>NC_051170.1:76725679-77175679 GCF_013339725.1 Rhipicephalus microplus | reverse complement strand
TTTGTATGTTTCCTACACTTCACCTGATTTGGCACTGCCCCCATGTCCGGTGGTCCAATGACAGGGCCAGTGCAAAGCTACAATGGAATGCGACGTCACGTGATCTCATTATGAAGATGTAGTGACGTGATGAAAACATCATAAATTTCGGCATTCTGTCACGTCCTTATGGCATCATAAAGTGACATAATAGCTGATAATTTTGCATCACTAGTTCTGGCGCTGCGGATGCCAACGATGAATTTTAAAAAGCATATGATGAGGCATTTAAGTTTTTCGTCTTAATGAAGGTTGGGTGAGATGGACCACGGACGCGCACAATTCTACAGTCCAGGCAGTAGTGGGCGATATTACGACACGTCGTGGGCACCACGCTTTCACCTCCGTGCAAGGCCGTTTATACTTGCAATGTAGGCCGAATTTTCTCTCGATCGATTTCATTGATATATGTAGGGTTTAACATTTCAAAAGCACCATATGCTTCTGTGAGACGCCGTAGGGAAAAGGTTACGGAAGTTTCGACCACCTGGGGTTCTTTAACATGCACCCAAATCTGAACACACGGGCTTACAGCATTTTGGCATCCAATGAAAATGCAGCTGCTGCTGCCGGGATTCGATCCCGCAACCTTCCGGTCAACAGTCGAGTACTTTAGCCGCTAGACCACCGCGGCTAGGTCAAGGTATTTATCCTTGCACCCATCTTCTACTCTCACATTTTACTGAAACAATTCTCACAAATGCCCCCTGCTGCCACAGCATCTCAGAAGCATTTGTCAGGGATGTTGCATAGCAGTAAACTGGTGGTGATACAGTGAATCCAGCTTGCAGTACGCGACGGCACATGACCGCAGTGGGACGCAAGGTACTACAATACCCGAGTAACATTATCTGGAGGAGCGCGCGATCGCACTTTGTCAGTTGAGATTCTGTGTCGTTTTTGGAGAGTATGGCTAAGCGTATTGTTTCTTGGACCACTTGACTTTTTTCGTAATCTAGTACCAGGTGAATAATTCTTTGCTGGGAAATAAAAATATCCCAAGAAAAAAAATCCCAGCATATCCACGAGGTGAATGATGACTAGTGGGGTGAAGCAGATGACCGGCCGGACGGACAGACGGAAGGACGGACGCACGGACGGAAAGATGGATACATGGACGGATGGACGGACGCATGGATGGACGGAAGCAAGAACGAACGAATGGACGGAAGAGCGGACGAACTGACGGACGCTTCGCCCCACTCATAATCATTCACTTCGTGAATATGCTGCGATTTTTATTATATATCATACTACAAGTAACGTCCTCTAGTATCGTACCGTTTGCATTTTTCAGCGTATATGCATTTCGTTATATGTACAAGTACCGCTCTCTATGGCCGGTTCAAGTACTAACGAGAGATGGCTACATACGATTACGGCGGGACGCTCACCCACGTCTTAAGGAGCTTCGCCCCAAAGAAAATGCGCATCAAACTCGATTTTCCTGTGTTTTCAAACTGCAGTTGCTCAGCGTGTCTGTGCATTCCAGTAAATATATACCTTTTTATATACCCTTTATTGAACCCAAGTACAGAGAGCAACCTAGCTTATTCATTGGCCTGTTTGGCAGTAGTTACCTAAGATAACTTTAGTTTCTATAATCCTATAATTCCGTCTACTTTTACAAACCTGTGACATGTATGCGTGTACTGTGTAACAGAGGCCGAAACCATGTCCGTATTAGCAGCTGCTAGACAAAGCCCCATAAGATTCTCGCAAGGTATGTGATATTAAAGTTTAAATAAACTGGCAACGACAAACATAAGGAGAGGCTAATTAGATGCATGTTGTCAATACAAATTTTACCCACTCTCTAGAGAGAAAGTTTTATTTCTAGTTAACAATCACCTAGCTATGACAGCACACGAAAAGAAGACTCTGAAGCAGCACAGCTCATCGCACTGGAATCCAGGGCTCAAGAACATCTCTGTACTTCTTCCGCTCGGGCTCTGGAAAGTCCTCGGGATGCAGCAAGATGTAGCGACGAAGAACGGCATCTCGCTCCATAGAACGGTGGTCGGCGTAGCGCATGGCGGATTCTCCAAGGGCGACATATAAAGCCGCACCGAAAATGTGTTTTTGAATACCGCTGAACGCTGGCTTCCTCATGAAATAGTTTGCTATACAAGCTGAGAGTACACCGGCCAATCCAGGGAAGCCCCAAAAATAGAAGCGCCTCATAAACAGACGATGTTCATTGAAAGGTTCAGGAGTAAATAGTTTTTCGTAATACGGGGGCAGCGTTCCGTACTTTTCGCCCGCCATCTCTCCAGACATGCGCGCTACGCGCAACAGGAGTACAGCATAGCCTGTGGAATAGGTGTTTATTAAGCGTGTTGCGAACTGTCTAAGCGTGATTACTAGTAGTAACCTAGCGAAGCATACCTCATTTGTCATAATCATCAATCATTTTTGAAATATTCAGGCACCCACTACACGTCCTCAACGCAACGCGCACCAACGTAGCCACAAACTTGTTGCTGCTGTGATTGTATATGATGAACTACCACTGAACTTCATATATTGAACGAACCGCCTCAGACCAGCTACTCATGACACAATTGCCAACGTGTAACGCCTGGTTTGATTTTACACTTATGATATGCAACATCACATCTGCTAACGTGATTCTTCGCTCTATACGATGCATCTATACGGTCTCTTTGCTAAGAACCTTGAAACACTATCGTGGTTCTATTGTAGGTTGATATGTGGGGTTTGACGTCACAAAACCACCATATGATTATGAGAGACGCTGTAGTGAAGGGCTCCGAAAATTTCGACCACCTGGGGTTCTTTAACGTGCACCTAATTCTGAGCACATGGGCCTACAACAGTTCCGCTTCCATCGGAAACGCAGCCGCGGCAGCCAGGATTCGATCCCGCGACCTGCGGGTCGGCGGCCGAGTACCTTAGCCACTAGAACACCGCGGCCGGAGCCATGGCTCTATTGTAGGGCACCTCACTTCAACGTAGAGCACATGTGTTCGATTCCCCTCTAAACCCGGATGACCAGGAGACCAACATCAGCGGTGTTTCTGAGATCATGTCCGATTTCGTAGTAAAAGCATTTACAATATTTAAAGTAGGCATTCTGGGTAGTTTTGTAGGGAGTAGTGAGTCACGCGCGCTTTCAGTTCCTATTTTTAGGCTTTTCGTGAGAGCGAAGAAAGCAGAGAGACAAACAAGGAAGCGAGGAAAAGCAGACACGTTGCTGGGAGGCAATCCTTGCTTTATATTGCGCTCAGAGAGAATAAATCACGAAGTTTTTATTGATGATGATACATTGCTGTCAATCTCTCATTTCTTCGGTTGAATAGACCCTGACAAATAATGTGTAATATTTTTTCGGGATCATAGAGGCTCCAATCTTTAGCAGGTGATCCTCTCGTCTATCTTTCTTTGGTAGCAGGCAGATTCTTTGAGCTTTAACTCTAATGGCACAAAATCTCAGTCATTGCATATTTAGCCGAGCAGTAAAGCAGTACATGACACTTAGTTATTACATTAAGCAGGTATTTTTATCACCATTTTGCTTGCGCCGGAATCATAAAGAACTCGCGAGGTAAGCGCGAGCATGACGCTGAGCAAACTCACCAGCACCCTTTCTGCAGTACATTACATAAACCTGCCCACATTGTCCTTAAAAGTTGCTTGGCAGTTTCCTTTCTTTCTTTCTTTCTATTTCTTCTTTCTTTCTTCTTTCTTTCTTTCTTCTTTCTTTCTTCTTTCTTTCTTCTTTCTTTCTTTCTTTCTTTCTTTCTTCTTTCTTTTTCTTTCTTATTTCTTTTTCTTCTTTCTTTCTTTCTTTCTTCTTTCTTTCTTTCTTTACTACTTTTTTCTCTTCCCTTCTTTCTTTCTTTTTCTTTCTTTCTTTCTCTCTTTCTTTTTTTCTTTCTTTCTTTCTTTTCATCTGCCACGCTCAAACACACAGCTACTAAAGACTCTCGAAGGGAAAGCAACGCCTAGGCGTTTGGGAAACGAGGTTCTAGGGCCAGCAAAAAATACTCTCACGGAGCAGCATTTCTTAAAATATGGTTCACCAGGTGACTGTAACAGGAGTGGGTTATAAAATGCAAGTGGCGTTATTGATTTATGTGTCCCACTCGAGAAGATAGAATATAGGAAGGAAAACAAATAGGGTGGCGATGTATAGACAACAAATGGTGATGACTTTAAAGTTCGAAGAAAGAGAGCCGTTGCGTGGGAAGCCTTGCGGGCACTTTTGTTGGCATGGTGTCGCCGTTTTCGAAGCAATCAGCTTGTGTCGAGGGCGTCTGTAAACGAGCCACGTTCTTTCAAAACAGCAGACACGAGATGAGAGCCTCATACGGTGCCTTGTTCATTAGAGGCGAGAAAAATGAATAAAGATACATCTGCCCCACGCAGAAGTCCACCCAGTTTTCCTCTTTACACAGAGACAGGAGTGAAAGTCTTCCTTCATTCTTGTCCTTTCCCCTCGGTTTCTTGCGACATACGACATGGAGCCTATCCACGCTTTCACCGCAAGATTTAATGTTCACAGGACATACAGTACACAGTTGTTACAGCCACACGTTGTTTTGACTTACTTCTCATTGTGTTGCTGGCTATAAGAGCAATTGTTTATTTTACTTCATGCACTAAAGCATCACTGGCATTTATTAGCGGTGAAGCACTACTAAAATTAACTCATGGCTTAAAAAAAAGGAATCACTAACAAGCTTTTGAGCAAAATTTTAACTTCTTCACTAGCACGTAGAAGGATCGCATACGGACCCGGAACAGTGATATATTCTTTTCTTTTTGAAAATGAAATCCCACTACTAACCACTGGTCTTTTAAAAATTGAGGCAACATCTAGTCTAACAAAATGTTGTGCTGCAAAAACATCTGCGGCGTGTCAGAAAACTAATATCAAGATAAGCACCTATGTGCCACAAAAATAGGGTCCAATTACACTACGCATAAGTTCTATTAAATCGAAAGAGTCCAACAGTTAGCTGAACAAGTGGCGTGCGTGTTACCGTAGCCCCACCTAATGTGACGTCCTTTGCGGTTACAAAAGACGGTGGCTTCACTTCACTTCAGACGGTACCTCAAAGCTCAACAAAAAATGTTTAAAGAAGAGTAGTGACAAATTATATATGTGCATCTTAAGCGAATACTTCTTTTTTAGGCTTGTATATAATAGTGGTGTTTATTGGCCAACATGCAATAAAACTATACTACCACATCAAAGCGGAACAAAGTGATAAACAAAGAGGCAGTTATACAACATATGGGAAATACCTTAAAAGCATAGAGCTTGAACACTAGACGTTTCGTGGCTGAATCAGCGTAAACAAAGCGGATCTTGTGGAATATTCGCAAGGTTAAGTAATATAAGCTGCTGAAAAAGTAGTTTCTTAGGTCTTGCGTAGTGCTTTAACAAATTACGTAAATTATTGTTATATCTAAACGATAAACTAATTTGAGCAATGCATTATTTTTTTCTTGTTCTGTCATTTTAGGCGTCTCGCATTGGAAATTTAGTATGACGTCAGAATATAAAATTTCCTGCTAATGTGTTCATTCCTCCTTGCTTAGTGACATGGAAAGTATGTATTTTTACGGCTTTCGGTACTTGGCAAGATGGTGTAGGCGGTAATAAAACCTTTGACCTTAAAACCACCTGCCTAATAAGCTTACGACAACCTACGAGGTCAACTTTTTAGCACCTGGGCGGCGATAGGCTCCAAAGGTGCAATTACTCTAGATTTACCCAGCAAGACCAGCCGCGATCGTTACCGACAGGGCAGACGTACCTCATGTCTGCGACGAAGTGAAAAATAGCCCACTACTATGCTGTGACAAGATCTTGGATTTTTCAAAGTACGTTGCCTAACAGTCTCGGCTGCGAAGATAATGCATATAAAACTTGTTCTAGCTTAGCGCAAAAAAAAGAGCTACCAGCTTACTATAAAATTTGTGCTGTGTAGGTCCAGACATAAAGGACGTTGCCCGCCTATTTAATGATGGTGTCATCTTGCTGCACCACTGCTGGGTTCTAGCAACATCTCCTTTACGATGCCACCGCTCACCTTTGCCTTTATTGCATGCCAAACTGCGTGCGATGAATACGAAGACGATTATCAGAAAAGGGGCAAGAAAGAGCAATTTATTTCACCCGCAATGCTGTGGCGCAAGATTAGAAGCCATCTTTTTTTGAGCTTTTACCTCCTGCTGCTTTTTGTATTGGTCACGACAGTCTGACTTGTAGGAAAGGAGCAGGTCACTTGTAGGCAAGCGTGAGTATTTTAATTCACACTTTAGTCTTCTTTAAGATTTCTGTCAATTACTACGCGGTAGTACGATATACCCTAAAACCTTATTGTTATGGTTGTCGGCTAGGTTGCTGAACCTTTGTGTGAATCGTAAAAACAAATGTATGTGAATCACACGTACACATTTGCTATTGCCCAATTTCATTACTTTAACCTTCAATTATCATCGTCAGCCTAACATCATACAAATATCTTGTCATGTACATTGAAGCGGAATACGACCTCGAATACATAATCACTAACACTCATCTCATGGTAGGCTTCATTCACTTAGATTTTGTAACTGTGATTGTCCTCACGTGATCACAGCTTGCTAAAACATTCATATAGAAATAAATAGGGTAATGTGTGTGTGTGCTTTGACCCTTAACTAACTCCTAGTCTGTTAACGCGGTAAGTCTTCATAACGCGCTGCTGCACTCAAATGCGAATTGCGTTTTATCTTGGCCAAACGACGGAGCAGTTGCTCTGTTTTAGCATTATTAGAAGGAAGCCTGGTGTGTTCTTAAGAGTTCTTGTTAAGTAACTGATCTTTGATAATAACACATAATGTAATACTTCGTGACATAGGTCAAAACTAAGCACCAAAAAAAAACTGTGTTGAACGTGTTTACTGTTGTTTTCAGTCCACTATCCTTGTGCTTGGTTCGTTTTTGTTGAAGCAACATCAATGTTTCCAAATCTGCATACGCATGTGAAAGCCATGATCATGATATAACAAGGTGTCTTTCAATGATGTACCTGGTAATGGTAACTCTGAAAGTCTGTGTATATAGGTGGTAAGGACTGATAACAAACAGCAAATTATTGCAATACTAAAAAAATTCGTTCATTCATTTCCATGTGCAGGTTCTCGGGAGAGCACCACCACCCTGCATTGAGGAAACAACAACAATTATTTAAATCACTACCACCTGCTTTGTGGACAAGCACGCGCCGTACTTAACAATTGTTCATGAACGTGCTCTATGATGTGTGCCTAGGCGTTGTTCTCCATGTTTTCCTTTATATGCTATATGCTGGCCCACAAAACTTGGCAGCCCCTTTAGCTATAGCGCTGAGGTAAGCGCAAACTAAAGCCCATGCTCTCAAGATTCATTCAGTTAGTGAACGCGTGCCTATAGGCTCTTAAGTAGTTGTATAACGTTTTTTATAAATACGAAAATTGCTCACAATCTCAAAAATAGTTATGATTGTGAGATGGGCCAGTATTATCAAATTAACATGCTGACGACAAACAGCAACACACGGAACAATGTTGAGATGTCCACGTTCATTCATCTCATGTCATTATTGCTACTGTCAGGCCCTTTTCAAGCTATTTACAGTAGTGGAGTTCGACTCATATTTAAAACATGAAATGTGTATAAGAGAAGCATAAGAAAAGAACCTTCACTACTGGAACAAATCATTTCAGAGCACACACAACAAATATATCATAATGGACAATCATATAGTTTACAGAGAACGTGTTTCAAACACAAAATGTTTATTTCTTCATGGGAACGTCTAAGGCAGATTCTACATATGCAACAATGACACAAGACGCGGCGGTAATTAAATTTTAAAAGTTCGTCAAATGAGTGTTCACAAAGCGTCCATACATGCTTTGCTTTATAACTCTTTGCTGGATTACACAATTAATTGAACACGGTAGTATAATGAAATCTGAAAGCAAGGAAAAGAGTTTCATGTTTTAATCATCTATAGAGCTGGCAGCAAAAAAAAATAATGAGTGGATATCAAAATGAAGAACTCATGAAAAATTCCCAAATGCATTTCACCGCACAGGAAATGCTTTTTTTTGTAACAAGGAAATAAATTATGAAGAGAGAGCATTGTTTCTTCGCCTCGTAAACAAAGGAGAGTACATCACGCCATATTACTGAATAGAATTCCAGAAATTTATTTAGCAGCCAGATAAAAATAAAAGCCACACAGCCTATTCATAAAGAAATGACAAATTATGGGTACCCAGAACGAGTTCCTGCATAACGTAGGCAACTGTCAATGAAGCTACGAAGCTGAATAAGTATACATGCTAGAAATATATTGCTAAAAATGTTTTCGCGGAACCGCATATTTATGAATTTTTTATTCAAGTTCGAGAATACGGATGCTTCTCGCAATCTCTCATGTTACATAACATAAGAAGGCCTGCGCTTAAAGCCGCTGGCCTTTATGTTTTCTGTGCATTTTTACTGCAACCCTTTTCAATAACTCCCTTATGTGCACTACTTTCGTGAAAGGAGGGCTGCTTTCTGTTGATGATTCAATCTTGTGAATTATGGATGAACACACTGTTTCTCCACTCTATTTGTCATTTGTCTGTATTTTTCACGCTGTATCTCTCTCTTTTTTTTTGGCTGATACTAGCGCCATACATTTTTTCGCTAATATGCTATATTTCACATAAAGAGAGTGCGAAGAGACGAAGGACGAGAAAAGCATTAGAGCTGGTAGATTAAATTTATGAGTCTTCAGAAATGGCTAGGATGCAGCGTGTGTGTCAGCAGGCGCTCAATTGCTTCATTGGAGAAAAAAAAAAACGCCAAGCTTGTGCAGAAGGCACAGCGCAGTCATAGCGAAGCAACCTTTATAAACACTCATTAGGTAACTGCTGTAAGCACACTTGACGTCCTTTGCGGTTACAAAAGACGGTGGCTTCACTTCACTTCAGACGGTACCTCAAAGCTAACAAAAAATGCTTAAAGAAGAGTAGTGACAATTATATATGTGCATCTTAGCGAATACTTCTTTTTTTAGGTTGTATATAATAGTGGTGTTTATGGCCAACATGCAATAAAACTTACTACCACATCAAAAGCGGAACAAAGTGATAAACAAAAAGGTAGTTATACAACATATCGGAAATACCTTAAAACCAATAGAGCTAGAACACAAGACGTTTCGTGGCTGAATCAGTGTAAGCCAAGCGGATCTTGTGGAATATTTTTAAGTGATACGTTTTCGCAAGGTTAAGTAATATCAAGCTACTGAAAAAGTAGTTTCTTAGGTCTTGCTTAGTGCTTTAACGAATTACGTAAATTATTGTTGTATCTAAACTATAAACTTACTTGGGCAATGCATTAATTTTTTCTTGTTACGTCATTCTAGGCGTCTCGCATTGAAAATTTAGTATGACGTCAGAATATAAAATTTCCTGCCGGTGTGTCCATTCCTCTTCGCCTAGTGACGTTGAAAGTTTGTACTTTTACAGCTTTCGGTACTTGGCAAGACGGTGTAGGCCGTAATAAAACCTTTGACCTTAAAACCACCTGCCTAATAAGCTTACGACAACCTACGAGGTCAACTTTTTAGCACCTGGGCGGCGATAGGCTCCAAAGGTGCAATTACTCTAGATTTACCCAGCAAGACCAGCCGCGATCGTTACCGACAGGGCAGACGTACTCCATGTCGGCGACGAAGTGAAAAATAGCTACTATTACGCTGTGACAAGATCTTGGATTTTTCAAGGTATACGTTGCCTAACAATCTCGGCTGCGAAGATAATGAGATAAAACTCTAGCTTCTAGCTTAGCGAAAATAAAAAAAGAGCTACCAGCTTACTATAAAATTTGTGCTCTGTAGGTGCAGACATAAAGGACGTTGCCCGCCTATTTAATGACGGTGTCATCTTGCTGCACCACTGCTGAGTTTTAGCAACATCTTTACCGATGCCACCGCTCACCTTTGCCTTTATTGCATGTCAAACTGCGTGCGATGAATACGAAGAAGATTATCAGAAAAGGGGCAAGAAAGAGCAATTTATTTCACCCGCAATGCTGTGGCGCAAGATTAGAAGCCATCTTTTTTTTTTACCTTTCACCTCCTGCTGCTTTTTGTATTGGTCACGACAGTCTGACTTGTAGGAAAGGAGCAGGTCACTTGTAGGCAGGAGTGAGTATTTTAATACACACTTTAGTCTTTAAGATTTCTGTCAATTACTACGCGGTAGTACGATATACCCTAAAACCTTATTGTTATGGTTGTCGCCTAGGTTGCTGAACCTTTGGGCATCATAAAAGCAAATGTATGTGAATCACACGTACACATTTGCTATTGCTGAATTTCATTACTTTAACCTTCAATCATCACCGTCAGCCTAACATTATACAAATATCTTGTCATGTACATTCAAGCGGAATACGACCTCGAATACATTATCACTAACACTCATCACATGGTAGGCTTCATTCACTTAGATTTTGTAACTGTGATTGTCCTCACGTGGTTACAGCTTGCTACATAGAAAAACATTCGTATAAAAATAAATAGGGTAATGTGTGTGTGTGCTTTGACACTGAACTAACTCCTAGTCTCTTAACGCGGTAAGCCTTCATAACTCAAATGCGAATTGCGTTTTATCCTGGCCAAACGACGGAGCAGTTGCTCTGTTTTAGCATTATTAGAAGGAAGCCTGGTGTTCTTAAGAGTTCTTGTTAAGTAATGATCTTTGATAATAACACATAATGTAATACTTCGTGACATAGCTCAAAACTAGCACCAAAAAAAACTGGTTGAACGTGTTTCTGTTGTTTTCAGTCCATATATACTGTTGTGCTGGTTCGTTTATTGAAGCAAAATCAATGTTTTCAAATCTGCATACGCATGTGAAAGCCATGATCATGTTATAACTAGGTGTCTTTCAATGATGTACCAGGTAATGGTAACTCTGAAAGTCTGCGTATATAGGTGGTAAGGCCTGATAACAAACAGCAAATTATTGCAATACTAAAAAAATTCGTTCATTCATTTCCATGTGCAGGTTACCGGGAGAGCACCACCACCCTGCATTGAGGAAACAACAACAATTATTTGAATCACTACCACCTGCTTTGTGGACAGCACGCGCGTACTAAAACATTGTTCATGAAAGTTGCTTATGATGTGTGCCTATGCGTTGTTCTCCATGTTTTCCTTTATATGCTATATGCTGGCCCACGAAACTTGGCAGTCCCTTTAGCTATAGCGCTGAGGTAGCGCAAACTAAAGCCGCCACACCGGTTTAATGACAATTTTAGTTGGGCGTCATCTGCTGAAGTTGATTTATGTACCTAACAGTATCCAGGGCTACAATCCTCGCTAGAACAATTGCTTCTCCATCATCTTACCGGTTCCTGTGTTACGTTACGTCAACGGTACGTCACAGTATGAACTAACCTTTACACAGCAGAGTACCTGGGGTACCTGGTAACTTCACGAAGCGCATTAAACTAGTCAATCTACGCACGGAAGTCAAACCACAGAGGAAAAGTGAGACAATATGCGGCGTTTGCTTCGACGGCTTGACTGCTACGCATGAAATTGATGCCTCAAATACGTGCAATCTGGTGGATTATTTTGAATAACCTTGCTTAATACGTTGCTCAACTTGCGAAACGGCATTCTAATGAAAAGAAAGCGAAGTAATTAATTGATGTGCACTTACTTCAGTTGTCCCAAAAAAGGTCGTGGATATTAGGTATTACGAAGTCACGCAAACGAATTGCTGGATGGTTAAAAGAAATGGTTTTAAACAAGTGCCCGACAAGAATGAAAAGAAGCGCATGATGACGCCAACATATGGTAATATTAGTGATCACATTGGCTCATAGAAACACAAAAACACTGGGGACAAAGAAAGATATCGTTCTGAAATGCCCTGCCATCCATCCATCCATCCATCCATCCATCCATCCATCCATCCATCCATCCATCCATCCATCATCCATCCGTCCGTCCGTCCGTCGTCCGTCGTCCGTCCGTCCGTCCGTCCGTCCGTCCGTCCGTCTAATATATCTATCTATCTACTATCTATCTATCTATCTATCTATCTATCTATATATCTATCTATCTATCATCTATCTATCTATCTATCTCTCTATCTATCTACTATCTATCTATCTTCTATCTATCTATCTATCTATCATCTATCTATCTATCTATCTCTATCTATCTATCTATTATCTATCTATCTATTATCTATCTATCTATCTATCTATCTTCTATCTATCTATCTATCTATCTATCTATCTTCTATCTAGCTTGCTATCTATCTATCTATCTATCTACTAGCCGCCTACGATTTTCTCCTGCCATTTGATGAAGGGATCTATACAAAAATTTTTATGGCATAACCATGACTGTGTGCCGAGCTCAAGTAGCTAGTCATAACATAAAAATCACGAGATGAATGTCGTGAATGTCATGATTTACAAGTCATGGTCTTGCTGCTCTTGCGGAGGTTTCGCTCACACGACATAATGCAAAACTGGTATAATATGACTTGACTGTATGGCGAACATTACTGACACACCCTAACGTGCAAATCAAAACATGCATGTCACGTATGTTATGAATAAAGCCATGCACTCATGGTGTGCTCACGGTCGTTTCGCTAGCTTCACATATGCTGAATTCGGTATTACGTGGCGTGAGTGGATGAAGAAGTTATATTATTGAAGCAAACACGATAAACATGACATTCATGTGAGGTAGGAACTTGACTATATACCACGCTCATCATGCACCCACGGCCCTTTCGCTAGAATTGCGGGTGCCAAATTTGGTACTATGTGACGTGAATGAATGACGCACACTAATGTCAGGCGTAATTATGATAATCATGTCATGAAAGTCATATACAGCATAATTTACATTCCTGCCACTGCTGGGGCCGGTATTGAAAACGTTAGTGGTACCGCGTTATGTGACTAAAAACAACATACTTGCTTCTTATCCAGATACCTTATGCGCATAATATTTTTCACTTGTGTTTACTGTGTACTACATCTATGCACCTCTTAACGTTGTGGGGATTTTAAAGTGACAGATCATCATTTCTCGTTCGTGCTTCGCATATGACTGATTCCACTGTTCAAAGGATCTGCCAATTTTTGGCCATTTATATCGTTACTTCTTCATTTTTGTTAGTTAATGCGCGTGCATACATTGCACCATTATGACGAACAAAACTTGTTCTAAGGCAGTGCTGCCAGTTGTTTCCTTCTTACTCTGGCCCTCCATCCTTTTGCGCTGCTTTTTTGTGAAGTAGGTTGGGCCAACCTTCTCAAGCAATCCCTTTACCTTTACTCGCATACATTATTTTGGTTGGCATTGTCCCTACATCTGCGCAGTTTTTCTCTCGGTGATCCTTGTTTCGTCTTTCTAAGTATTAATAATTATGTGCCAGTTACCGTCTCTAGAATTGTCAATCAGGTGCACGTGTTCTCACATTATTTGTGGCTAAACATTAAGCTTTTATTTGCTTTTCTTTACATAGTCTTACATGTGTGCAGTAGAGTAGAAGATAGTGTGCACTAACTGTATGTAATCGTATTAAATTGCAGCAGCATTTGAAGCCCTTTTTGCAAAGTTCTCGCATGAAGTCAAACGTTTCCGCTATAGGGCCAAATCAAGTGTTTTAGGCAATTGACAAATTTTACCACTGGAATTTCGAATACCGTCAAGGCATTCTTGTAAATTTGACTCGCTGTCAGAATTTCAATCTATTGTAAATCATCACTGTATATAGTTAAAGAAAGTTTGGTGTTGACACTGAAAAACTCAAATCATGTGCGCCAAATTATACAAAGCACACACAATCGCACCAGCACCTGCACAGGAAATGGGTTAATATTGCACAGTAAATTGTTTTAAATTGAAAGCAATGAAGTTATTTTTGCTCACTCACTAGCATCGTAATAAAGGAAGGAGTGACTGCTTTTCGCTTGAGACTTGCTGAGCTGAAAACCAGCGTAAAAAATGCATAACGGTAAACGTTGAAAGCCAAAGTTTAAAAACCAAAGTTGAAAAACCAAAGGCGCTTGTCAGTGGTCAGTGCGCTTTTGTAACAAAAGCTGTGAGCTTCACAAAGATCATGGGAAAAAAACCGCACTTTTTTTTGACAAATTGTTCCTTTAGCTACGTTTTTTTTTCTAGCGCTCACGCTCTTTGTCGGGACATAGCTTGAAAGGGCCAAACTATTGTTGCCCAACAACTTGAGAACCAGTATTTTTGTCATCTTATTTTTTTTCTGCCTCTAAAGAGCAGAAGCCTTGTTGCTTTACGCTTGCGTTTATAATGAAGCGTATCTGGTGGGCCGGCCTCGTTATAAGACGTTTCATTGACGTTGCGATACGTGCCTTGGGAGTTCTTATGTAGAAATTTGGGAACTATTTGTGGTGATTACATAGCCTGTCTTTGAACACTAAGCGGAACGTCGTTAGGGTGGAGGGTGCTGTTCTGTACTGTTTTAATTTTCTTTCACAGTGGTCTTTCTAACGGAACTTTTAAATACACGCACGTGAAAAATAAAGGACCCTCTAATTACGCATGTACTTCGCAATTCTTATGAAGGAAGAAAAAAAAAGACGGCTGTCATTGGGGAAGGAGCAGGCAGAAATAACAACAAGGGGACAGCATCTCACTGCGTGTTGCGCAACGCAAAATTGATTAAAAGTGTAGAAACGACAACTTCCATTTTACCACACATTGTTGTTCGAATTTTAAGCCATAATTTAAGACATTTGCCACGACGTTCTCTGCACAAAAGTTAACACATAATTTAACCAAAGTATGGCAATTATTGATGGCGTTCACGTGATTCATTCAACGTGCGTAATAAAGTTGACTCAACAAGACTACTCTACACTCAACTGCTTACACTAGTCACGTCCATATTGTGCGTATAGGTTTAAAACAGACCGTACTTTGCCCATGCACCTGTCTGTCCGTGCGGAATCTGTTCGTACACCTGCCGTCCGTCTATGCCTCCGTCAGTGTGTCCGTCCGTGCATGCCTCTTTGAGAATTCGTTCGTCCATCCGTTCATCCGTCTGTCCATGTATGCGTCTACCCATTCATCTGTCTCTCCTTTATACTAGTTGGCGACTTCAACGAAGACATTACGGACTTTAGGACATACCTCCACTCTATCGATTAGCATTAACTTCATGGATCTGCAGTAAGTTTTTTTCTTGATGCCTAATAAATGTTGTAACATAAGCAGCTTTTTCAAACACGACAAAAGGTCTGGTAAAATTAAAAAAAAACACCCGGCAAACATTTTTTGCAGGCCTCATTTGCATGACTTGTTTACGAATACTTTCCTAAAGAGGTTCTGCATCTGCATTACTTTCTCGGTTGGGTGACCTTGACGAAAACATCGCACCGGTGCCAAACCCCGCATACGTGCGTGCCAGTTTCCCAGTAAATGCTGTCCAAATGTGCTAGCATTATGCGCTTGGCAGTGCGCCACCACAAGGCACATAGGAAAAGGGAAAAAAATACAAGTGAGAGAAAGGTGAACATTGAACAAACCTGTGTGTTTTGTTTCTCCAATAGGCTGATAGAGAATGATACTGGAGGTCACGTGTAATAATTTGTGCATTATGAAAACTTAAACAAATTTGCTATGCTATACAGTATATCGAAAATGTTTGTCACGGGTACAGTTACATGACGTGATGCGTGATATCTGCAACCGCAAGAAGCAGTTTCACGGCCGGGTTCTCCTTGAGATCATCTTACGAGGCCACAAAGCTCTCTGTTGCTAGTCTTTTCACTGTTAATAACGTTCTTTCTCATGGTTAAAAAATTTACTGCTCCTTTCATAATTCAGTTTTTTTTTTGCTGCTTAGGCGAAGTAGAATGGTGGGTGTACTGTACATACGCTGTGCAAATTCTAGGCGTAAAATCTATTCGAGGTGTTAACCGGCACAACATCATGGAAAACATCATGAATGTTCAGTCAAGCTCAGCAGATGCCTCAGCGATAAAATGCATAGTGATGCAAAGACAGGCTAAGATGGGCATGGCTCAACACTTACCCCCGCTTGACCACCTCAACTTATGTTAACATCAAGTAACTCACCTACGCTATATAGTTGATCTATTAGATCGCTTTACCAATCATCGCTAGTGATGTTATTACTTTATTGTCTCTCCGACGCGGTAAAGCGAGGACAGACATGTGCCGCCTGTCAGGCTAAAGAACCTAGACAATATTAGGTAAACCTGTGATAGTTGGAATGAATCCGAAATCCTTAACTAAAATATCGCCACTAAATACTCCTCTGATGTAGCGGCACGTTACAGTTCAACAATTATATTAGTTACCACTAGTACATTTTCTTTATTTATTCATTGTGATTGACAATGCATTTAGAGATTAAATAAAGATGCGGTCAATATTTTAATCAACTGATTTTAAATGATGTGACCATGTGCAAAATCTTGTGACGGCCACTGCGATTGTAATCAATGAAAGTATTTTAGTTTATTGTGCATTACCATAGATATTACGCCTTTTTATTGCTTTTCATAAAGAAACCTCTACGTTGGCATGGGTCATATGTTTCTTCTGAGATCTATTTCGATAGCATGCATTCTGAGGCGCAAACCTAAGTTCTCTGGACCTCGGAAAGATCAAAGAAGTTTGACTGGAATACGTTTTTACAAGGTTTTCATTGCCAATTTTTACTCCGGTTGCTTCGCAAATAGTAAAAAAGGAAGCCTTCGAAAGATCAAAGTGGTCAGAAGCAAGAAGACTAGCTGTTGTATATTTATTACATTTGAAAGTCACTGACCATGATGTGATTTGCCCCACGACACTGCTATAAATCGTTTCGTAAGAGACATGATGATGCTCAGCATACAAATTAATCCTGCTATTTCGCTTTTCTTCATTACTGTTTATTCTATCACGGCAGGTGTATTTTCTAAAAATAACGAGGTACGTCTATCAAGTTTATTATTTTACTTAGCCACATGTTTATGCATATATACAATTCAGATGCATCAATTTTTTACTCCTACTACAGAGCCCGAGATTCAGAGTGTAGAAAAGATGCCTTTGCTTTCTTATAATATTTAGGACTTGTCTATGCGTTTTGTCATAAATCAAGGCGAATATAAATATGTAATCTTTAAGGTGGCAATGCGTATTGCTAGGAAATATGTTGCTACTGGCTTCGAAGAGGCGAGAAAGACTTTTTTTTGCAATTTCCTGAGCAAGTTTGTAGGAATAAAGGGAAATTTTAAAGTATGTATTATGCATCGCGTTTCTTAACATATCACAGTGCTTATACCGGTGAGCATCTGTGCAGGTCATGCCTATACAAGGAAGACTGTGCTGGTTTACTCTTTATGAATACCTTTATTTAAAACATAATAATTAACCCTTCACCAATGAAAACGCGTCGAAACTTCGGACATCAAATCATTATTGAGGCCGGATACGTGAGGTACGAGATCGTTCTATGTTGAATACAGGTGTATGTCTGCGAAACTTCTACGTTCTATTATGCACACACACGCAATATTCATTGACAAAATTCAGTCCTCAAATTTTATTGTCGCGAAGCGATCTGTTATCGCGTGAAGTACTATTCCTACCTGCCCTGGTATCTATCTACACAAGAGTTCAATTTTGACAAGCCAACATGATAAATTGAAAGAACGGGAGGCGTACTAAGTATTATTCGCAACCGAGTCATAAAGAGTTCATAAAGTAAGGGATGTGAATAATGAAATCAGCATTTGTGGACCTACCATTACTACCAAGAACCAAACGAGAAATATGGGATTTAAGTCAAGAGCTTCAGGTCATAAAAAATAGTTAAGGACTGCCAAGCAAGCAAGATTGCAAATTTGTCTCTTCCATGTCTTTCGACGTATATTTTGGTTAGTTCATTTTGTTCTATTCTACATTAACTTTGACGTAGTGTTAGTTTTCTTGTAACGTATGATGTAGAAGATTGATAATACTTATACCAATTTAAAAGGGTTGATACTACCGAGCAGGAGGGATCTTTTTTCATACGAAAGCTTTGTTGGAACATTTTACTTCCTTTTTAGCATCGGCGCTACAAACAGTTTAAGAAGACTTATCTTCGCAATCAGTAGACGGTGTTAATGGATGAACGAACAAAATTTAGTTTACTTAGTGAGTGGCATGAACTTGTTTTTTTTTTATTCTGCGGATGCTTATTGCTTCAGGCTGGATATCAATAGTAAATGGAATGTAATTTAAATGCTGATTCATGGAAAGCACAGTGCACTCAACGTTTTAATGCATTTCATAATCGTTTTCTTAACAATTAATATACTGTCAATTGTATATCCTTCACGCTGTAACAATGCTATGCAAGAAATAACTTTGATTTGATTAAAAAACTCATACTTTTGTTCAAACGACACACAGCCTTCATGATTTACAAAGGGCTGCGTAATCAACTACTACTGTTCAAGAGCGAATGAACAATCGAAGAAAAACTTCACGTACTCGACTAATTCAACTGAGTATCAAGGCGATCGCCGACGTAGTATCAAGAATGTTGCGAAGTTATATGCTTACCACATTTTTCAAATTGAGTCACAAGTTGAACACCTTCCTATCCTGAAGCAGTGACATATGTCCAATTATTTTCATGACAAACCAATCGGCTTCAAACTGTTGTCTTTCGAGTGAATCTTATACGCAATTTGAAGAACGGTACACTCACTCATACATAGGTACATACATCGTAGTGACATGGAATGGAGCCTGCAAAATTACTATGTAATGCAATCTGTGCTTGAACTGCTGGAAGAATCCTAATTTCAATGGATGGGGTTCTCCTTGCCTTCTTTGATGAAATTTCTCATCGCGAATCACCACGACACACAAGAAAGAAACGGTTTTTCATGCTCGTCAGTTTCCGCGAGCGACTGCAGCATGAAGTGTAGTCCTGCAATATACATTGTACGTTATTCCTTTTTTTTTGAATTCAGTAGCACCTTTGTTATAAGAATATCATGGTGTTATGAAATATGTTCGTACCATCAAGAATTCGTATCATCAGATAACATGAAAAATCTGTATGTGACAATAGAAAGTTGGCGCATGTTTTCATGAGCAACACCATGAGCAGCTTTGAATGATTGCCAGTAATACCTAAAAAGCGTCAAGCAGTATACTCGCGTCAACGATATTGTTTGTATTCGTAACTACACGACGGTTCCATGGAACCAGATGCGTAACGAATCGCGACAGCTAGTTGCTCCTTCCTTAGTACACTCTATTTTTTAGGTATTCCAACATAGTACTGCGCCTAAAGCAACCTAAGGCACCTTTTGCAGATGATAATTAAAAGCTGTAAAATTAGAAAACGACTGTTGTGAATTGTCATTTTCGTCTCGTCGTAGTGCGCGAGTTGGTTATTGGGAGGTATGCTGAAAAATCTAGTCACCCGTGCAAATTGGAGAGTTTGCAGGTGTGGGCGTCTTCGGAAACTGTGCACATTGACCTTGCGAGACGCAGCTCGTTATGCAGTACCATACCTCTCCTCTTTCGGTTCTAGTTCCCTTTTCACTGGATATCTAATTGCGAAGGCATTTCTTGCATCGAAACACAGCACTACATTGTTACCGCAAGCACAGCAGCACGCGTGAATAAGTGCGTCGGGGGAGTGGGGGGCTGATGTAACATTTAACCGTCGCGGAAGGTACTATAATGATGAATTCGAATGGCACATTGTGAGCACTAGGCCAGATAGAGAACAGAACGAGTCAATCCGAGAGTCGGATTGCTCTTGCAAAACATGCGATTGGAACGCGTGGGCCTCGGTGGAAGAAGTTGGTACGTTAAACATATAGAGGAAAGGGGGGGGGGGGGGCACGAGGCAGCACGAGGGCGCATGAAGGTGCTGTTCATGGATGACTGCGACTGTAAACATCTGGCTGTGATAGAATGAAAGGCGTGGCGGAGCGAGAATTCCCTGCTCCACAGAGCAATCCGTAATGTGCGGTCGCTCTCAGTCTTCCATTGGAACACACAATTTACGCTCTCAATCTGCCATTAAAATGTGATTGCTCCCCTAAGAGCCGAAAAACTTGATGTGGATCTACCATTGAAATTTGACTTGAGGCTTCTGTGATTCGCGTGCGAAATCTCCGAAGACAGCACACTCCGCTGCTGGCCGATCCTGAAAAATTGGCAGTGCGGTGCGAATTCCGCGTTTGGGCTCCCATGGCAGCGCGTGATTGCATGACTGTCTTCCACGGCAGCGCAGGCCGTGCGGGAAGTACCTGTTACAACTTGTGCAGCAGCGTTAACTTTTACCATAAGTCCCGAGGTGAAAATCTGTTCGCGAAACCATGCTCTATTACACTGCAGGCTAATGGACATTGGTCGGGACCGTAAAAAAATCTGTATGACCCAGAAATTTGTACGAGTTATGATTCATTGAGGTTCTCCTGTGTATTGTTTTCATTCACACTTATTTAACATTGAAGGTATCAGCGCTTCAGTCCCCAGCTAAAATTTTTTACTCTCTTTCGTAGGTCCTGCGGTGTTCCGTAACATAACTCTCACGCCGGTTTGTTATTTCAACTTGTGATTACTAATTTCCTCCCGAAACTACAAAAATTGTAATGACTTGTCTGCGATTTGTCCTGTAGTTCAGCTTTGAAAAACTTTAACCTTGCAACTTTACATCCGAAAAAAAAAGTATCGCAAGGCCAGTTGAGAAGTTGAACAGTTCTAACGGTTACGCTATGCACAGCCAGATATGCAGTGCAGTTTATATGTGCACCCAAACTCACTACTCACAAAAGCCGTCCTCTCTTTCTTCTCTATTCTTTCAACACTACTCCTGATCGGCTAGGAGCCCCGCCGAGCGTTGAAGACTTGATCACTGTTTAAGTAGTCTATTGAGACCACGCGTGAAAAAAAGGATGTTCGATGGCTTGCCCAAACCGTCTCTTGATCTGATATATAGGTGCACAGTCAGTTAAGCTGTAAAGCTCACAAGTACAAGAGAAAAAAGAGTCTAAACAGAGTAACAAATTTTAGCGCTGATTTCTAATGAATAACTTTGAAAGGTAGCAATAGTAACTCAGTATTCCACGCCTCACCTTCTTTTTTACCAGCGTTGCTTAACGTTGAATAATTAAGAATATTCTTGGTCAAGGTCTCTTGGAACTATGCCGTTCTTACTTCTGTATACTACTCAAATATTCATGCCAAGCAATCTGGGAGATTTATGAGTGCGGCAAGCCTATCCCAAGGGGAAGCGCTGTGGATAAGACTATGCAGAGCGTTCTTCGAAAAATGATTTACTGAGCAATGCCTGGTTTTTTGCTAATTGCACTTTAGACAATATATACAATGTCTTTATGCTGTGAGACGCAGTTACATTTACTTGGCCAGCTGCATTATTTTCCCGAGACACTTTTGTGTACCCATTGAAGATTTACAATGTGATTTTTGAAAGGCTAATTGTAGCGAAACAATAAAATATTCGCTAATTTCACTCCAGTGGCACGTACGGTGGATCAACTTGTCTTTGTGTTTGCAATTTCGTGGGATTACGCTGGGTGCATTATTTTCCTGAAGAGCTTTGCCAAATCAATAGTGCAGGAAAACAGCACAACAGGCGTAAAAGAATCACCTGTCGGTAAATTGATGAGAAAGTGGACGTTGATCATGAGTAAAACCTCAGCAAAAGTCTACAGATGTGATGTACATTATGTAAATGAAGCATAACAAATTTCACAACTGTAATAAATAATTAGCACTAATATAACCATTCAATTTGAACTGAGGGGGAAGCTCTAAACATATAAGCACTTATGTAGTACTACACAGGTAGTGTTTCGATGTGAACAGTTATGATAAGTTGGTAAATAACAATAATATTCCATTCGTTTGTACTGTTTATTGTTCTCATTTAGAGGAGTCCAGGTTAACTACATTCATAAATTATATGTTATCTATGTGTTGAGTGATGTCATACGGAAAGTATCCGAAATGGCTTACAGATTCGAAAGTATCAAGTTCTGAAATCGCTGTGGCATGACATGACTGGATGAAAATATAAATGACAGGTCGTAACATAAAACTCACGACACGTATATCATGAACGGTATGATCTACATGCTACAATAATAGCGCTCTCACGGCCGTTTCTTAGTTTAAGGTAAACAAGAAATAGTGAGGCTTGTCAAGAGTGAATGAGCAACCTAAAAAGCAGGTATTAGCAATTATGGCATGAATGCTATTTATGACATGATTTATATGCCATATTCATGGTGCGCTAGCAGCAGTTTTATTCACTGGATATATACTAAAATTGGCACTATGTAATGTTACTGTGTGACAAATATACATAAAAAGTACTAACATAAATACCATCACCAGTATGCCATGTATGACATGACTTACATTCCATGCTCACGGCGTGCTCGCAGTGGTTTCATTTTCTGGATATACACCAAATTCATTATGGCAAGACATGACTGTATGACGAACGCAAATAATGAATCCGTTAATGCAAATTACGGAACGGTTGTCATGTACGGCATGATTTGCATGCTACGTTCATGGTGGGCTTGAAGCCGTTTTGTTTACTGGATATAAACAAAATTTGATATGACGTGACATGACTGTATAGTGAACCTTCATAATTTAGAGAACGTTCATAAGAATAATTAATTGCGTTTGTCATGCAGTCATGTCTTGTCATAACAAATTTGGTGTACATCCAGAAAACGAAACCACTGCGAGCACGCCGTGAGCATGGAACGTAAGTCATGCCATACATATGGCATACTTGCGATGGTATTTATGTTAATACTTTTTATCTATACTTGTCCCACAGTAACATTACATAGTGCCAATTTTAGTATATATCAAGAGAATGAAACGGCTGCGGGCACCCCATAAATATGGCATATAAATCATGTTATAAATAGCATTCATGCCATAATTGCCAATACCTGCTTTTTCGGTTGCTCATACACTTATGACGAGCCTCACTATTTTTTGTTTACCTTAAACTAAGAAACGGCCGCGGGAGCGCTATTATTGTAGCATGTAGATCACACTGTTCATGATATACGTGTCGTGAGTTCTATGTTATGACCTGTCATTTATATTCTTCATGCAGTCATGTCATGCCACAGTAATTTCGGAGTTTGATACTTTCGAATCTGTAAGCCATTTCAGATACTTTTCGCATGACATCACTGAACACATAAATAACATAATAATGAATGTAACTAACTAGAACTCCTTCCTAATGAGAACAATGAACAGTACAAAATATTGGTATAAAACTATTATCGTAACTGTTCACATTGAAACACTACCTGTGTTGTACTACATATGTGCTTATGAATTGAGAGCTTCCCCCGATCTGTTTAAACTAAATAGTTACATCAGTGATAATTATTTATTACTGTTATCAAATTCCTAATGATTGATCAACATAATGTACATCACATCTGCAGACTTTCGCTAAGGTTTTACTCGTGATCAACGTACACTTTCTCATCGATTTACCGACAGGTGATTCTTTTACGACTGTAACGCTGCTTTCCTGCATTTGAGAAAGTATTGGAGAGAGCTCTTCAGGAAAAATATACACGCACATAATTCCTTAAAATTTCGAACGCAAAAACAGGTTGTCCTGCTGTACATGCCACTGGAGTGAAATTAGTGAATATCTTATTTTTCCGCTACAATTAGCCTTTCAAAAATCACCCCGTAAATTTTCGATGGATACACAAAAAGTGTCAAGGGAAAAGAATCCAGCCGGCCAAGTAAATGTAATTGTGTCCCACAGCATAAAGACGTTGTAATAATTGTCTAAAGTGCAACTAGCGAAAAACCAGGCATTGCCCAGTAATCATTTTTTGAAAAACGCTCCCCGTATCACTACGCCCAGTGCTTCCCCTTGGGGTCGGCTTTGCCACACTAGCGATATTCCAAATTGCTGGGCATGCTCCTTCTGCTTCATGATTACGCTCGTTTGAAAATAGAATTGAGGAAACCTAATATAGTCTCATTTTACACGCCCTAAAATTGAAAGAGATGAAATTTTTTCACACTGTCTCGTTTCCCCACGCTTTGTCCCATATTGTCTCGCAAGTTAGGGAAAAATTAGACATCTGGTGCATTTTTATTTATTTTTAAAACACCTCTTCGAATTGCGCCAACATCGTCACATTTATACAGCTCATACCTTGTACCCAAAGTAAAGTTTTTCCATTTACCTTTAATGGTAAAGTTGAAATTAAAATATTATTCACTATTTTCAAATCTTCTTCGAATTTCACTCCACCCTGCCCTAATTACCAGCAACCCTTTTACGTAGCTTTGTGAAGATTCATCCTCCAGCCGCCCTTCCAGCAATAATACGTGCTTTGGTGGGGCTTTACAGTTTGTCTGCTCGGCTGAACAGGCATTACAAAGGTTCAACGCCGCGAACACCTACACTGCCTGGACACACACAGAGAGAGATATATAGTAGAGAGATAGTTAAGGGCAAAAAAAAACTGAAAATGGTGATCTGGTGATCCTTAGTTGTTCTACAGCTGCAGTGCTGAGCAAAGAAAACAGATGGAGGGCATAGGAAGCACAAAAACTATGTAAGCGATGACTATGTAGATTATGGTGAGTGAAGCGCTACATTTTTGCTTTGAAATGTGCATATGTTTTAGATGAAAGTAGATGTACCATGAGACTTTATATATAGGGTCCCGGAAGGCGCAAGTTACAAATGAGTGACGAAGTCTACGACGGGCGAAGAGGAAAGCCAAAGCCATACAATTTTTACTCTAGCCCTTCAAGCTCACATCTTAGCACCTAGTTAAAAATATTTGGATATCTTGCAGTTAAAGGGATTCAAGCATATTTGCCAATTTTTGCGAACCAAGCCCATTTTTGCGACCAAGCCCCCTGAACATCTTATAGCTGGCATAAAAATTCCACAAAAGAAATACGAATTCAGAATTCGTGACTCGACGTCCAAGTTCACTTCGGACTTCACTGAAAGTTGGAGTGTTCTATGATCATAAGCTTTCTAAAACTGCACACAATGTCAAACACAAGGGATGAGCGTGTGTGCTGAGAGGATAAGGCCCAATAGATGCATGCACCTATGCAATAATACCCGCGCAGGCATGTGACACAAGCGAATACGTTAGGAATAAAGGCAAAGCGGAGAAAAACGCTAGGCTTTTGCTTGCTAGCACCATGGTTTATGAAAATTATATTAACGAGGTAATGCTAATGCACATAAAAAGCTCGACAACACACCTACACATACAAGGCGACGGAGAGATGGAAAAGGCGAGAGAGTAGGGGATCTAGCATGCTGGCGAGGAGAGAAGCATATAATGATCTTCATGATGATCATCGCCGTTGTGTTCTAATCAGTACTCTGATGAAATGATCTGACTCCTTCCGGTAACATGACGCACTAAGCGAACGCAATCGCGCAATGGAGGGCAAAGCCGCTTTGAATAGCAATATTCGAGGCAGCCTAATTGCACCATCATTCATATGCATCGAGTTTGAGCGGCTGCGGCGACCATGTGCATACTAGCGGCTTTGTGAGCCTGCCTCAATGTTGTTGTCCTGCTATGGCGAGAAATTTGGCAGCATAACGATCGCTATACGCTGTTGACTGTACGCTTGTAATGAAATTAATTTTATACACGCTATGCACGGCCACTTATCGGGGGCTATGCGCGCTAAGGAAGACGTGAGCTGATCTAACGGACACAATCTGTTACATATAAACACACCACATGAGCTTCCATCATTGAGCTGCGATTGGCTCTGCTTTTGTTAGCTACATTATGTATTGGCTTAATATGATTGTGCCTAAAAAAATAAAAAAAATCTGCCTTAGATTTTGGCTTCAAGTGGCTAACAGTGTTAAATACTGGACCAGCAGTGGTACATTGACACTGCTCAATCGGTCTTTATATTTATATTACCATCGTCTATCTTCCATCTTTTTTTTTCATTTGCCATAGTAGTTGAATGCGTCATTTGTACAATTCTTTTTTTTAATTTGGCACGCTGTGATGTCATTCATTAATTTGTTCAAGACTTGCTAAATTGGATGTTTGCATTCACTATACAGATAGCGCTCTACTACTCATAACATTTGATTGTTTGAGTTTTGTTTTACATTCTGTGATTGTCTGCATTGTGAACACGCAACATGCATGCAACAATGTAGCCCTTACCATCATACCGAAATTTCATCATATTCGGGTTTCCTAAGTTTTCCCAGATCTTGTAGCCTTCATATAAATGGTAGTAATCTTAAACATTTTTTTTCAACCGAGAGAAAAGAGTGGAAACCATAACGGCACCATTCTCACGTGCGAAAACCTCTGTTGGATGCAAGACATGCAAGGTGAATTTATGGATTTCGTTCAGCAATTTCGTAACAAAAATAGTGAAGGTTTGAAACGACCTGCTCAAAACCCCAACAGTAAAATCTGTATTTTGGCGAGTCAAAAATAAAGTAATCATCAAGCCCACTATATATATTGGTAGAAAAGATTGATTGTGACCAACTGGTGATTTGTGACAAGCCCTTTATTGAAATAACAAGGTGTTCTCGCATTCCACACCTATAAAAATGCGGCTGTCATGTCGTACGGCTGTCATATACGCATCCTCGAGTACGGCAGCTCTTATACACTTTTAGCTTCAATGATTGTTTTTCAAGCGGACGTGACTTAGTGCAGAACACGTGGGGAAAAAGTAACTTTCTAAATGACGCAACTGACAGGAACATTTGAGGAAGCCGATAATGTTGAGAATTGGTTTAGGATAACTGCAAAAAAGATTCAGAAAGTTAAAAGAACTAGAATTATACGTATCATAGTGTAATAATATTGATGAGAACTATGAACATAAATATAAACCTGACTCGACGCAAGTGTGCGATTTTCTGCTTACGCATTCGCTGTTGAATTGTCTCTCCTTTACGTTAACGCCGTACTTCATGTAGAATGTTTCACGGCTGGACTAGAGGAGTGGCATGCGCGCGCTCCTTTTCCGCTTATTTAGTCCAGCCGTGGATGTTCATACAAAAACACATACCCCCTTAGGCTAACGCGATGAAAACTCATTTAATTGCATGAAGATCACCTACGACACTCTTAGATACGCTCGAAAAGTAAACATACCGTGATGCCGGTAGAACGTGGTCAATGATCGAGTTCTGACCATATCTTACTAATCTAAGAATACACCATTCGTGTCTTTCTGCCTGCGCTCTGTTTTGTCGTAGTTTTTTTTTAAAGTATCTCCTCATCTTCAGTTGAGGCACACAGATGAGCGACGCGAGTGATCTTTTAATGCGAGCGTTGAAGCAATTGAAGATTGCGTATGAAGATAAATATTCCAGCAATAAAATACGTCTTTCAACCTCCTCAAAAAGACATTGGGCAACGCATTTCGCAAGCCATTTTTGTGTCAGAATATATGAAAAATGAGTCGTCGAGATGATATCCGCCTGAAACTGTCCACAGCAAGCTAGCTTGAACAGAGCACAACAGAACTTGTGCTGTGCCCCACCACCTTACACAAACATCGAGCTTAGTAAAAAAATATCTAGATATTAAGGATGGATGTCTGCACAAATTACTAAAGGAAAGGCAAACAGTTGGCAACTAGATACGACTTCCGGTTGTTACCCAACGCAGAAAGATGTACAAGCACGTGGCACTTAGAGCAAATATTATGTGCATTGTACACGTAGACAGGCTTCGCCTATAAAACAACAGACTGAGTTGGCGGACTGTTGTAACTCTGTGTGCGCCACTGTGTACGAACTTGTCTTTCGGCCGGCCTGGTATTGGAAGGCTGATGTGTCGATGCGCCGGCAGAAATGACATGTGAACATGTAAATATGAAAAATGTACAGATTCATGTTTTATTTGTGCCTCTCGTTTACCTTGAAATATTCATGTGTGTCTGTTCTTTTGTGACGTATTTTCTTGTGGCTGTGTTTGTATGAACCATCGAATGTACATGTTCTTTCCACGCCATCTCATATCCATGTTTGCGTAAATAAAGACAGTTTTGTCATCATCGTTATTGTATGTACAAGAAGAAAATGTTCTGTTGAAATGTTATTGGAGTCTACGACAATAATTTTTTTAAAACACACGATACAACAAAATATCTATGAAGCAAGAGTGAGCAGCATCATGATAATTTGATGAGTGAAATATCTGAGAAGTTCCACGGAGTGAATGATGATAAGTAGGGTGAACCGTCCGTCCGTGTAATCCGTGCATCTGTCTGTTCGTCCGGCTTTGCTTCCGTGCGTCCGTCTGCCCATCGGTCCGTCCATCTGTCCGTCTGTCTGTCTATCTGTCCGTTCGTTCGTTCGTCAGTCAGTATTTCACATGTATCGAGTGTAGGTTATCATTTTGTCGTCGTATAAGCGTCCCATCTTCAGTATTACATTTCAACTTTCAACACGTTCAATACACAATTTACCCTTGATACGCTTATTGCTCTCTACATAGCACTACGTTGATTCACCTATATAGAGTAATGCACTATAGTACTCTTACCGTCCCCACGTGTGTTGGGACCTCTGAAACCCAAATGCAATACAATGCAATTTTTCGTTTCAGGTCCACAGTTCCGTAATGGCTACAGTTGCTAACTTGATTGTGCAGCGGAAACTTCAATTATGCTTCGCCAATGAAGTTCAAGTTCAACTTCTACAGACTAATCAAATGATTCAAATATTTATTTTCTTGTCAGAACTATGGCCAACCTGTTGAGTTATTTCTAGTGCCATCTTCTTCACTTGGACGTTAAAGGTTTTGAAGCTAAATTTCGCCCTTCGTCACTTGAGCCACCACTTGGATTAACGTACCACACTTGAACGGGGAACACGCAGAAACTGCCATCAGCATAAGCAACTAAATAAAAACACGTCGCATTTCATTAATAGTCACTTGCATAAAACAATTTCTTTTGTGTCCACCACTCCAAAACCTTTCCGACATCTCCTGTCACTCTCCTGTCACCGCCATCGGACGCGACCGTGGCGTCCGTATACGTGTGCACCAACGAGAGTACAGTAGCGGAAGCATTCGGGTCCTTTTACACGTCATCCGCCGCACCCGCACCTTTCTCCACTCTTTCGCGTGCAACGGCGACAGCCCGTTATTTGGCAGAACGATTAATGACTACGAACACCGCTAATAGCTGTTCTTTTCATCTGGGTCAAAACAGCGGCTGGTACACAATAGCACGTGCCAAAATGACTGAACTCCCCGAATTGTGTGCAGTGAATAGGAGTTATGGTCTGTCCCACTCCTTATTCCTTAATAGAGCCTTTAGTTATACGAAAAACGGTGGCATATTTTATTCCATTTAACAGTTAGGCTGTTCTTCGTAGACCTTTCCATGTCTGGCATCCGTCGTAACCTTTGTGGGCATCGTAAAGGGCTATGTGTCACAGGCATTGGGTAAATTGCAATACCCACCACTTGGTTAATGAGTTACATGACTAATGGGATACAAAAGAAGGGGATTTATAGGGTTCGTTTCTATTGTTTGACGCAACCTGAGTGAAAACCAACACATAAAGAAGTCCAGAACGTAGACTAGACGTCAATAGTGCTGTTTTAAATGGATCGCTGTAGGTATCGCTGTATGTGTGATATACGGGCTACTAAAGCAAACTGGATCAAAAGACAACTTGCCCCCCTTTACACTTTATCGGCTGCTTGTGTGGGTGAGAAACTGGAAGTATTAGCGCCACTTATAATCGTGATGACAATTGTGGTACACTGTTCTTCGCCACTTGGCGTGCCGCAGCACGTGATTCTCTAAGGATCAGACAGCCGACCAATAAGCTCTCGCATAGAACCTACAGTTATCATGTCTGTCGTAAGGAGACTTCTTGGTTTAGGACTTTTTTTTCATTGCACTTCGCCCTGGTTACGGTAGCACATACAGTAAGATTAATGTCTTTGGAACAACAGTCGGAGGCGGATCCAAAAAGTATTCTTTTGTGAATGTTTGTGAACATGTATTTTCGTCAAGCATGTCTTCAATTGCATACAAGTTGAAAGGCCTGGTAGACATCTGCGGATTACACTATTTGTCTGTTCTCTCTCTCTCTCTCTCTCGAGCCAATCATGTTTCTATTGCTTAGCCTGAAAAAGAATATATTGTTGTAAGTGTAAAATTCCATAGATCCTTTATTTTACGAGAGCGCCTACAAAAATAGGTAGGGGATCTCTATTCCTCAGAACATTGTATGTGCCACGGGTCTACGTGTTTTTGAACCAGTTGTTAGTGAGTCCCCGGAGAGAGAACTTGGATGATTTTTGAGGCAATCAGTGTCTGTCAGTTTGCCTAATCTTTTACCTACTATAGTCCCCATGCTGACATGAATAAATTTTTACTGTAATGAAAGTAATGTTTCATTTCAAGAGCTTTTCTTATCTGTACATAGTTTTACAGCGAAAGCTGTTATGAGATCAATTTTCGGGTCTCGCGCAGTTGCAAGTTGTCTGCTGCTGCCGCCGCCATACCCCGTGTTCCTAACCACATCACACAAAATTAGAAAAAAGCCAAGTGCTAATGAAACAGTGGGGATCAAACCCATGCACGCCGGGTGCCAGCCCAGTATTCTACCACTGAGCCACACCGGTGCTTTTTTTTCGATTATTTTATTGCAGCATGTGACATTCAAACAACAGCAAACACACTCGGACTGAGCTTCTAGCTCGATTCCATAGCTTCAAGGCAGATGAGCCATTTGCCACACATACTTTAAATGGTTTCAAATGACGTAATTCATCCATAACATTTAGCAGTTCATCATTGTAGCAATGTTTTGCAAAAACTCGCAACTTGCACATATGTTCAATAAAATACATACGTACTGGCCGCGCGTCTAAATCACAATGTCTGACTACCATGCGGCTTAGCCATATGCTGTGTAAGCCAAGGAGAAAGAAGATATCATATTTTAGTAGGCCAGGTTCTATTGCTAAAAATCAAATTTCATGTGAACTGAGAGGTAAATCGTTCTTAAGTGTTCTTTGTAGAACATCCCAGAACAAAAATGCGTCCCAGCAATCTATAAAAACATGCTCTACTGACTCAGACTTTCGGCACAATAAGCAGTCGGATCCCCACGGTAAAAATTGCCTCTTTATTTTAGCCACGTTTTAACCAGCAGCGTATTCATGTGTAGCTTATAAAAGAACGTTTTAACTCCAGCTGGTGCGATCATCTTTTCAACTCTTTTGAAAACGTCTTCTCCTTGGCTTCTACTATACATAGAACGATACAAAGGAACAGGAAAAACAGTTTCAATCAAGTCTTTCGACAAACGCTTCCGAGTCACATTAGATAAGTACTCCAAACTAAATCTATCACTAAGAAATCGAAATGCGCAACAACTTCTCGAAGAAAGGTACTGACACTATAGCGGAATTCATCATTCGAGGTAACAATAAAGTTCGGCAATGCCGCTGCTAGCCTGATTTGAAGGAATGTACGTTAAAACGGATCTTGTTGATCTCATAGAAAGAGAAACCTTAATACAACCTGCTTCAAAAACAAGTGTGGCAAGGCTAAACCACCTCTTTTAGTCTTAAGAAAAGGTTGTTGCGGCTTGTCCGTTCATACTGAGATTGCCATACAAAAACAGCAAGAAGCCTATGAATCCTCTGGATATTGATCCTGGAACACGACAGTACTTGAAGCAAGTAAACCAGCCGCGATACCAGGAAGACGTTGCATATTGTCGCGCGAGCGAAGATGGACAGATCACGGCCTCCCCATTTCTGTGTCAGAACAGAGAGCCCTTTGGTTTTCTCGGCCCACAGATCATCGTTGTTCTTATACTGGTCAAGCGGTACACCGAGGTATGTGTTAGGCTTTCTTGACAATTTGATCCGTTCATAAACTGCTGGGAGCGGTTCCAAATTTCCATACCACAGCCCAACACACTTGTCTATGTTTACAATGCTACTAGTAGCATCACAAAACCTTCGTACAATGTTCATAGAGGTGGGTATGCTCTCCTGACTGGTACAAAATATTGCAACAACATCAGAATATGCCAATATCTTCACCTCACACGCTCCTAAATGAAAACCTTGTATATTTGAATTTTTGTAATGGCCACACACAGAGGTTCCAGGTACAAGGCAAATAATAAAGGTGAAAGTGGGCATCCTTGCCTTACTGATACACATGCATCAATTCTAGTTAACTCGTGGTTCACAATCAACTTGGTTGAACCATTGTCGTAAGCCATCTGAACACCCTTCAGTATCACAGAGCCAACGCCAACATGTTCTAACAAATTAAATAAAATGCTATGACAAACTAGATCAAAGGTCTTCGCTAGATCAATTTGCAACATTGCAACTTTTCTGAAGTCAGCGTCACAGCACTCCAATATGCTTCGTGCTACATGTATGTTCGTAAAAGTTGATCTTCCTCTTATTCCACAGGTTTGATGTGGGCCAACCAGTGTACATATAACTGTTTGCAACCGCATCGCCAGAACTTTCATTAGTATTTTGTAGTCAACATTCGTCAATGTTATCGGCTTATAACCAGATACATATTTCTGTTTTACAGGGTCTTTACTTTTCGGGATTAGAACAGTGTGTCCTTTCTTGAATCGAGGTGGTAGGCTACCCTTGTTAAAAGATTCAGCGAAAACTTTTTGTAAAACAGTGGCTATCTCTGCCTTGTAAGTCTTGTAGAATACTGCCGTTATCCCGTCTGGGCCAGGAGATTTCCCGTTATGCTATTGGTCTATAACTATTTCTATCTCTTCCGCAGTTATATCAACCGATATACCTTCTGTATCTTGGCGATCTAGCGTTGGCAAAATGCTTAGAAAATCTTTTTCAAAAGTGGCTTCTTTAGGTATACGATTGAAAAATAATTCGTGATAATATTCTGTAAATGCACTTTTTATATCTTCGGGTTTAGTTGTTAACTTACCATTATACTCAATTTCTGTGATGTCTTTAGCACGCGCATACTTTTTTTCCGTAGTGAGAAATCGCTTATTAGGCATTTCATCTGCAAGTAACCTGTCTGATCGAGCCCTTTCAACCGCACTTTGGAATGTAGCGACGTCAATGGCCTCAAGTTTGTTTTTGATATCTCTAATAACTTCGTCGTAAAATCCAGGGTTTTCTGTTTCTGCCTTGCTGTATTCCACAAGTAGCTTCTTTAAACTGTTCTCCTCCACTCGTTCCTTGTACCGTATTTCTGCTGCCCTTTCCAAAGCGCACATTTTCACAGTATATTTAAAGGATTCAAAATTTCCGACCAGTTACTAAATGCAAGGGTGTTAAGTTTGTGTAATTCTTTTTCGATACAATTGAAAAACTTATCATTACTAAGTAGTTTGGCATTTAATTTCCAGAAGTCCTATATAAATGCACGTTTAGGCGCTTCTTTTTGCCCCAAGAGAAACATAACAAGTGCGTGATCGCTGAATGAGACGTGTTCAACACCATAACCATCACAAACGTTTTCCAGCTCTAATACCACGTAAGCTCTGTCCAATCTTGCATGGATTGATCCCTGAAAGTGGGTATAATGACGCTGAAATCCGCCCTTAGCAAAGAAAGCAACATCCTGAAGAGAATACTTGTCAATACTCTCTTTTAGGTAATTAGCGCTGTCATCTCTTCTATCTAAGCAAATAGATCGATCATCTGCACTGAACACACAGTTAAAATCGCCAAGAACAACAAGTAGCCTATTCGTTTCAAAATAAGAACACAGTTCTTGAAAAAAAGCTAAGCGATCACGGGAGTCTGTTGGTGCGTGCACACAAATTATTCTGAATTTGGCCTCTTCGTAGGTAAAATCGCACAAAACAAACCTTCCATACAAAGATGTAAGTACTGTTTCTTCAACAATGCCTAAGCATTTTTTTGAAAATATTGCACACCCTGCCGAAGTACCTATTTCACGGCTGACACACACGTTATAACGCGTGCTGAAAGGAGCAACCATATGTTCGCTTCCACTCTCGCTTTCGACCTTTGTCTCTTCGACAGCAAGTATGTCCAAGTCTTTTTCTTCAATGAGACGCCTAACCTGACACTGTTTACACCTTGCAGACAATCCACGCACGTTAAGCGTGCCTACGCAAATCGGTGCAGACAGACGCATAATTTTCAGCAAGTGTGAACAGACTTGCACGGTTAGCTCAACACCACCAGTGCGCGTCTAGGCTCAATGCCAGAACGCTTACTTTCTGCGCCGTTCGCCGCACGCAGGCGACGGGGACGCCGATTGAGACATTGCAGATGTATTGCCTTTTAGACCACCCGCCTTGGGCGACGGACGCTCGCGGCGTTGCTGCTTGCAGTCGGATGCCTTCTCGTTGGCAAGGTAGCGTCCGTCCTCGGGCGCTTTGTCGGCACTGCGCTATCCTTCGACAGGTCACAGCCGCGGCGGTCTCCGCATTCCTGTTGTTACACTGCGTTCTCGTCTTCAATCGTCTCCTTGTAGGTGACATCAGGCTCTGTCAGCGAACTTTCAGAGCGCTCAGCGCTTGGTCCGCGTTGCGGAGAACAGTCTTCCGCCATTGGTGCCGCAGTCTCAGCCTCGTCGGCGTCCATAATGTTCTCGTGGCTGTCGTCTACAGTAGGAGACGCGCCTATAACGCTGGCATACGTTCTAGCACAGTCCTCCCTGGCGTGCCCAAAAGCACGACACCCCGTGCAGTGTGGCGTCTGACAATTACGCCTGATATGCCCACGCCTTCGGCACCTCAGGCAAACTGGCGCGCATTCTGGCACAACGACAAGTACAGAACCGTTGTAGAACTTGAATAGATGTGGTAGTTCCTCGACTGACACGCCTCCATTGAGAACCATCCGTACAACTCGCGTTGTCGATTGTGCGAACTCAAATCCAGGAACACGCCACTCGTCGAGACGCACGTCCTTCACTTCACCAAACTCACTCAGAGCCTTTGGCAGAGCCTCTCCTGGGATGTGGAAAGGCACCGAGTGAATCTTCAACGTAATAAAGCCACACCGGTGCTTGAGACTTAGTAAACTTGCCTCAGGCAGGCTTAATGTCCGGAAAGCAATCGCGCGATTTATATAGCGCTTTAAAGCAGCGAAAAAACAACCAGTCGTCGCACAATGCCAACAGCATAACGAGTGGGCCGTCCAATACTCCAGCCTTTTACATAAGCTTGTTGGTGTTCCCCTATGAACTTTAGCGCATACCCACTTGAGCAATTATTTCTCATCGTCGTCAGCCACTGCATGAACGATTGGCGCAAAGTTTCTTGCATATGTTTAGCAGATACGTCGCTCCTCATAAGAATGACGAAAAATAGCGTAGCGATAGCTGGCCTACCAGCCAAAATTTTTTATTATTAATGCCTAATAGGTATCAAGCAAGTGGGCAGTAGTTACTTAATCAGTGTTTTGAAAGGCTCTGAAAGGCCGCTCTTCTAGCTTTCGCTGTGACTTTGCTGCGCCTTCTGCGCAGGCCTGGTGTTTCTAAAGCTTCAATACACTATGGTAGTTTAAAAAAAGGCACACCAACTTTTTATGACGGATTGCCAGGTGCTTTCCCGGCTGGAGCATCATTGTGTTCTTCCAACGTAAATCATTACCATTGTATCACCTACAGTAGCAATCTTATGGCACCAGCTGATTCTCATACTCAGGAACCACATCATGAAAAGCGTTCGAGAAGGCATAGGGGCTGTCTGAGCCAATTTGGAAGCGTCATGTGTCAGTCTCTGACTGATTACCCAACCGAAAAAAAAAAACATTCTTCACACCACACTACCGAAGAGCCCATAAAAAGGACAAAATTCATGACAGTATTGCTGTGATAACGTCGCCACTGCAATTTGAAATGATCCCAGTGAGCGAGTTGAAATAATTTGCAACGCTTAAAGTGCCAAAAACACAATATGAATATGAGGCACATCATATTGTTGTAGACATGTGTATTTTTAGCATTTGACATTCTTTCAACTGAGCTTCAACCCACGCAGAAGGGGGCTTTTGCATTTTGTTGCCATCGAAATTTCGCCGCACATATCCGAAAAACCATGAGCTACAGCTTATAAGTGCGGTATTTTTTTTACCCGCTTAGCTCTTACGACAGTTTTACAGTGAGCCAAACAAACGGATTGGAGCTAGTGCGCATCTCACTTGAAGGAGAATATGTCTGTACAAAGTGTTAGTGTTAGAATAAAGGTGTCTTTAATTGTTAATGGTTGTTCAGTTTGTGTTCTAATCCCAAGTCCTGCTTGGCTTCAATATATAACTTTAGTACTTCGACATTGCAGAGAATATAATTACCGTGGCGAAATACTCAGTCACTTGGTTATTATACCCCATTTTTTATCATGTCTCCTTAGTAAAACCTTCAAGAAATAAGCATTTCATCGTACCATTTTAGGCAGGTGCTGTAAAGTTACCTGTAGTTAAAATATAATGCGGCTGGAAAAAGTATTGTTTGCTATCAAGCGCAGTGTTTTTGTAGGTTACGTGAGTGCGTTTGCTATTTGCGACGTACAGAGCATACGAATAAAGTTCTACTGTTCGTTTGTTTTCTTGTGTACCTCTGTCGCTGGCAGTTTTCCATTGTGGTCGAGTTCAACAACTTGCGTCCTGGTATTCCGCTCTGTTTTTCTAGCGAGATCAGGACCCTTGCTCTACTACTACGGCACCAAAGTTTCTGACTCATCGAAGCCGATAATGGAATCTTTCATTCTGAGACCACAAGCTCTGGTGTCTGAAAAACATTATTGCACTAGGTGGAATGGGTGAGACCAGTGTTTAAATCTGCACTGCTAGCGTCACTAAAAAGCAATTAACCTAGATTCATCGAGTCAAGCCAGTGGCGGTTGTTATCCATGCGACAGCCGTGGTGCCTTCCTCAAACCAATTGAAACACCCACAAAGCACTTTCTGACTTACTGTGAATTTCAAGAGGTACGTCACGTTACAACGTTGCCTACCAACACTATGTAAATTTTGTACTTGATAGCCTCAGTTTAAAAAATAATATTACCATGGCCACTTACGCATTCGCCTGTAAAACAGCATGATCTTTTCCGGAAGGTTGATAAAATGGACTTAATATTTAGAAAAAAAAGGTGCACAGCATTATAAATGTGGTGTTTATCAAATTAATTGCGAAGGAATAGATAAAAAAGGACAAGTTGCACTGCAGTTTTTTTTTTCACACGGCTGTCAGAGCTCAACGAATCCTCCGCAATTTGTTGCACTTTTCAAGAGGTATACCATCCACCCTTATTTTCTTGAGGTAATGACAAATTTGGTAATCTAGAATACTAAACACAAGTCGTAGTGTGTTTTAGATGCGGAGCATCTTATACTCGCGCCTTGTAGTGCGCCGTCCGCGCCGTCCACGCCGTCCGCACCGCTTCTCGAACATTCGACAGCTGACGCGCGCGCATGCGCCGTCGCGCCGTCGCCCACTCTTCCACCATCTGTGCATCCCTTCCTCCTCTACACACCGCGCGCGCTTCACTCCTCCACCATCTGTGCACCCTTCCTCCTCTGCACACCGCGTTCGACATCTACAATTCTCCTGATTCTCCAGTGGACGCGCATGTGGCGTCGCGCTTCGAGAACATTCAACAGCTGACAGTGCATGCGCCGTCGTGCTGTATATATACTCAAGGTCGGCGCTCGCTCGCTCAGTTGCCGCTCGTCGGTTGGTTTGTACGGCGCGTCGACGTCCAAGGTCGCGGTGAAATGAATTCCAACGAATCCACAAACACAATGATCGACGTCCCTTCGACCAGCGCCGCCCTTTCGCATACGTGTGTACGTGTTCACTCATTTAACACCCCCTCCTACAACCACGTTAACCAATTTAGCCATCGACCCAAGTAAGTCGCAATTTAACACCCCATTTCACAACCACGTTAACCAATTTAGCCATCGACCCAAGTAAGTCGCACTTTAACACCCCGTTAACCAATTATATGGTCCGCATCCTCCTCAGTGTTCCCCCGAGGGAAGCTGCGGGCAATTTTTTTTATCTCTTTTATGAAATATTGTTCCAGACTTCGTTATTGCGTGTTAATACGATTGTTTACCATTTTTTCTTCCCTCTGTACCTTCATCACGCACAGAACTTTTATTTTCAACATGGTATAGACTGCAAACGACGCGATCATTACAACGAGCAGGAGGTGGCTGCAAACAAAAGTTAATGACCGGCTTATCGGCTATATAATTAACACGACACAAACATATGGAACACGTTTGTGGTACAAAGATACTACACCGCATTGATTCATTAATTGTTTTTTGTCTTCCTTGCGTTTTCTAGACAAGTCCTAACGATGCTCAGTGAGCATAAACACAAGATAACGACGCTAATGATGTTGAGCTTGACGTTAGACCGTTATTTTATGTCTGTGCGTTAGTCGTTGAAGCTGATGTAAACGGTGTTCAATACCGATAAATAAAAAAGTGCCCTCTTAATATTTTGTAAAAGAGAAGCTAGTTTTTCTCATTGGCCGAAGCATAGCCGCAATATATTGCGTTATGACTGTGCTCTTTGATTCGCATAGCTTTATACAATATAAGGTACACACTTCAATATGAAGCGATGCTGACGTTTATTCTTGGTCTTTATTTTTAGTTATCAGCTTGCATTTCAACACCAACTGCAATATACTGTCTGCTCCCTCACTGAACTACAATATCTTGGAGTCATTCCTTCGTTTAGTCTTCATCGGTGTCAATCAGCGTATCTAATTGGACTTGAGGAAGAGTAATGCGGTTTGCTTGATTTCAGGCGAGTATGCTGAAATAGGGGTGACCTACAAACTACAACAAATGTCCGTTCCTGCGGATAACCCTGTTGGCCATCACTAATTCAGTTTACTCTCGTTACGCTTTATATAGAAACAATTACCACCCTACCCAACTCTGTTTGTACTCCTTCTTGGTACATTTGTTTTCATTTTCCCGTGTGACAATGTTCGATACCCAATTGGGTAGGTTGGTTTCTTTGTTTCCTCCTGTCGTTTTTTCTTTCTTTCTTACTTACTTTTTTTCATACAGTGTAAATGGTTATCATGATTTCTTGCGTAAAACTTAAATTCTTTTCAGAGCTGCCTCTTGTGCTTTCAATTAATGTTAATGAAACAGACGTCGCCCTCAGTGTTTTCCCGTGGAACTTTTTTTCTTGTCTATGCTTTTGCACAATAACAGAATCGGTGAACTGTTGTGCTTGGCTGCTCGTAACACATGCCCACAATTTTTTTTGCAAGCAATCATAAGGACGCATCGTTTCTGACAGAAAAAAAGATACAAAGAGCACTAAAGTAAATAAAAATGCTGATATAATGCCCTTCCACACAAAGCTGTAAGCCGCAGGTACCCAGGTCCGGTAAGTACCTGCCACCGCCGATTGGCTACTCAAAGGTACGCGACTTGCTACGCGAGTAGCCAGACGGCGTGCCGTTGAGGCCGAAAGACATTTTTGTGTTTTTGTGCAACCTTTCTTGCTGGGTGGAAATGGTAATGTAGCGGGTTATGACGTGGAAGTGCTTGATAGTGGCGCTAGTGCTTGTGAGGACTATTTAGCACATAGATAATACGCACGAACCTCGAAAGGAACACAGAATCTTGGTTTTCCCGACTCACATTCGAAGACAGGTATTGGATTAGGGACCTTTTCCTGTCGCCCGATACTCGAGTTTTTTTCCTGCGCACAATTGAGCAACGAAGTGGGTGACACAAGTGGCTGGACATCTAGCTTGACTACTTGTCAGGAATTTTCTATATAATGAAGGACCTGCAGTCGGAAACACTATCTAGTTGTTTCTCACGCGGGCTTATTAACCTTTTACCCTGTTAGACAATAAGCACATAATGAATAACCGAACAGGAAAAGAAGCTCAATAAAAAATCGCAGATCGTACGTGCAGTCAGTATCGATGATATGTGAAGCACGAATGAGAAAACTTGATATGCAACTTCAAAATCAGCACAATGTTACGAGGCCAAGGTAAATAATGCGGTACATCAGTTCCATGTCTTGATTATTATGTTTGCGCCGAGAATTTGTGTTTGTCGTCCATTCTCATAGCTTAATGCCTAATTTGTTTTATGTCAAGCAACCAATAGGGCTGCGAGCGCATCATGGGCGTAGCTTGTATTGACTTGCATGTCACATATTCCATGCACGTAGTGACATACATGACATGTATGCCATGACTTCAACGTTAGCGCCTGTCACTTATGTTCGCCATGCAGTCATGTCACTCTACAAGCTTTTCAGTATGTCATGTGAACGTTTGGTTGTCAGATGGTTAAGGGAAATTTTGGTAATTGTTGGAAAATATGCAGCTGAACAAATTACGAGTAAAACAAAAGGAAAAAACTCGTCAGTAGTAACAAACATAGGCTGTGGGTTCAGTTTTTACGAGCGGTCTTTTGTGTTTCTTCGTCTCCAATGAAGTTTCTGATTTTGCTATAGGTACTGCACTATAATTAATTACTACGTACATTTTTCCATGTGCTTTCTTTCGCTGCACTTTACTTTATGACTTAGCTTCATTAGCTTGAACAAATGTAATTACAAATAAAGTTTACAAAGCACAAAGGACAAGAACGAAGCAAACGTAAACATTCTGATTACAAAAGCTAAAATTTTTGTATCATTCAGAAAATGGAAGAGACTGGCATTGTGACCGAAAAATTAGTCACGGGCTGTTGTGCAAAAAAAGAAAGTACTGTGGTACTTTTATGCTTACTTTCTCACTACAGAAGCACTGAAATCGTAAATAGAGGAGCAGAATATGAAGACTAAAGACAATGGCAAAATAATAATAATTCATATTTTATTTGTGAAAACGACTTTGTTCACTTTCTCAGAATCTTCCATTTCGACATCCAGGAGCGTTTAACATAGTTAAGAAGTGGTGTGCAGCCGTACGCTCATTTCTTTTCAATGGAGGTGGATGTTGGAACGAAAATGAGCCATGCAAAATGAAATCATAAGAGACGTCTCAAGGTAGAACAATAATGAAGCATCTCTTGAAGGAAACCTTGATGATGCGGAGCAGCAGCGCTGCACACGGTGTTGACCTAGTTGAAACGGACGTCGATGCGGCTGCTGGGAGAACAGTTTGAAATGAAAATGCGTGTACATCGTTTACTCAAGTAAAAGTTTGTTTGAAACGCAAGCACACGATGTGCGGGTTGGTTTTTGTGTAAGTTTTATCGCAGATAAAGGAGCCGAAAAAGCTTTCCCCTTGGACGTGCGGTCGAGCGTTGCGGGCGCTGGAGAGGGTGGAGCGAGAGGGAAATTGGGGGAGCCTTAAGTTTCGTCTTTAAGAGTTGCACACGATAGTGAAATGGGGCCCCTAGTGCACCCTTCAACCGCTAAGAGCATACTTATTTATATGTTTGTTAGATACAGACGCACGCACACAAACACGCACACAGTAGATTGGACCAAAGCGCGCTATTATCGCCTAGTGGGCTCGTTTTCATCGTGACACCTGTCGAATAAAATGCTTAAAGGGGCCCTGAAACGCTTTTTGAAGTAACCCTGAAATGAATTCACTGGAAGAGCTCAGCGCCTCACGAATTTAATGCCGCAAAAATTTTAAGAATACGTCCAGCGCGAGTGGAGTTGCAAAGGTTTGTCACATGCTGCAATTGCATTATCTCTTCTCTCGTCTCGATGAACGCGCTGAAAGCTAAGCAGAAAAGGGTGGCAGAGCAAAAGAACTGCCACGCCTCAAGACCTTGAGCACTTCTTTTTCTTCGAATGCGCGGCTTTTTTAGTGTGATCGCGCGCGCACGCGAGGACAAGTAGCAGCCTCCCGCGGCTATCTCGGTGACATAATTTTAGCGGCGAAGCTTCTTATAACAGCACCCATTCGTCCTTCGTAGCCGTTGTAGTGTGTAACGAATATAACATTTTGACCTTCAAGGTGGTGCCGGTGAGAGATTTCTTCTGTGCGTTGTTCAACAATAAAAAAATAGTGCTCAATGTACATGCCAATGGCTGCTAAGGGGTAATGAGAGACAAGAGCATTCGGCTTTTAGTTAAGGCGCACGCCGTGATTCCCATTAGCAGCCATTCGCATGTACATTGAGCACTAGCTATCTCACAAGAAAGGATTGCTACGTTGTACTCGCTGAGTGTAACCTCCTTAGTTTTGGAAAGGTTTAGCGAGCGTTGAGACGCAGTGCCTTGAATACAATGAACTCGTATATACCATGAACTCGAAGTGGTTAAAGGTGGGAAGTAGATACGAAGCGCAAGCTGTAAGAAAGTAAAAGCCGCATTCTCCTGTCTCTCATTTCCCATTAGCAGCCATTGGCATGTACATTGAGTACTATCTGACAGGAAAAGGTTGCTACGTTATACTCACTGGGCGTAACTTCCTTGGTTTTAGAAAGGTTTAGCGAGCGTTGGGCCGCAGTGCCATGAATACAGTGAACTAGTATATACCATGAACTCGAGGTGGTTAAAGGTGGGAAGTAGATCCGAAGCGCAAGCCGTAAGAAAGTGTGTGTGTGCCACCTCTCGTTTAGTCCTCTGAATGCCCGCTGGATAGCGGTGCTTCTATATGGGGAATATATGATGAAAAGATGCGAGATGTTGGTACTTGGAGTGTTGAGTAGATGGACGAACGGACACACAGACAGATGCATGGATGGAGGCATGAATGGACGCAGGGGTGGATGCATGGACGAACGCAGGGACGGACGCACGAACAGACGCACGCACGGACGGGCGGATGGACGCATGGACGGTAACACAGATGGACGCATAAACGGACGGAAGCAAGAACGAATGGACGGACGAATGCTTCGCCCCACTCACATCATTCACTCCATGGATATGCTGCCATTTTTTTTTCGGTCAAAGACGCATAAACAATTTCTCGCTCACAACCAACGGGGCTGACGCCGGCGGCGGGTTTTCTACGAAACGAGCTCTTAAACGCTATCGCGTTAAAAGTGTGTTTCCAGTGGGTGAAGGAGCCGGCAGCTGCGGGTGCTGCAGTGAGGGTACTGCGGGTTAAAGAGAGAGAGATTGATGTCAGCACACACCTGCGAAGAAAGTGCACGAAAAGAGTATGACGTCAACGCGCAGCTGTGGCGTCACCTACTTGACACCGCTCCAACACCTGCGGTGAGGCGAGCGTGTTGTGGCGCGTTCATACTGACACTCGTAGGTACGCCGTTACACACGTGAGTCGAAAAGCTGCATGACATCTAATAAGTTTGAAGGGTATCCTATTTGAAGACGTCAATAATGGAAGTGTTCTGCGCGCAGCTTCGTTCCACGTTTTAGTGCGCGCTGGCTTTTTGTACCACTTTCTCAATATTAGGATGGTATTTGAAAACAAGTGAAATGGCTATCTCGACCACTTTCGTAGCAACTGCATCCACCTAATCTGAGTCTATGGCCACGAAGAAAACAGAAAGAAATCTGAATAAAATCTTGCCCTGAAAAACGGATGCACCCAGAAAACTTAAAAGAATACGTGAGCGTGCTATTCAATGCAGAAACAAGGAATGATATCCTAAGAAGTAAAAAAAATGGTCTACTTCAAAGGCTGCGCAAAGAAAATGCAAAAGCAAGGCATTGCTTTGGGCTAGGTGGTAATCCATAACTACATGTTTTATATAGTGGAAGAGTCACAAAAACACAAAGACACACGACAGGCACAAGCGCTTCTTTCTGTCGTTTTGAGCCACAAGCGCTTGTGCCTGTCATGTTTCTTTGTCTTTTGTGAAAGAAGTTCCGGGCTCTAAAGCTTGTAGGTATGAAACATATCAGCAAGACTATCGAAAGCACTCACAGCACATAAAATGGGTCACGTGATTGACCATCAACTGTTATCAACAAAAATAGCTTCTAAAAACTAAGTGGAAATAAATTATCTTCATGCCACCAAACATCAGTGTACATCTTTTTTACAAACTAGAAAATATAATGTTTAGACAAGAATACCAGAGTTGGCTGGTTCCGCAGCATTGGTTCAACAATGTAGCCTAATGTAAAAGCGCAAAAATTAGAAAATGGCCATTGTGATGAGCTTAATATGATTACAAGTGGAACCTTGACGGGAATAATAAAAAAAATGCGAGGCCATAAAGGTATCTCAGTCGTTCTTGATGTAAGGAATGGCGAGGTAACCGACCCACTTCTCTCGTCTCGTAAGCATAGCCACGTAAATACGACGGAGACGCCTCGTTAAATCAAAATGTTTGCTGAAAACTAAATGAGTGCGATGGAGAAAATTGTTCTGCCACGGTTGATGTGGTAGGAAAAATAAAGCTCTCAAGAAAGCTTGTTGTGTTAGCGGGACAGTATTTGGTGCCAAGTCTGACAGCTGCCAGTGTTCACATGCAAATGCTGCCTACCAATATACATTCGCCTTGAGACCCGAATTTCGCAAAAAAAGGGCTCCTGTCTGTATTCAGATCACGTAGCAGAGAGCGAACGAGACTTCTGAAAGCTGGTGAGACAAGGTCGTCTATCTGCTCCTCGAATTTTCTTGCAGACGTTGAAGGGGAGAATTCTGAGCGCCAAGGTTTACAGTGATGGCGAATGGGGTCGCTTAAGAGGTGTGGATAAACATGACAAAAACTAAGTAATGAAGGCACCATCGTGCCTCAAAAATGCGATATCGTACACGAGGCGCTGAGATTAAGTGTTGTTTATGTCGTGCGTGTTTGGGCGTGTTGGTGCACCTGTGGATTATTTGTGCATGCGTAGTGTTTGATGCTGTATGAAAAAACTTGCTGCGATGTGAATTTGCATAAGAATGAGCGCACGCCTTCACTTTTATTCTCAAAATGTTCTTCGAAGAGGAAAGTTAGTCTTGACATCAGCATGAATATTTCGATGACTTATTTGTGTAGATGTTTAATCTCCTATGTACGAGAGCTTCCTGTCGAAGGGGTAGGGTTTTCGAGCCAATATATTCAACCACTACTTGTAAACTTTATCACGTCGGCTTATTTCTTACATTTTTCACTAATACGTCCTTTATAACTAATACTTACATCTAATACATTATAAGTAATATAGTATATATAATACTTATAACTAATACATTTATTACTGCGTACATCAACTGAAAAAAAAAGGACTCACTTTAGGATGAAATGACTTTTAGGAAATGTCTTAAAAATAATTCATCTCCCCCCCCCCCCCCCCAAAAAAAAAGAACATAGAGACCGTTAAAGTGACGTTAAAGTTAAATAACAATTTACGTGAGAGTGAAAGCTCGATGTACGACAACCTCTGTAACGACAATATTATCAACACCAGTGCTCTATTTACCGAGAAATTCAGGTAATGCACGTGAACACGTGCGCTACGATAGGACATTCTCAAAATGACCCTGATGACGTCACATTAACTGCCTACAATTATTCACTAGTAATCGACCTAGCTGGGCTAAATAAAGAACCTTCAGCGCATCAAGAGACGTATTAAAATTCTTGTTCGTTTCTGTTTGACTCACAGAAAAAGAACCGCCGGACGTTACTAAGGGGAATGGCGCGAGTGGTTCAAAAATTCAATTTTCGAGTGGTTAAACAGGACAGGTCATGCCGTCTAGCGTGTCTTAGTTGAACCGAAACGCGTCTGCCATCTCGGAGCCAATGGTAGCCGTTGGCTCTGCTGTGGCTTCTGATGTTTTTATTTATTTTTTTTTTTGCTGCTACTAGTGTCAGCGATCATGCTGTAAAACCAGGACACATGGTAACAGTTACGTGAGACTCTCCGGCGGGTAGTTTCATGTGTGGTAACCCGATGCGGACCACTAAAACGTGATTTTATTTTAAAATAAGTACTTCCTTAACACAAAAGTAACACGACGAGGTTTCTGAACCGCTACTTCTACAAATGTCGACTTTATACTTGCATGACTATAGTGTCCCTTTCAGCGCTGCAGGCTCAACATGATGGGGATCTGAAACATAATATTTATCAAAAGTGGTTCACTTAAATAGAATTTCTTCACTTCTTTGTCCCCTCGCTCTTTTTTGTATGCTTTCGCGCTGCAATAAATTGTGATAGACTTGTTCCAACTTGCTCAACAAGCGACGTTGCTGAGTTATGTTTACAGCAGTCACCGTTCTGTAACCACTCTAGAACCATCTACGTGACAATGAGACATAATATGTGAAAGGTCGGGCATCATGTTACAAAGTTTATAATATTGTGTGCTTCATTAAAATGTTTCGAAAATCTACGAATCAAACACCTGATATGTTTTCCAGAGGGCCAGCCTATGTGCAATCGTTTTAAAAGTGGGCTCGAAAGAAGTTAGCTAGGCTTTGGATATATATTTTTGAGATATTAAAAGCCTTCTTGGTAGCGACGTCTGTAAGAAAAACATTACTGCAGTTTTGAAAGCATCGTCTCTTCCGCTCAAACATCGTACACTACGCCAAGGTTCACTTCAGTACTTACTTGTGCCCAAGTGTTTCCAGCCATGCCCGGCCACATGGTACTTCATGTCAGCAAAAACTCCAGGGCTGGTTCCCCATAGAATATATACATATAATATACTGTAGTAACGTGGCGGGAAAAATGAAGTGAGGGTGATAAGGAGATGTGTTAAGGTTAGGAGGAGAAATGCAGAAAAGAATGGCAGCATATATATCCACGGAGTGAATGATGGGGAGTGGGGCGAAGCATTCGTCCGTCCATTCGTTCTTGCTTCCGTCCGTCCATGCGTCCGTCTGTGTGACCGTCCGTGCATCCATCCGCCCGCCCATGCGTGCGTCTGTTCGCGCGTGCGTCCCTGCGTTCGTCCATGCATCCGCCCCTGCGTCCGTTCATGCATCCATCCATGCATCTGTATGTGTGTCCGTTCGTCCATCTATTCAACACTCCAAGTACCACCATCTCGCATCTTTTCATCATATATTCCCCATATAGAAGCACCGCCATCCAGCGCACATAGAAAGGACTAAACGAGAAATGACACATGCACACTTTCTTACGGCTTGCGCTTCGGGTCTACTTCCCCCCTTTAACCACCTCGAGTTCATGGTATATACTAGCTTACTGTATTCATGGCACTGTGGCCTAACGCTTGCTAAACCTTTCTAAAACCAAGGAGGTTACGCCCAGCGAGTATAACGCAGCAACCTTTTCCTGTCAGATAGGGCTCAATGTACATGGCAATGGCTGCTAATGGGAAATGAGAGACAGGAGAATTCGGCTTTTATTTTCTTACGGCTTGCGCTTCGTGTCAACGTACCACCTGTAACCACCTCGAGTTCATGGTATATACTAGTTCATTGTATTCATGGCACTGATGCTCAACGCTCGCTAAACCTTTCTAAAACTAAAGAGGTTACACCCAGCGAGTATAACGTAGCAACCCTTTCTTGTCAGATAGTGCTCAATGTGCATGCCAATGGCTGCTAATGGGGAATGAGAGACAGGAGAATTCGGCTTTTAGTTAACGAGCATGCCACGAACTTTTTATTGTTCAACAAAGTACAGGATAAATCTCTTACCGGCACCACTTCGCAGGTCAAAATGGTTACACACTACGACTACGACTACGAGGAACGAACGGGTGCCGCTTTAAGGAGCTTCGCCCCTAAAAAGAGAGCGCCTCTTCATCTCAAACAAAGCTTTTTCTTTCCGCAATCGAAACCGAGTAGGCAACACGCTTGGAAAACCAGTGAGCGTTTGCTCGTGAACGCGACTGCGGTTCAAAAGCAGCCAAAGCAGCCAAAGGCAGACGAAACCACATATAGTTTAGCCAGCTGTAGCACACTGAATGCACAATCACGCCAATAAGTCATGTTCCTCTTGTTTTCGAACGCCTTGACGATGATATTAACATACAAAAATAACATATTTCATAGCCACTTGTAGGATATTTAGCGGATTGCTAACGCCAAAGCGACGTATTTTATTTCACGTTTTTTAAGTGATATACCATAACATTGAGGGGAAGGGGGTATAACTACTATTCTTAGAGAACTGTGACAACGTGAATCATGTAAAACTTTTAAGCACCAGCAAACCAGAATAAAAAAAGCAAAAAGAAAGAGATAAATAACGAGACATAGAAGCGAAAGCGCAAAATAAATTGATAATTCGAACAAGAAAAAAGAGAGGAGGACCGAAAGAAACCCCGAGAGAAAAAAATAGAGCGTCGCACCTCTGCACATCCTTCGGGTTGGTACACTGCCGAGAGGCTTGCCATAATGTTTTATTACTTAACTTACCCGTTTAAACGTCATTTTCTGAAACGGTGAACCGAAGTGCGATGAAGGCAGCCAAAATTAAATTGCTTGTGAGTTCACTAGCTGCTTTGTGCATAGATATCAATAACTTGAGAAAGAAAATTAAAAGCAAGCGGTGAATCTTGTTTCCTTTTTATACAAGCCAAAGATTCACTTGTTGGGGGCAGTCAACACTGGTGAATTCGTGCTCAATGCTCGCTACAAGGAAGACCTGCATCTATGCCACCTTATTTTTTTGGTTGGATATGCACTAAACGATAAGACCAACCCAAACGCTGCAGCCCTATAATCTATTCTTATGAGTTGATAATACATCGTTAGCACAGTCGAAATTGTAAAACTTGTAAATGAAGTTGGGTTGCAGTGATGCCCTACAGCTTGCATTCATTTCACTTCGGCCATGTTTTGCTTCGTAGCTTTAAAACCAGTGACGCTTGGCGCTACTGAATACTCTCAATACGCGCGGCACAGCAAAAGTCCATTAGCATGTTTGCTTAGTCCCCGTTAACGTGGATCACTCGATACGCTCTTTACTACCTCATTAAATCACGCTTCTGATACAAGTGTTTCCCCTTCTTGAATTTTCGACGTGATCAGATTGCTCTTATAAATGCTAAGGCATAATCTTTATGAGTAGTCGTATTGCATTAAGACTAAATGCACACTCGGCAAGAAACTAATTTATTTGTTTACGATGAATAAGTTATGCCGAAGCTTTGACTTAAACTTGTTTTTCTGCAAGGATTAATAGCAGTCAAGTTCAAGGCTAAATAAGTGGGCCCATCACGTAGTTTTCAAATAATTTTGGATTTCTCGAGTCGCTATGCGCACGCTTTTTTGAAAAAGTCACTAAACAGGAAGGAAAGGAAAATAGAGGGAAAAGAAAGGCAAGGAGGTTAACCAGCCTATAGGCAGCCTGTTTGCTACCCTGCGCATGGGGGAGGGATGGGGGAGATGAAAGAGAGCAGAGAGGGAAGATAGAAACAGCACATTCGGCAGCACATGCGCGCACACTCAGTCATAGTCCAGTCTTGTCTTTCGCGGTGTGTGACATTGCTGTTACAGTCGCTTGTTCAAGTCGGTGTCGCGTAGGAATTTCAACAGAGCTTTCGTCGCTTTCTGTTGCAGTGTCTTTTCTCGGGCACTTGACAGAATAGTGTCCACAGACATTTGGCTGTTGTCGATGCGCGCAAAAGCAGACGCCAGTGACTGTCTCTGGATTTCATACAATGGACAGTCACACAGGATGTGGTGTAGCGTCTCTTCGCAATGACAGGCATCGCAGAGAGCGTTGTCAGCCATTCCTATGACAAAGGAGTAAGATTTTGTAAATGCCACTCCTAGCCATACGCGATGAAGTAGGGTGGCTTCTCTTCGGTCGAGTCCAGTGGGCATGCGGAGATCCATCAAATAGGACAGGTGGTGTTGACGATTCGTATCGATGCTTGGTGGGCACCGTAGGGAAAACGTGATTTCACGCGCAAGTCGTCGAAGATTACTGGCAGCATCAGTCCTCGAAAGTGCTATGGCTTCTTTTTGTGTTCCTTCAAGGGCTGCCCGCGCGGCGGTATCGGCATGTTCGTTCCCTATGATGCCACAATGACTTGGCAGCCATTGAAGCGTCACATGATGCCCTTTCTCGAGTAAAGTGTGGAGAAGGCATCGAATTTCGAAAAGAAGCTGTTCGTACGGGCCGCGACGCAGTGCTGAGAGCACAGATTGTAGGGCAGCCCTTGAGTCGCTGAAAATCGACCATTGTTGCGTTGGTTCCCGATTGACCACACAAAGTGCAGCGCGCAAAGCAGCTAGTTCCGCTGCTGTAGATGCCGTGGAGTGGTCAGTCCTAAAGCTGATGGTAACACCTCTTGCTGGGATAACTACTGCCCCTGACGAACACTGGTGGTTCGTGGAACCATCGGTGTATATATGTATGCTGTCTGAATATTTCTCGTGCAAAAGAAGAAGAGACAGTTGTTTCAGCACGGGTGACGAAAACTCAGACTTCCTCCGGATCCCTGGTACACTAAGATGCACTGTGGGTCGAATGAGACACCAAGGTGGTATGGATGGTTTAGATGCATGAGTGAAGCCCGAGGGAAGTTTATCGTTGTATTTCACGATAATTTTGGCGAACGATGCTTGGCGCCTCTCTGAAGGCAACAGTGCAAGGTGATGGCGGGGGCACGTGCGAAGTGTCGGATGTGCGTTCTCAGGACTTCTACAACAATGTGAGTTTGTATCGGATAGTCACCAGCAATTGCAATTGTTGCTTCTGTTGACGTACATCTGGGCAGACCGAGGCACACTCTCAGCGCTTGGGCTTGTACTGCCTGTAAAACACGAACATTGGTCTTGCAGGTATTGCTAAGCACAGGCAAGCTATATCTGAGGAAACCGAGAAACAGGGCCCTGTAGAGCTCCATCATTGCGTCAACTGACATCCCCCACGTCTTTCCTGCCAGGAACTTGAACAGTTGAGAAACAGCGGTCAGGCGCTTCTTCATATAGGTCACATGCGGGCTCCAACAGAGGTCCCTATCAATAATTATGCCCAGAAACCGGTGGGTTTTGGCGTAAGAAATCGGTCGCCGCAGATTGAGATGACATAAGGGGTCATAGCTTTGCGAGTGAAAGCCTCAGCGCGCATTTTTCTGGTGATATGCTGAGACCTTGTTTGAACAAGTAGTTGGCAATCATAGTTGCTGCTTTTTGAAGCCGGGAACGTATCTGAGGACGTGTGACTGCCGATGTCCAGACACAGATGTCGTCTGCGTATATTGATATTTTAATGGTGCTTGGCAAGTATTCAGCAAGGCCAATTAGTGTAAGATTGAATAGCGTCGGGCTAAGAACTCCGCCTTGAGGAACACCCCTGGAAGTATAGCGTCGCGTAGTTGGGCCATCTTCTGTTAACACAAAGAATGATCTTGCAGCCAGGTAACTCGAAATCCACCGAAAGACTCGACCACCAAGGCCAACCACCGCAAGAGCACCCAAAATGGCTTCATGTAGTACATTATCATAAGCGCCTTTCACATCTAGAAACAAAGCTTTTTCTTTCCGCAATCGAAACCGAGTAGGCAACACGCTTGGAAAACCAGTGAGCGTTTGCTCGTGAACGCGACTGCTGTTCAAAAGCAGCCAAAGCAGCCAAAGGCAGACGAAACCACATATAGTTTAGCCAGCTGTAGCACACTGAATGCACAATCACGCCAATAAGTCATGTTCCTCTTGTTTTCGAACGCCTTGACGATGATATTAACATACAAAAATAACATATTTCATAGCCACTTGTAGGATATTTAGCGGATGCTAACGCCAAAGCGACGTATTTTATTTCACGTTTTTTAAGTGATATACCAATAACATTGAGGGGGAAGGGGGTATAACTACTATTCTTAGAGAAATGTGACAACGTGAATCATGTAAAACTTTAAAGCACCAGCAAACCAGAAATAAAAAGAAAAAGAAAGAGATAAATAAAGATAGACATAGAAGCGAAAGCGCAAAATAAATTGATAATTCGAACAAGAAAAAAGAGAGGAGGACCGAAAATAAACCCCGAAGAGAAAAAATAAGAGCTGTCCACCTCTGCACATCCTTCAGGGTTGGTACCACTGCCGAGAGGCTGCCATAATGTTTTATTACTTAACTTACCCAGTTTTAAACGTCATTTTCTGAAACGGTGAACCGAAGTGCGATGAAGGCAGCCAAAATTAAATTGCTTGTGAGTTCACTAGCTGCTTTGTGCATAGATATCAATAACTTGAGAAAGAAAATTAAAAGCAAGCGTTGAATCTTGTTTCCTTTTTATACAAGCCAAAGATTCACTTGTTTGGGGGCAGTCAACACTGGTGAATTCGTGCTCAATGCTCGCTACAAGGAAGACCTGCAATCTATGCCACCTTTATTTTTTTGGTTGGATATGCACTAAACGATAAGACCAACCCAAACGCTGCAGCATCCTTATAATCTATCCTTATGAGTTGATAATACATCGTTAACACGGTCGAAATGGTAAAACTTGTAAACCAAGTGATGTTACGATGATGCCCTACAGCTTGCATTCATTTCACTTCGGCCATGTTTTGTTTCGTAGCTTTCAAACCGGTGACACTTGGCGCTACTCAATACTCTCAATACGCGCGGCACATCAAAAGTCCATTAGCATGTTTACTTAGTCCCCGTTAACGTGGATCACTCAATACGCTCATTACAACCTCATTAAATTACCCCTCTCATACAAGTGTTTCCTTTTCTTCAATTTTTGACGTGATCAGATTGCTCTTATAAATGCTAAGGCATAATCTTTATGAGTAGTCGTATTGCATTAAGACTAGATGCACACTCGGCAAGAAACTAATTTATCTTGTTTACGATGCATCAGTGCTGCTGAAGCGTTAGACGTAAACTTGTTTTTTCTCAAGAATTAATAGCAGTCAAGTTCAAGGCTCAATAAGTGGGCCCATCATGTAGTCTTCAAATAACTTTGGGATTTCTCTAGTCGCTATGCGCGTGCTTTTTTGAAAAAGTCACCAAACAGCTTTCGAACTGTGATATACGAGGTTCAGTAATGTGCAGTGTTTACAAACAGCTATAACTGAACAAATATACCAGAAAAGTAATGCCTTGAGTGCTTCTTTGAAATAATGAACCATGAATAAAAACGTAATAAATGTGTGACTGCATCGTACAGCATGGTCGTCGATATCGATGCTCTCAATAACGAAGGTCAATATTACTACAGAACGCTCTATTGTGATGCCTGCTTTTATTAAGTTATTTCACGCTAACTAGCAGCGATAACTTTTACCATCTGTGTAGATGTTTTAACGATTATGTATCGTCTCTCTCTTGCAGCAACGTTCATTATAGTTTGCTTAGTCAGTAAAACGGGCACTATCCAAGTTGTTCGCGCAGAACATATGAAAACCATTGCTTATCTTTTTTCTTAATTACTTTGTTTTTTGACTTCCATACCGCTATCTTCAAGATATCTATGTTTATTTATCATTAATCAAGTCTCTTTGATAACAGTGATGCTTGATAAGGCATCGTAGTTGGACGTAATAAACTGGGTGCCTCGAATTCCTGAACATTAGTGGGGTGAGTTTGGTGAAGGCTCCAAATAGACGACGCGTATTCAAGCTTTGAATAGACGAAGGTTAAGTACGCTACTTTACAAACTGTAGGGGGATTTCGTGTTATCTGACGTCAATGGATGACGAAAGTGTATCAATGGTGCAAACATGATAATGATGACAACCGTGTGATGTAAGAACATGAAAACATATCACGCTCATGATGCGACCGCGGTCGTTTCGCTAGCCTCACATACAACGGATTGGTTATACCGTGACGCGAACGAATAGAATAGGTAAGCGACACGTCTAAACACGATAATCAGTGCATGCGTGCCGTGTAAAACATGACTACTTGCTAAGCTCATAGCACGCTTGCAATCCTTTTTCTAGCTGCACACATACCAAATTTGGTATCACGTGACGTAAATAGACGACGGAGGTAAATGACACGTTCAAACATGATAATCATGACGAGCAAGTGATGTACGGCGTATTTTACGTCCGCCTCGTAACGTTGTGCTTATTTTAGAGTGACCAATCAACCTTTTTCATTCATGCTTCCCATATCATCGATTCCCACTGTTCATGGGATTTGCCTTTTTTTTTGCCCACAAAATTTTGTTTAACAACACGTCAGAAAATGAGGATATCTTATCAAACCATGCTTATAGACTTTCATGCCATGCATTTGAAGGCAACTACATTTTAAATATATGATAACAATTCAAACAGCGTAACAATCTGAGTGACGTTTCTGAAAATGTGACCTTTCAACATTTCCCAGACAGGTCATGTTATGTGAATAATGCTTGATACATTAAAATCAGATATATTTTTATGTGAATGCTAATACGTTAGAATTTACAATGACGGTACACGCAAACCAGCCGGTGGGATGTGACTGACTCGAGAAATACGCGCTATTTCACGTGGTTGAGTGCATCACTTTCTATCCCCAAAATATCGAGAATCGGATTATCAAGCCCAATATTTTCCCTAATTTTCGCGTTAGCTGATGTCCTGGTGTGAAAGTAATTGTGTGTACCTACATGCCAGAAATTCAACGCAAGGCGTAAGGGTTGTTACGACACCCCTGCAATATACGACGCGGGATGATATTGGTACGCCAACCTCGTAAAAAGGGTCGCGTAACTTCGGTATACGAATGAACTGCTACTCTTGTGGGCACCTGGGAATTCTGATAGACCTCCGGTCGGTACTCTAATATAGTAAACGAACAGACACGTGCGAGACGGCGTCGCAACACACTATTAAAGCATCTTCTCCACCCACACTTTCTGGACGATAAACCACAGGCACGCAGTGGCGTTATTTGTTCAGAACAGCCCTCGGAGGAGCCCCGATATGCAGCACCGGCTCAGCGCCACGACTTTTATGGAAGCGGAGATGTTCACGGAGAATACTTTACTGTCACAGTGCTCATGACAATGGTCATGACTGTATTGATCGTAGTGATGATGGGGATTATGATCATGATGATGAATATAATAATTATTATTGTGATATTTCGTAATTAAAACGTGCATCTGCTGTCAAATTACACGTAGGCTGGTATACGATGAAGTGCCCGGTCAGCCTACTAATCCCATTCGCCAAACTTTCTTGCGAATGTACGAAGCATGCCCAGACCATGTCGTATACTACTCGGAATATCCTTTGCATAGCTAAAATAAAAACATCCCCTTCAGAATGTATGTTCTATGTTTGTGTTCTATATAAGTTCTAGACAGAAATAATATGCCACAACATCGAAGTACGGAGCAGTTTAGGGGCTCATCTTGTCCATCCATCCCGTGTGGCATGATCGGACTGACATTTGCGCCCTTAATATTTTCCATAACAAGGCAAGCAATGCTTAAATCCTGGTTACAACTGACGAAGGTCTAAACGAAGAATATAATTCAATCAATCAATCAATCAATCAATCAATCAATCAATTCTTTATTTCCTTTAGATAAGGTGGAGTACAGGACTAAAAGCTCAAGAGCTTGACGAGGTCCTGACCCCGTTCACAAGTTGACAAAGCAGCAGGAATGGCAGTCAATCATGTACAACAAATATGAAATAAACATACAGGTATAACATCACAAAAAGTAATACAAAAACTTTATGAACACAGTGCTAAGATAAAAAGAGAGTAGTTCAAATGTATGGTCATGAAGTGGCATGAACACGAAAAGCAATAATAAAAAGGAAAAAAATGGGCATAAATTCTGAGAGATGTATCATTGAGGATAATGTATCAGTTGGGCGAAATGTTTAATCTGACAGTTTTGTTTAGAGGAAGGATCGAAATCTTCGCGGTTTAAAAATTTAACAAAGAAGGTAGTCTGTAGGACAATTGTTGTTTGTCATAAAAGGTTCTTGGGGTGGGTACAGTCCAAACTTCTTTGTGCCTGGTGAGTCGAACACCAGGCACAAAGAAGTTTGGACTGTACCCACCCCAAAAACCTTTTATGAGTGCCTGGTGCCTTAGTGCCTGGTGAATCGAACACCAGGCACAAAGGCACCAGGCATGATTAGCAGTAATAACCAAGAAATAATCAGTGCCATGAGCTTAAAATTGCTAACACATAATGCAATAATCAAGCTAGCTCCGGTGGAGTGCAAGGGAGGGCATGAGGACCTCGCGAGAGTGTGCGAGCGTAACCTAGTAAGCGACTGCCCTCCTCTCCCCCCGTCCCTTTCATTGCTTTTGCGGAATCCCGGCGCTAAGTCGCTGTGTGACTACATCTCATTGGGGAAATAACCAGACGTAACCCACTGAAGATGACACACATCTTAACTGCAATAACGAGCGGGAAGTACATTGAGCGCAGCAAAATGCCATGCACATGCGAACAGAATGTAGTGGTTTGCATCCCAGAAATAAAACTGAATAGTTTGCCGGAATCTCCTACAGTACGGTGCTGCTTCTGCTATTCTGCAGGTACTTCTTTGTGTGCCCTTGAGAGAACTTAAGTCATAAGTGATATGGAAAAAGTGGGGTGAGGTACGTAACACGGACTGGAGGAGAGAAGAACAACACACTGCGTTACGTACCACACCCCACTTTTTCCATAAGATCTGCTACCAAATAGCCCAAATGGCTGTTTATCCATATACATATTCAATAAAATCACGGTAATTGAATAAAACTGAATAAATTTGTCGAAATTTTCTACTGTACGCTGCTGCTTCTGCTATTCTGCAGGTAATTATTTGTGTGCCCTCGAAAACTTCCGTCATAAGCATTATGGAAGAAGTGGGGCGTGGTACGTAACACAGTGTGTTGTTCTTTTCTCCTCCTGTTCGTGTACGTAACTCGAACTGGAGGAGAGAAGAACAACACACTGTGTTACGTACCACGCCCCACTTCTTTTATAGGAACTGCTACCAAATAGCCCAAATGGCTGTTTATCCATAAACATATTCAATAAAATTATGGGTATTGAAACCTTATCAAAAACTTGCGAATGCGTGGGCACTGAAATTCGCATAGGCAATCAACCTAATAAATAAATAAAATAAAAAATAACTTTATATCAATCAACCAAACAACCAATCAACCAAATAAATAAAATAAAAAATAACTATATATGGCGAAGCTGTAGGCTTTTTCTGAAGGTGCCGCCACTGGAATTCGGCATTAAAGTATGTACCTATCTTTCATTGCCGTACTGATATCGAGCCGACTTGGGTTGAATTACATTCAAATAACGCTGATATTGCACAATAAGAAGCGCCAAATCCAGCTGCTCCAGAGTAAGCCACCGATACCATGGCCTGATTATGAGTGGAAATCAGAGCAACTAACAGGAGGGGACAGAAGTATGGCCACGGATCGCTGAACTTCTTGCTATTTAATTTTTCAGAAAGCCTTCACTTTTATACAGTTACACACTGTTATAACAGCCATGCGTGGAACTGTGTGTAGAACACACGAAAGCTATGCACAAAATTCATGCGTTCTTGCGTAACATATACCAGTTCGTGCTTACTTCTTTCTAATACTCCAGGAATGCCTGCTTGTGTTAGCAGTATTTGCGAGCCTACTTTGGTGGTGCCTACAGAGTCACACCGGCAGTTTTTGTTGGTAGCCGTTTCCTACGCCAGGCGGCCACCTCTAGTTTATACTCTCTATCTCGTTGGCGAAGGTAAAGTTGCTCCAACTCTCCGTCTAACTAAAAAACCATGAGTTCGTCCTTGTTAACTCTTCGTCAGTGTCACTTTGTCGGTCGGATTGGGCACATACAGCTGCCTCGAAGATTTTTCTGGCTTGGCAAGCATACCTGCGTAATGCGATGAAATGGGTGAGCGCAGCAACGTGGAAGGCACCAAGACGCTCTCGTATTGCGTCGAAATTGAATGGTCACCAGCAATCCCTTCATTGAGCTCTAACGAATTATTTAATTCAAGAACCAATGGAAACTGCGCGCTTTGCGTTTCACTATTTTCCTACATTTCTTTTTTTTTTCCTGCAGGTGCATACGCACAACAACAACGAAAATAAACAACTAATGCAGTTTTATAATAGTGGCGCCACGCTTAAATTCGGTGGGGTCTGGACTCAAGCGACCTTGCTTGCTCCTCTTTATTAACAGCGAAACGGTATAACACTGCTTGGATGGAAAATTATCTTTTCTATAAACACAAATTGCCAGGCAACTGAAAAAAAACGGCGCATTCTCACGTGCCCCGCCACAGCTGGAAAATCATTAAACATTTCTAACACTGCGACAGCTAGACCAAGAATATTAAAGACACAAGAATGAGAGCGTAAATGCAATGCTAGACAGAAGGCAGGAATTAATCTTGCGGGAAGTGGCTGCGAAATCAATCACTTTCCATGACAGTGACCGTAAAGCAAATATATCTTCCACTATTATTGCAATATTAAGAAAACATACCACCTCCTTCATGTGTGGTGGTTGATACAGCACCTCTAGACATTCAAATTCACAAAGCGTGATTGCAACTATTTTTTTCTTTTTATTTTATCCTCTCTCTTTTACAGTAAAAGCTGTTCAGAGATCACCACAACAGCCCTTTTGGGTACTGTTAGAGCCTAGTTAGTGTCGATGTCGGCAGGTACACCACGAGAAAATTGACATCAATATCAGAATAATATATGTTTCAGCATTTGCCGAGCGTCTCACTTGCTATGAGCCGTTTCTATATACAGAATATTCGTATGGCTGAGTAAGCTCGTCTCCGAAAAAAGTGTCAGTACCCCTTTAATATGTGTACCATCTATAGCGTAGTAGAAGGGTAAAGTAAAACCCACGTGTCACGCAATGAGAACTGCGCAACGCCTGGGTTATTACCTCCTATCCGTAACAAGGTAGTCAGCCAAAGCACCTGAAACGCCGTGCAGTCAGTGACTCAGAGATCCGTAGCGACTCCGTCGATTTCCCACAGAAAAGTGAATAATGACATAATGGATCATTTTCTACTCCTCAAAAATTATATTTGATGATGTAGTGAATGCCTGCACGTGTGCTTGTAGTTGCTTTAAAAGAGTTCACAAAAAGGCTTTAAAAAAGCTGGTCTGTGGCCATCGTCACCGATCATCACCTCTTTCGTTCTGCAGTAGCTACTATTGTGTAACAAAGCTAGATAGATTTGTGGTGTTTAACGTCCCAAAACCACCATATGATTATGAGAGACGCCGTAGTGGAGGGTTCCGGAAATTTTGACCACCTGGGATTCTTTAACGTGCACCCAAATCTGAGTACACGGGCCTACAACATTTCCGCCTCCATCAGAAACGCAGCCGCCACAGCCGGGATTTGAACCCGCGACCTGCGGGTCAGCAGCCGAGTACCTTAGCCACTAGAGCACCGCGGCGGGGCTGTGTAACGAACCAGAGCAAATTAACAGTTCTCTATACAGTTAACCTTTATATTTCAGGTAACATTGTATGAGTAATGGAAATTACGGCCCTCCTTTCCTTTTAATGCCTGCCATCCGGATGATTTTATGAAAATAATGAAATAGAAGGAAACTGGCAGGTAACATAATAACGTTTTTTTTATTCGACTTTGTAGTATCTTGGGGATGCTCGGTTCCAGCTTAAGTTCTTTAAGCGATACAAAATCCAATCGGGTATGCTGTATGTTTCGTCAGTAACCTGCCGTTTCAGTAATCGCTCTTTGCTTCTTTTCTTCTAAATGTACCGCAATATTCGCATTCATATTACAGTCTGAGAACTTTCTTTGTACAAGATGTCCCTTTGGGCGAAGCGTTCTAGTGTCGAGAGGTCACTGTCAGCTATACAAAGATGATGGCTCGCCGCGAAGTCAGTGACAGACAGCGGGCGCTGACCAAAGGAATGATGATCCTGCGGCACAACATGGGGGTGATGCTTTAATAGAGATATACGGGACAAAAGTCGCGTCCTTTTTTTTACAGCTACATCTCCACAGTGAATTAGGCGTTCTGTTCACTCGACAAGAAATGCACAATTCTATTCAGCTTCAGTGATTTATAAACACAAGAAATGTTAGCAGTGCAGTTTCGCAATACCTTGAAGGTATTCGTATGATATACGAAGGTTTGTAAAACGAAATTTGATTGTCTCAAAAGACAAGCAGCACAATAAGCGGCTACCTCCCACATGACATTTTTTCGTGCCTCGCGGGCTTTCGGGAAACATTTTGTTTTGAATCAATAATTTATTTTGCCCGAAAATGGTAGTTACAATTTGGGATTAGACATGTACAGATATACAGATTCTGTGCATAATTGCAGAGGACTTTATTTAAGTACGTCTTCGACTTTGAGAATACGAGTTGCTGCAGCTACCTGACGTGGCAAATTGCACACATGGGCCTATTTGTCAGTGCTTCGGTGGATATGAGCAGTTATGTATTCGTAGAAGACGACTTACGTAGCTTCCCATTTGATCCTGACATGTTTCTGAGATGCGTTAGTATGGAAACTTATTTAAGATTTTTCCAGGATAGAAGCGAAGTCAAGCAACGTTATTGCACAGAGGAACTACGACACATAATTGGCCGGTCTTGGCTGTTGTAATGACTAGCGTGGATGGCCAAAACAGCACTACAATATTTGAGTGCATGATGGAGCTTCGAACTAAGGAGTGACAATAGCTTCAGGTTAAAAAAAAAAACATAGGAACCTCCCGATAGCTCACGAGCACTACTGAAGTACGACGCATAATATTCTATACACTTGCTTGAAAAGTTACTTGAGTGAGATATGCAAAAGCAACTCTCACATGTCGATTATGCCTGTACTATACAGGAATACGTATGCTCTACCAACGAACAAATTAGTACTCAAAAAAAAAAAATGAACTGATGAGCACTCGTTTACCACGGCCTTCTCATTTTTGAAAGAGCCATTGCGAAAAACGTGATAACTTTTCGCGCACTATGTAAACCATTCTTGCAGTCTGGGAGTGTGACGTATTGACTTCTCTCTGGCCCAGTAATTTCCGTAGCGTGAGGCTCCTTTCCCCTTCAACTCTGGTCCGACGCTTTGTGATAAGCAATAAAGTGGGTGGCTGATTGCGGATTGAGGGGCATACGCACGCTACTCACGTCGCAAGTATTGCGGCGCATGCTGTGATTATCGCTCTGCCATGGTGAGGCACAGCTACTCTCAGGTCATAGTCAGGAAAGTTGAAAAAGAAAATGGGCAGAAAGTGAGATCACGTGGAATGTTGTGTAAGAAAGCGGTAGGAAAAGGGTTCCAGTTACATAATGGCTTCAAAGACAGTTCAAGAATGAAACTTAAAACATCGCAGCGAAAGAACTGTCCCACCATAAAATCTATCTGCATAAGGGTATGGTTAGCATCTTCAATCATTCATGAGAATCGGTAAATGATTGTGCTAACGCAGAACTTCGACAATATGTAGCAATTGCCAGGGTGTAAGAAATAAAATGTTTTATTTTGTTTCACAAACATCCGACAAGAACAAATAATTATGCAAACAACGTTTCTTCTATGGAATTTATATTTGCCCACCTCGTGTATGGTCATTGAGAATCTGGGATGGGACAACCCATTCGCATTCGACTATTATCGCATAACGTGTACCAGAGCGCGTCCCCTTGAATTACAGTGCTCATAAAAAGGCAATGTATGCAAAGCATCGTTAGCCAACTATCTCACAGCGCCCGATGTTTTCTTTTTTTTCGTACTTGCAAATGCCACAGAAATCACAACTGGAGAAATGCACCATGACAGTTATTACCGGTACGTCTGTGCCGGAGCACACATTCCGGCTACGCCATATGTTATTGATTCCCCGGTAATGATAACTAGATAACACTAGTCTAGGAGAAATATCAACGTCATAATAACGCAGCCCAAAATGCCTCGAGAATTTTTATGATGCGGCTTGCACGTGCTTCATTCCTTATCTAGATAAAACCTCACGAATCAGATTACTTATTGAACTGCAGTTGCTCTAAAGACACTGCGTGTGGCTACGGCGTGAGTGTGCAAAATAATGTGGTATAAAGGCCCTAATGATGATTGGCGTACACTTTCAGAAACTGAATGACGTGCGATGTACGTCTTTAAAGTTATAAAGCAAGGTTCTTGAGGGGCGGAGAGACGATGAAGTTTTCAGGCTTCTCCTATAGCTTTTCGTAATGTTCAAAGGCGTCTGTGTCTCCAGTTGATCGTCTAGGCTGTATGCGTAGAACAAATAAACCTTTTTCAGCTTGTTGCGCTGCGGCCTTGGGCTAACTTTAATATTATTTTCTCGCTGAGTGCCAGTTTGAGGTTAATCAGAATTCTTATAGGCCACGAACAAGTATTACACTGTCAGTATCTATACTGGAGTTTTGTGATTCTTTTACGAGGTTGGCTTATGAAGAGAGAGTGCGAGGTCGTAAATTAAAAGGGCTTCATAACTTCTATGGGATGCATGATGTTAAGGGTGAGTACCATAATGAATGCCAACACGTCACGTATGCCTTAAAATTAGGAATGTGTGCCTGTGAACTGGTCGTCAAGTACGAGTCATTAAGATCAGCCGGGCAAGAAAATACTCGCCACTGCGTGATATCTGGCACGCAGGTTACGCAATAACAGCCTTGTCGGTTTTCATATGCATCGTTCTTAACATGAAACGAGCTTTTTGTTTTCAATTTTTCAGGGAGCATTTCTTTTTCGACAAGCGTCAATCAAGTAGAGCTGTAGCTATGTCGTCAAGCCATATGAACTTTGCTTGTTCTAAGCAGTATAGCATAGAATTGTTCTAGCATAGTTTAAATACAATGCTTACACTTATCGGATTCCTAGCTAATCTGCCTCACTGTATGGGAGCTTCTCCGCACAACATACCCAGAGCTTATCGGCCCACAAGGATTCGTGAAAATGACGGGTATGTGCATGTGGGTGCCTGTCACTTCTGGCGCGGTCTCGCACGCGTCAGCTAAATTACTGCGATTTTTTTCGTTCCTTTCTTTCCTACTTTCTCTCTCTCTCTTGCCACATCGAAAGTGAATCAGGTGCTCCTGTGGTTATCAACCCTTTCTTGGGACTGATAATTATAAAAAGTGATAACTACATGACTTTGAAACTATATCATCCGAAATAAAGCTAAAAAGCGTGAAGTGCTAAAGTTCTATGTGCTTGCCATGTTTGTTAGAAAAATAGAAAAGTCGTCATTTTTCTTTTTTCGCACTTCATTTCCTAAATAACCTCAGCGTATAACTACACACAGTGAACACGCCTTTGTCTTGTTAATTGCTATAAAATGCACTAAATCGGAGAGGAATGCCTCCACAGCCGAAGAAAAGAAAAAGCGCATGCTAATCAAATTAGTACATTGCAAGCACAAACTCAGAGTTGCGGTGATTCCTGAAGCTGTGTCTCGTCGCCGCTGCAAACCATCAACAGCTCATTATGTTCCAAAAACGTTGTGACAGGGGCAGCATGCGTCGTTAGGTATGAAAAGCCCTGCTAGTGCACTTTAGTTCAATGAAAGCCGAGCGCCTATTCGCTAATTGATTGGCCTCACCTTGCATCACACACACACACACACTTCTACTTTTTCGGTTATTCTCTAGTGCGTGACAGGAAAAAAAATTGAATGTTCAGCCTGAGATCTAGGAAAGTGCTCTCTAGGTGGTTTTGTGGCGACAATAGGAGCTGTACACTGCCTGTTAGATGAGGTCAGAGAACTTCTCAAGTGACATAAAGCATGCGCCAGTGCACCAAAAATATGCTGCGTGAGCATGGTTGGGAGTTACCACACCTCTATGTAACGTATTCATTACAAAAACGCTAATTTGTCCAGGAACTACTCTGATGCAGCGAACTCTCTTTTACGAGCTATGTCAATCGCTTTAAGGTCATTTTTGCATTTCTTTCCTAATGAACAATTCGGTACTCACTATGGTAGCTTAACAGGGATGATGTGCCTATGAGCTCGAGCAAGTGGGTTTCACTTTCAATTCATAGCGATGGCGCATCGGTAGAAGCCATATACTAAACAAAAGAAAACAAGCCAATGGGCTTCAGTTTACTTACACACTTCGAATCTCACGTGGTTGAAATGCAAGTAATTTTACGCACACAGAAATCACGAGCTTCCACTACAGTGTGATCCTAATAGGTAAAATATTTCATTGAATATTTAGGTGTGTGCATGTTGTACAAAGGTCATAACTTCTGTAGCCAACTTTAAGCTGAGAGTAAAAATCTTTGCAATACAAAAATATAACAAATGAACTAAATAATACTGATTGTTGGGATAACATGTTCTAAAACTACGATCAGGGACGCCGAAGTAGAGAATTTCGGACGTTTAATCACCTGAGATCCCTTAACGCGCTCGTAAATATTGTCACATGGGCTTCAACGTTATTCGCCTTGATTTAAAATGCAAACGCCAAAGTTGGAATTCTTTTGCATGACCTTCAGGTGAACAGTCAAGTATCATAAACACTGCACCTCCTCCGATGATTAGAATAAATGTAAAGCAATTACACAAACAAGCTGGCTAGGAAAGCCAAGAGACATGTGAAGTTTTATTCCCTGTCTTCCCTTGTGTAAAAAAAAATTGAAGCATATCATTACTACAGAAAGCCGTAACTTCGTGCACAGAGTAATATAATGGTAGGGTGGGATTTTCGTTTCAGTGCATATGTTGTTTCCGTGCGACAGACTTAACAAAGCACTGTATAACCAGTGAAGTGAAAAAACAAACAAACAGTATGGAGCTTGCAGATGCATCTGCTCAAGACACGCTATGGCGTGTAGCAAGGCCTGCTTTCTATTGTGAAATCAGATTTTTTGCATAAACTCCCTTTACTGCGCATTATAATTGAATTAGAGAGTAATCCTTTCCTCAACTCTAAGCAATTTGGTGTTAAATTTGCAACTTTATGTTAAGAAGTGCAACAAATCTCGAAAAAAAAAACAGTAGTTATTACGGTAAAATATGAGAAATATATACACACTGAAAAAATTGCGACCTAACTATGAAGCATCTGCCAGTATCTCTTTGTTTTTATCATATTCCCTGTCTAACAACTACACGGCATGTATGGTAATGCCTGGCAATAATATTATACGCTATATAATGCCGGAAACAAAATAGTACAGTAAGCAACTTCGTTTACTGTGTCAATTGCAAAAATCAATGCTTAGAAAAGAGATAGGGGCAGCGCGAGTCAAAACCGAAAAAATTCAACAGCAAAAAAAGAAATTACATCAAAAGGTGACATCAAGGACCAACCCTTAGTTGGACACCGTAAGGCTTTTTTGAGGTACAAAAATAGTAAAACCAAAAAAAGAGACATTGATAGACTTGTCTAAGAATTCCTAGCCGGGTGATAGAAAAGAACTAAAGTTCGCCCCTCACAAACCCAACCGCACATTAGTGCAGTTGTCGAAGCTGTGGCCGATGTGCATGACACTTCCTTATGGCTTTGTAGAAGCGTCGCACGACGCTTCTCAATGCCTCCGGTTCTCAATGACTTCCGCATCTTGTACGTAACATGCAAGGGTACGTCTCAGCGCACCTGTTTCCTTTCACGATATCTGAATAAAGAAAGATGAAATGTGAGAGGAGGATGATTGGTGAACAGTACCCGTGATGTCCTGGGTATAAACGTTTACTTGAGAAGCACCCCTACTGCAAAGCACTGACTTGTGTTTGTTAGGATTGCCTGAATGGTGAGTAACTTTCGGTTACGTTGAGAGTGGCGTTGGAAATCTACTGTTATGTATTCGACATTACGGGATGGCTCCAAAAGCCTAAAACGTTCACGTTGCAGTATCTGTAATCATGTATGTGCTTTCTTTTATAACTAAACAGCGGCAAGCCTACAGTCGCATGTACACTCCGACCTAAGTGGGGGCGATAGAAAAGCTGCCAAATCGTTATCAGCCATCTTTGTTGCCACTGAATAATAAAGCGGCAACAATATCCATTAGACCACCTCTTTATATTTATTCCATTAAATATCTTGAAAATCAAAATTAAAAGTTTTTTTTGTGTAGTACATCAGCATTCACTATGATACCTTTTGTCAATTTTCTGAGAAGCGTCATTTTTCATGTTCTAAAACGCTTCGTACTCCTGTTAACGCGATTCCTTTCCGGACAATAAACCTGCCTCAGACGAGTTGCGAAACGAGTTTAAAGGACTGGCGTGTCTCAGTGGTAGAATACTGGGCTGGCACGCAGAGGACCCGGGTTCAAATCTAACTATGTCCTGAATGTTTCTTATTTACTGAGTGCTTTCTCTTATTTCTTACGATACTGGTTACGGACACCGCCAGTGGCGGACAACTATGGCACCGCAAGTGGCCCGTGTTGTGGTCTCGTAACAGATTTCGCCGTAATGCCTGGGCGTAAACACTTTTTGTGGGCTTTAACCTCAATGACTACCGCGAAAATTGGCGAGCGTTTATGTCAGGGTGTTCAAGAACAGCTTTGCGCGCTCAGGAGTTCAATAAACAAAAACGTAGCTGCCGATGCTGAGAAAAAAATGCAAAGTTAATTTTGAGAACAAAGTTGATAAAGCTTGTCAACTCTGTAGCAACTGTTGGGTAGAAACTATGATAAATTTCTCATATTTATACAGTTTTCAAAATTACTTCGTTACTTTACAAGTTTCAGACAATTTTACTTAATGTTTTCTTGCGCAAACATTTCAAGCATGAAATGACTTCCTTGTTACGGTAGTAATAATATTTATGTGTTACCTCGTCATGAACCTTCAAAACAACGGGCAATGAAACCAGTTTTAATTACTTCCTACATTTTCTGTTTGCTAAATTGGCACCACGAAAACAAAGTTCCTTTCCATGTTACTGGATGGTATGTGCATGCTATATAAAACGCTCAATCGACTCTACAATATCTATTTTAGGTTCCATGTCTATCTTTCAAAAAATCATCCGATTGTCATAACCAAGGTTAGGAGACTAACTGATGTCATGTATGCTGTGTAGCTATCTAGAACCGTGGTCGGCCATAGTATTCATGAGACAGCAGTATTAAATGGGCTTTAGTTGAAACACAGGGACGCCAATCAAGGTAGTGAGTAAAAAGAAAATTTTTCTGCACTGCTCTGGCATTGCCCCTCGTTGCGGGGCATGGAACAATCTAATGAAAAAAAGTGGTTCTCTGCTATCGAGAGCCCCGATGTTTGGTATAAACTGTGGGCTATCCAGAGGGCCCACGATGCGGCGGTTGGGCTTGGCTTGACAGTCCCAATGTGGAAGCAGCCCGCTGAGTTTTCAGTCGTGCCCCTCAGAACTTACAATAAAGTTTCGCATCCATACATCTATTCGCGCTCTACTCGCATTTTCTTTTCTTTTTTGAAAGGCTTTTCTTCCTGCCGAGGGGTTAGTCTCTATGAGGTGCGAGGTTCCGTTGAGAGAGGCTCTCTATCGGCAGCACACCTCTAGACTGGTTCAAGTTAGCAGCTATCTCCTGGTCGCGCCAAGATTCCACAAGAAGCCACGTATATAATTGATCTCCGTCAATTCAGAGGTTTATTGGGCTCTAAGTCGTCCATGCGGGACTTGTAAATATGATGCGGTTGTCGCTGATCAAGCTGTGCTCTGCGAGTGTGCTTCTTTCACAATGGAACTTGTGGATGTCGTTTTATGTTGCCGCAGTCTTCCCCCCCCCTCCTGCCTTCAACTAAGCGTCTAAATGAACACGCGGACTGGGTAAACTAGCGCATGCACTGTTCATTGGGTTAGCCTGTCATGTGGACTAAAAAAGGCAAGGTGCCAGCAATTCACCTGCTACAATCCGCTTCCACGAAAAGCATGTCCGTAGAGTTTCTTTTCCCGGATTCGGCTGTTTCTTGAGGCCTTCAGTGGCTATGGCCCAGGCTTTCGCGCTGAGAGTAGGCGTGCCTTACGAAATTTCTACCCACAATTTTCGTAAAAAAAATAGATTACACCCGGGCTTTTTTTGTCCATGCCTGGCAGGCCAGCAGAAGGAGCACGTATTGAGGTACTTCAGCCAGCAGCTGCCCGACGTTGCGTCAGAAGACTTCGTCGAAGTGAGTTCTGGGAAGATGGCACCTACAAGATCGAGAAGTAACGAGTGACGTGGAACCGCACGCTACCGAAAAAAGACAACGTAAGTACATTATCCAATAAAGTAACGAAATTGCAACGAGTACGTTACTAAGTTACCAAAAAAGTAACGTGTTACCGGTAACGGCGTTACTTGTGACGCTTTCCCGCCTACACTAGGCATGGCCACCAACTGCTTGTAAAATGTAGTGTTTTTAATCACATGGTGCAACCACTTTCGAGGTTAATATGAATGCCTTATTTCACGTATGGTTATTTCTGGAAATAAAGTTTTGATTTTGAGGCCTAAAATTTAGATATTCCCAAAAATTCAGCAATATGCACTTTCCTACACATCTGAAAATTTAAATATGCGTGCATAAACTCGTTGAGTATACATAAAGCAAGTCTACATGAATCGCAATCTCAATTTTTTTATTTTAAATTATTATAAGGAATGTATAAAAGTCTGTAAGATTTTAATTTTTTTACCTTAAGTAAAAAAACATCTTTTGCCATTTTCTCGAAGCGAGCGTTTTTTTTTTTTCATTGAGTTTACGGCTTTGCCATACAGAATGCAGCCATGGAGAATTTATTTTCTTCCCGCCCCACAAATATTGTGCTGAATCAATAACCAATTCTAGCATAGGAATGGCGATGCAAGGCAGAGGGCTTAGAACATCGCGGAATTTCACATGAATCGTTCTTTGAGCTCAGAAAACTAAATAATATTTTCCTATTAAATAAGTGGAACTAAACATATAAGTTCTACATGATTTTTTGGAGGTTTGACATGCATTTCGACATCACTCATTGAATAAGCGTCATTTCATGAGGATGCGGAAATCCCTGCCGGAAATTGGCATGTACTAAAAAAAGAAATTGAATAATTGTGGTATTGCAGTGGTATTCTAAATGTGTCTGTCCGTTTTAGCCACATATTTTGACTTAAACCGTTTCTCACTCAGCTAGTTCAAGCGTTTCTACAATTTATGTTAGTATGCTACACTGTTTCTTTGAGGAAGAACTCTGTAAGGATTATTCATGTGCACTTAGAAACGGAAGGAAACCACTTCCAATGGATAGAAAAGTTCAAGTCGTGTAATTACAAGTGGGTGATCTCTTTTTTGTTGTTGCCCGAATTTTTCAAAGATGTACTGACCACATCATTACTTTTTATAGGACAACATTAAAAGACTGACTATCAAGCAAGCACTTAAATCTTGAAGATATGGCTGCCCTTTATTCTGAACTTTCATGTGTTTCTCCTCCCACTATAAGATGTCTGGTGATAAACAGTGATCATAATTTGACCATTATATTAGTGAGTAAAATGATATGCAACCTGTATGGGCAATATTTCACGCTTCACTCGACACTTGGGATAGGGTGAATCGAGACCTTTAAACTGCACTTGAGTGCTTGGATGTCGCAAGTGCAAGAATGAATGATTAGGAAAGCTGTGGATTTCTACATATTTGCACCCGTAGATTTGATAAATTTATAGTTTCATGCCACAATTAATTATACTCACCACATTCACTCACTTCAAATGTGTGATTTCTCACTGTCCGCGTTTGTATTTGAGCGTCAAACTTCGAATTAGATTTCACAGTGGCTGTTTACTTGCGCGAAGGAATAGCCCAATGTCCGTTCAAAATTTACTTATACGAGTCTTCATTCTTTCCTTTCCAAATAAAGTCAGCGAGGCATGTCAAGGCGTCCGCCTAATTGTATTCTTTAAAAAACTTTTCAAGAATATGAATAGACGAGTAGTCATTTAATTACTCTCGCTAATGTTTATTACCCAGCAAGAAGAAACGCTCACCAGCAGCTAAGATTTAGCCTCGGATGCCTTGTGCCGCGAGACATCTAGACAACATTCTGCATTTTTGCAGGGAAAGCTGTATATAGCTAGAATGAACAAAATTCCGTCTGGCAGGGGTGTCACGAGCGGTCTTCATTGGCTGCCCTATCAGCTACGCGCGCTATTGGCTGCGTCGTGAGTGAAGTCATCCATCTGGTCGCAACCCTGGCCAGGAGGGCGCGTGCATGTTTCTCCTGAAACCTTCAACATGGGTACGCCATGGACAACTCCAGAAGAGCGCCGACAGTGGAAACATGAGATGGCTCGCATTCCAAGGCCGCAGGGGCAGAACGGGCACAAACCAGGCCCGGGAGGCCGTGCGCCAGCAACAACTGCGTACAGATGATTCCGCCTTCCAAGGTGCGCTAAATTGCAAACGGGAATGTAAACGCCGGTGGTGGGCGGATCCTGCAAACCACGCCGCTGAGCTCAGCTCGCGATGTGAAACGATTGCAACAACGCTCCGCCGACCAATGAATGAGTGGTTATAAAAGAAGGAACGAAGGCACGTAATTTTTTTCTGCCTATAGGCGATACAGTGCAGTGCCTACAACGAACAAATGGGGTTGCGGCGTCAACTTGATGACTGTGAGAGTACGTTCGCCGGGAAGAACGCTGGCTTTCGGCGGGAGTTTATCCACTGGCACTATGGCTTCGGCTTTGACGTCTGTGACTGCCTGTGGTTCGAGAGCAACCACTATGACTAATGCATAGTGAAATGCATTTCACCGCTCATTACACTCCTCTATGGCTGTCACCATGCGAGGCATAACGTGTGGTAAACACTGTTGTAAACCCAAGCAAAACGTGGGTAACTTCGTTCAGAAGCACAAACTTGTAACCAATGGTTGTGAAAGGCTTCAGTGCTACGTTGCTTGAAATCACCGCTGAACACCGGGCCCCACGTTTCACCTTTCGCTGGTTAACAATTATAACGGAGTGCTTGGGTGGTGATCTTTTTTTTTTCTATTGTGACCTTATTACGTTTTCTGCAATATCCAATGTGTTTATAAAAGAAAACGCACTGCATAGTAACCCAAGGGCACAATAACTGCATTTGAAGAAGACGGTACCGAAGGGAGTGCTTCTATTTGCAAGGCAGTGTACCCCGAGCAGTACGCATATTTCGAAAACATAATTCCTATTTTACATTACCTAACTACTCGTGCGACTGTTGCAGTTAAACACTGATGCAGGTAAAGCACCAAAACACCAAAATGTATGCCTAATCATTCTTTATGAAATTGTGAACAGCATCACTGGTATTTTTGTATTAATGCTTACCAATGAGTGAAGTTAATGATTTGATGTGTGGGGTTTAACGCCCCAAAACCACCATATGATTATGAGAGATGCCGTAGTAGTGTGCTCCGCAAATTTCGACCACCTGGTGCTCTTTACGTGCACCCAAATCTGAGCACACGGGTCTACAACAGTTCCACCTCTATTGGAAATGCAGCCGCCGCAGCCGAAATTTGATCACGCAACATTCGGTCGGCACCTCAGTACCTTAGCTACTAGACCACCGCGGCGGGAGAGCAATGAGTGAAGTTAAAGCAGACATAAACGGCAACCGGTTTCTTAATCGAGATGAGAGAAACCACAGTGTTTAGTGGTTTCAGAAGAGCTTATTTGGGGGCTAGTTGGTCTTTACCGGGTGCAAAAGGCATCGCTGCCAAATACAGCGTTGCATGCACTTCGACTGTTTTCCACATTTCCAACTTTTCACGTGTGCCGTTCGCATCAATCTAGCTGTTTCGTCTTTCTCCACACACTACGATCTCGTATGAATTTGAACAAAGCGTCTAGGCTCAGCATAACGATATCCCAGAGTCTCAATTTTTTGTGACAATGGAACTTTTAATGTCTATATTACAGACCTAGAAATGGAGAATATTCTTGAAGCTACATGACAAGTTGAATCAAAATTACAATGCCTAAAGAAAATTGGGCAATAACTGGTTCCGATTGAGGGCGGTGGTAAACACGAAAGAAATTTAGTGGCAAGCAAAACCTTATAGCCATGCTCAAAGGTCACAGGTTGGTCGCATTCAGCCTAAAAGTTGGTGAAATGACTGCAAACGTCACGGTTCTATGAAAATAGCTCTGTTGACAAGTGATTATATCACTCAAGCGTAGAAAAACTCTACTCCTCCCTTCTTTGGCTATTGTAGGCGTAAAGCAAGTGCAGTAGTGAAGTGAGGAGTCATTGCATCACGCGTGTCAGGTATGCCGTAGGCATGCCACGCCTTCTTTTCTTTCGTGCTGCTTACTTCACTTTCGGTCGAGAACACCCTTTCTGTCTACGACAGGCAAGTGTTCCGCGAAACGAGTGACTAGCTAGAAAGCAAATGTTAGCACGCTTTAACACACAGGAATAGCGTGAGCTTGTCCGGCACGTGGACATAGGATGATTGATTCTCGAAGAGTTCCAGTCACCAGAAAATTAATCGTCGGCAGCGCCAGAGAAAGGGATAAAGTGGTTGGGAAAATTAGGTACGTTCATTGCCTACAATACCGGTTCTTATAGGGGTCGTGAAAATGTCATTCTTGAAAGGACATTGCGAAGCCACCGGCAACCACACGCTCTAACTAGGAGACGTTTTGGACGACGTCAGCGGAAAACGAGTAGATAGGTGTGAACGATGATCTTGGCAAAGCGTCCACACTAGATAAGTTTATTGAGATATTGCCTCGATGAGCATCCATGCAGTGCAGGTATGCTCTCTATAGATTCACGTCACCCACCTCATTTAGTTAGTGCGAATGCCTGCTGGTGGTTTCACACTGTCGTTTCAGGAACGACTTTTCACGCCCCATGAGCAGTGGAGTTGTTGAAACTTTTAACAGTGAAGGTGTTAAAAACCAAGGTGAATTGAGAAACACAAGAACGATCATCATCATAAACGGGTACTTGCGACGAAAATCGAGCAATTCCCACTACTCATTGCTGGTCCACTAAAAATGAAGAAAGGAACAGTTGGGCGGCAAGCGGCAATTAGCATTTCTAGGCATACGTAATCCGTAATTGAGAGGAGCTTTATTAAAATGCCCCGATTATTCCAGCGATAGACACCCACAATTAGAAGGTGAGTGTCTTAGCCCCTCAGCTAACGAAGCACACTAGCAGAGCATAGCATGGCCTTGTATCGTATTGTATGTCAAGTGGGTCGGAAAAGGTGGTGCGGTTGAAGAGGGGAATGAAAAAGGGGACGAGTAACTCATAGAAAGAAACAAAGAGCATTTGAAGAAGACGGCACCGAAGGGAGCGCTTCTATTTGCAAGGCAGTGTACCCCGAGCAGTACGTAAATTTCGAAAACATAATTCATATTTCGCATTAGCTAACTACTCGTGCGACTTCTACGCACAGTGGTTTGTCTCGATACATGCTGTTGCAGGTACTGCACGAAAACACCAAAATGTATGCTTAATAATTCTCTATAAAATCGTGAACAGCTTCGCTGGTATCTTTATAATAATGCTCAGCAATAAGTTAAGTGAAAGCAGACATAAAAAGCAACCAGCTTCTTCATTGAAATGGAAGGAACCCCAGCGTTTAGTGGTTTTTGGAGCTAGTTCGTCTATACCGGGTGCAAAAGGCATCGCTGCCAAAATACAGCGTTGCATGCACTTCGACTGTTTTCCACATTTCCAACTTTTCACCTGTGCCATTTGCATCAATTGAGCTGCTTCGTCTTTCTCCACTCACTTCGATCTTGTATGAAGGAGGAAGCAACAAAAAGGGAGAAGGCAGGGAGGTTAACCAAAAAGACATCCGGTTGGCTACCCTACACTGGGGGATTAGGAAAGGGGACAAGAAAGACGAGAAAGAGGGAAGAGAGGGAAAAGAAAAAAAAGCAACGTCCACATGCCTCGACAGCCCACAAGGCAGTGAAAGCCCTGCTGTGTTTCCTGAGAAAGACAAGCTTGAGTGAACGCCTCTGACATGCAGTAGAGTTCTACATGCTGCAGTGAAATTACTGTCAGTCTCTCGCCTCGATCTTGTATGAGTTTGAACAAAGCGTCTAGGCTCAGCATAACGACATCCCGCAATCTCGATGTTTTTGTGACAATGGAACTTTTAATGTCTATACTGCGGACCTAAAAATTGAGAATATTCTTGAAGCTACACGTCACATTTAATCAGAACCACAATGCCTAAAGAAATTGGGCAGAAAACTGGTTCCGATTGAGGGCGGTGGTAAGCAAGAAACAAATTTATTGGCAGCAAAACCTTATAGTCATGCCAAAGGTCACAGGTTGTTCACCTTCAGCCTAAAGGTTGGTGAATGATTGCAAACATCACGTTCTATTGAAATCACTCTGTGAACAACTCATTATATCACTCGAGCGTGGAAAGCACTACTCCTCCCTTTTTGGCTATTTTAGCGTAAAGCAAGTGCAGTAGTACAGTAAGGAGCCATTGATCACGAGTGTCAGGTATGCCGTACGCATGCTACGCCTTCTCTTCTTTCGTGCTGCTTACTTCACTTTCGGTCAAGAACAACCTTTCTGTCTACGACAGGCAAGTGTTTCACGAAACGATTGACCAGCTAGAAAGCAAATGTTAGCATGCTATTAACACACAGGAAATAGCGTGAGTTTGTCCGCCACGTGGGCGTAGGATGATATATTCTCGAAGAGTTCCAGTCACCAGAAAATTAATCGTCGGCAGCGCCAGAGAAAGGGATAAAGTGGTTGGGAAAATTAGGTACGTTCATTGCCTACAATACCGGTTCTTATAGGGGTCGTGAAAATGTCATTCTTGAAAGGACATTGCGAAGCCACCGGCAACCACACGCTCTAACTAGGAGACGTTTTGGACGACGTCAGCGGAAAACGAGTAGATAGGTGTGAACGATGATCTTGGCAAAGCGTCCACACTAGATAAGTTTATTGAGATATTGCCTCGATGAGCATCCATGCAGTGCAGGTATGCTCTCTATAGATTCACGTCACCCACCTCATTTAGTTAGTGCGAATGCCTGCTGGTGGTTTCACACTGTCGTTTCAGGAACGACTTTTCACGCCCCATGAGCAGTGGAGTTGTTGAAACTTTTAACAGTGAAGGTGTTAAAAACCAAGGTGAATTGAGAAACACAAGAACGATCATCATCATAAACGGGTACTTGCGACGAAAATCGAGCAATTCCCACTTTACTCATTGGTGAGTCCACGTAAAAATGAAGAAAGGAACAGTTGGGCGGCAGCCTGGCATTAGCATTTCTAGGCATACGTAATCCGTAATTGAGAGGCGAGCTTTATTAACAATGCCCCGAATGTATTCCAGCGCTAGACACCCACACATTAGAAGTGAGTGTCTAGCCCATCAGCTAACGAAGCACACTAGCAGCGCCATAGCATGGCCTTGATCGTATTGTATGTCAAGGGTCGGGAAAAGGTGTGGTGCGGTGGAAGAGGGGAATGAAAAAGGGACGAGTAACTCATAGTAACAGAACAAGAGCATTTGAAGAAGACGGCACCGAAGGGAGCGCTTCTATTTGCAAGGCAGTGTACCCCGAGCAGTACGTATATTTCGAAAACATAATTCATATTTCGCATTAGCTAACTACTCGTGCGACTTCTACGCAGTGGTCGGTCTCGATACATACTGTTGCAGGTACTGCACCAAAACACCAAAATGTATGCTTAATCATTCTGTATAAAATCGTGAACAGCTTCGCTGGTATCTTTATATTAATGCTCAGCAATGAGTGAAGTGAAAGCAGACATAAAAAGCAACCGGCTTCTTCATCGAAATGGGAGGAACCCCAGTGTTTAGTGGTTTTTGGAGCTAGTTGTTCTATACCGGGTGCAAAAGGCATCGCTACCAAAATACAGCGTTGCATGCACTTCGACTGTTTTCCACATTTCCGACTTTTCACCTGTGCCGTTTGCATCAATTTAGCTGTTTCGCCTTTCTCCACACACTTCAATCTTGTATGAAGGAGGAAGCAACAAAAAGGGAGAAGGCAGGGAGGTTAACCAAAAAGACATCCGTTGGCTACCCTACACTGGGGATTAGGAAAGGGGACAAGAAAGACGAGAAAGAGGGAAGAGAGGGAAAAGAAAAAAAAGCAACGTCCACATGCCTCGACAGCCCACAAGGCAGTGAAAGCCCTGCTGTGTTTCCTGAGAAAGACAAGCTTGAGTGAACGCCTCTGACATGCAGTAGAGTTCTACATGCTGCAGTGAAATTACTGTCAGTCTCTCGCCTCGATCTTGTATGAGTTTGAACAAAGCGTCTAGGCTCCAGCATAACGACATCCCGCAATCTCGATGTTTTTGTGACAATGGAACTTTAATGTCTATACTGCGGACCTAAAAATTGAGAATATTCTTGAAGCTACACGTCACATTTAATCAGAACCACAATGCCTAAAGAAAATTGGGCAGAAACTGGTTCCGATTGAGGGCGGTGGTAAGCAAGAAACAAATTTAGTGGCAAGCAAAACCTTATAGTCATGCCCAAAGGTCACAGGTTGTTCACCTTCAGCCTAAAGGTTGGTGAAATGATTGCAAACATCACGGTTCTATTGAAATCACTCTGTGAACAACTCATTATATCACTCGAGCGTGGAAAAGCACTACTCCTCCCTTTTTTGGCTATTTTATGCGTAAAGCAAGTGCAGTAGTACAGTAAGGAGCCATTGCATCACGAGTGTCAGGTATGCCGTACGCATGCTACGCCTTCTCTTCTTTCGTGCTGCTTACTTCACTTTCGGTCAAGAACAACCTTTCTGTCTACGACAGGCAAGTGTTTCACGAAACGATTTGACCAGCTAGAAAGCAAATGTTAGCATGCTTTAACACACAGGAATAGCGTGAGTTTGTCCGCCACGTGGGCGTAGGATGATAGATTCTCGAAGAGTTCCAGTCACCAGAAAATTAATCGTCAGCAGCGTCAGAGAAAAGAATAAAGCGGTGGGTAAATTTGGTGCGCTCATTGCCTACAGTACCGGTTCTTATAGGTGTCGTGAAAAGGTCGTTCCTGAAAGGACATTGCGAAGCCACCAGTAACCACACGCTCTAACTAGGAGACGTTTTGGACGACGTCAGCGGAAAACGAGTAGATAGGTGTGAACAATGATCGTGGCAAAGTGTCCATACTAGATAAGCTTATTGAGATATTGCCTTGATGAGCATCCATGCAGTGCAGGTATACTCTTCATAGACTCACGTCACCCACCTCATTTAGTTAGTGCGAATGCCTGCCGGTGGAACACACCAAAAATACGACGTACACGACTTCACGAGCTCGACCCTTCACTACAACTCCGGCCTCCACCCGGCCTACATCGACGTGAAGCTTCGCTTCTCTATCGCCTTTGGCTGGGAGTTGCTTTAATGAAAAGCTTATACCACGTTAATCGGAATTACTGACAGTGCGGCGTGCGATGTTTGCTGCACCGACGAAAATATCGAACACCTGCTGTGTCATTGTCCTCGATTTGCCTATGATAGACAAGTACTTGCCAACGGAAAGCGGCGACTGAATGATTGGCCTCTTTCTGTGCAGGTGCTATTACAGCAACGTACACATGCCTCGACAGCCCACAAGGCAGTGAAAGCCCTGCTGTGTTTCCTGAGAAAGACAGGCTTGTGTGAACGCCTCTGACATGGGGTAGAGTTCTACACGCTGCAGTGAAATTACTGTCAGTCTCTCCCCCACCCCCTTTTTTCCCTCTCTTCCCTTTTTCTCGTCTTCCTTGTCCCCTTCCTTAATCCCCCAGTGTAGGGTAGCCAACCGGATGTCTTTCTGGTTAACCTCCTTGCCTTCTCCCTTTTTGTTGCTTCCTCCTCCTGCTGGTGGTTTCACACTGTCGTTTTAGGAACGACTTTTCACGCCCCATTAGCAGTGGAGTTGTTGAAACTTTTAACAGTGAAGGTGTTAAAGACCAAGGTGAATTGAGAAACACAAGAACGATCATCATCATAAACGGGTACTTGCGACGAAAATCGAGCGAATGGCCACTAACTCATGCTTGTCCACTAAAGATGAAGAAAGGAACAGTGGGGCGGCAAGCGGCAATTAGCATTTCTAGGCATACGGCAATCCGTAATTGAGAGGAGCTTTATTAAAACGCCCCTATTAATCCAGCAATAGACACCCACAATTAGAAAGTGAGTGTCAGCCCCTCAGCTAACGAGGCACACTAGCAGAGCATAGCATGGCCTTGTATTGTATTGTATAGCAAGTGGGTCGGAAAAGGTGGTGCGGTTGAAGAGGGGAATGAAAAAGGGGACGAGTAACTGATAGAAAGAAACAAAAAGAAAGAAAACACGGAAGTGTAAAGAACTATAGAAAGAAAGATAATAAAGGAAAGAAAGAAACTAATAGTACAAAAAGACGGAAATCTACACTAAAAGAAAGAGAAAGGCAGAGAATAAGAGAAAGAGAGAAAGAACTAAAGAGCGAGAGATAACGAAAGTGAACGGCATTAGCCAGGCGATTTAAAATTTCTCCAGTTTGGCTGTCTCTAACATTGCTCGAGATGGGGCAAACTTTTCTGCATTTCTTCTTCCACGTTCAGCGTTCGCGAAATCCCGGCAAGTAGGCGTTACCGAAAGCTTGTATGTACCGAGCCGCTTATAACATAGCCATTGATGTCTAGTAAATAACAGTCAAGTGAAAACCGATCACTTGTCAATCAATAGCCTACAAGTGATATATCAATAGCAAATCCATTTTAGAATATGTATGGGCATAGCATGACCTCCATGAACAATTAAAACGTATAGTGTTATCCAATTGATAGCTAATAAAAAGATAAACGATAATTAAGCAATAACGAATGCAACACAAGAGCTTCGCATGACTAAAAAAATGGGCAGATTCCACGTACCTGGGAATTGACGTTATGCGAAGCATGCGGAGGGAAGGTGACCGTGTTGCAATTTTTTAAATGAGCGACACGTCATGAAGTTACGTTAAATATATGTACAATTATTGCACGCACAGACATACGTTGAAGAGTTGCAGATGTTTATATAACCAGTTGTTTACACTTGACAACGATGTCAACTGGAACATACTTATTAGCAACACCAGAAGCTGATATGAAGCGCCGATACTCACGAAGATGCTGGCCCTGGACACTGCTCGGCGCATGGCATCTAACCACTATTGGCGTTAACCCAACGTTACGGCTGTATCAAAGGAGTACGTATGTATTGTTTATAAAACTAGGTAGGCAGCACTGAACTACTATCGACGTTTCACGAAGATTAGCGTCTATTTTTAAGGTAGTTCGGAGACCTGGCATATAGCTGTGTGGTAGAATGTTTGACTGTCACGCAAAATGCTTGGGTTCGATTCCTGTTGGGACGCTGAAATTCGTTATTGGCATTCGTCGAAAGGTCAACGCTTTTTATGGCAGGTTTTTCTTAATAAAGACATTTATTCTTTGCATTCCTGATTTGTGGGGTTTAACGTCCCAAAACCACCATATGATTATGAGAGACGCCGTAGTGGAGGACTCCGGAAATTTTGACCACCTGGGGTTCTTTAACGTGCACCCAAATCTGAACGCACGGGCCTACGACATTTCCGCCTCCATCGGAAATGCAGCCGCTGCAGCCCGGATTTGAACCCGCGACCTGCGGGTCAGCAGCCGAGTACCTTAGCCACTAGACCACCGCGGCGGGGCTTCTTTGCATTCCTTCGGTCGACGGTACCAATGTCGGGTTGAAGTTGTCCTTGTATGCTCTCGTCGTTCCTGGGTAGGTACTGAGTGTCAATCACCTGTGGCACATACCCGCATACCAGCGGCACATACCCGCCCGTGAGTATGTGCCATTGTCTGGCCGGAAGTGTTTGACGACGTACGTGACGGGATTGTGGCATTATTTATGTCTTGACCAGCGCGTCATATTCGTCTAACTATTTTACCCTCCCATGCTAATTTTGGTTCACACCAAGTTAAGGGGGTGACCATGAGGGCACCCAAACGTAACTGGCTAGATAGATAGATATGCTCAAAGTCACTGAAGTTCGCTAAGAAATGTTTCGCATTTAAAAACGAATGATCACTACGTTATGAAAACCAATCAACAGCAAGTGAATAATTAATCAAAAACCATACATTTTAGGAAATGCTTGCTTCTGCTTACCGTTGCTCTGCTACAAATGGAATAGAAGGGAAGAAAATATAGGAATAGAAACAGAAAAAAGAGATGGAAAGGAAGAGACGCAGAAAAGATAAGACAGAAAAAAACCAGAGCAAATATGTCACGTATGGTATTGTCCAGCATGGGTGGAGGAAATGAAGTGGGGTTGACGAGAATAGAAAGATGGGAGGCAACGCCACCATTCCCACTGCGTACTAGCCCTTTGCGCTGCTAATGCTTAGCTGTCCCATTTTTTTTTCACCGCAACTTCTTGCTTTTTTATAAAAACTCCCTAGTAATAATTTATAACGCCACTGTTACAGACCCTGCGAAGTTTGTTTGAAGATGAATCAAGTCGACAGCCACTGTTTTGTGTTTGTGTTAATTTTTGTTTAATTACTTTGCGAATAGAATAGGGAGAAGAAATATATTGTTAATACTGAATGCCTCTAGATAATTATTCGTTCTCTGCGGCCAAGTGATAGTAAACGTAGCAGAAATTCGCCATGGAGTGACTGCCCACAAAATGCTGTCAGTCAAAAAAATTGTCGAGTCAATACAAGGTTGGTGCTGCTTAGCTGAGTAAATTCAGATGGGACGTGGACTTGACACAAATGCGAGGGCACATTTATTTTTTGTAACACGCTTAGCGGCTGTGCTCCCTCAACCTGTCTTCCATACTTGAAGCTGCATGCTTGAAGTTCTGCCTCACCTTTCAAACCAAGTTATTTCTTTTCGTGCCTCATTTTTTTTTTCGTTTCTCTGAAAAGCCACTGAAGACAGCCATATACGGCTGAAAGGCCACACAATGTCTATGTAAACATTGGCGAAAATAATGCTTGTGGTACAAAACAAAGAAGTGATTAGGGAACATTTTTTATCATGCGTAGTGATATCCACTATGCATCTTTACAGATACCATTGAGATGAATAGAGCATTGTCTCCTTATAATAGATAGAAGATCATGGCACCAAGAAGTCTAGCTAACAAAAAAATTTAGCTCAGGTGCGCTATCCGTTTAGTCAAATATTCTTTTTCAAAAGCGGCATGGTTCAGTGAGTATGTCAGCATGTGAAACACAATAATCATGCAGAAGCGCTGCGCTCCATTTATTCGGCAAAACGCAAAAGACGTCGTTAAAAAAAAAAAACTGGTCCATTGTGCCTGCTGTGAATAGGAGATTTTTTCGTACTGCTAAATAACCACATCGCAATAATAAAAGCCGCATTTTTGCTGCACTAAAATATTTGATGAGCTAGAAAGGGAAGGACACAGACACCAAAATTATTCTGTTTGACAAATACACAAAAGTTTTTTTTTTCTTGTCGCCACTTCTTGTATCCCGCATTTCCAACACACTCTCAAATATGGGCGCCGAAAGAACCTTAATTGGAATAAGCACACGAGGCCGAGTCTTTTAAACTTTTTATTAAAAATTTTAGAAGTGAAAGTAAGAGCTCCGACTTACAACGTTTATGTTCTTAAACTGGTGAGAGTTTGAACAGATTGCTCAAGGACGAACTCGTTTGTTTTTTACTTATAAATTATTTTCAGCACTGCGTATGTGCTTAGCATACATCGCTCTCTGTCAAAGAAAACGAACAGCTTGCAGACAGAGATATATAAAAGAATACGACGTTATGAGAGCATGAGAGCAGCGGGATGCGTGTTTACCGACATGTCCCACTGCAATCCAGCGCGAGAAATGCCGCCCGCATCTTCCCATGGGGCGAACTAGAAAATGCGTCGGAGAGTGTTGGGGGTGTCGCGTGATTAGTTGCGTTACGGTTTCGGAGTGCCGAATTGTTATTTAATCTCTATTATTCTTATTTATTGAATGAAGGAGGAGCGTTGCCTTTAACGTCAAGTGAAGGCCAATTAAAGACGCCCCCGGCTGAAGTCTGAACGCACGATCTAGTGGCTACGAGGTGGCCAGAGAACAGTTGTACAGCGCGAGCAGTGGTTTTTTACTAGACGACGCTGCCTGCGTCAGCCTTGCGAGGCAAGAGAGTGGGAGAGAGCGACTGCTGTGCGCATGCCCGTCCCGTCATTATCTGGTAGCCTCTGATGTCGCTCTGTCTGACGGGTTCACGGAGCTCGAAGCCAAAAGGACTACTGAGTGTCGCTTTCTTTGCTCCATTGAACTTGGGCTGTTCTTTTACGTAGCGGATGAGGCGGTGCCAGTTCAAGAGGCGAGTCGCATCGTTTCTTGCACTGACTAATAATTAGTCTAAGAATCGTATAACCTGATAAAGCCAAACATACAAAATTAACTTGTGTTAGTCCATGTTGTCTTTGTCTCGTTAGGCCAAGATAAACTTAGATGACCGCACTTTAACCAAATTAAGTGCCGCAAAATCGAAATGCTCTACATAAATAAAGAAACATGGACACGGCTTAATTCGAATCAGCTAGTAATGCTTGGCTTTATTAGATGATACCATGCTCAACTAGGTTTGATTAGTTGCGGCGACACTGGCTTATCAAAGCAATTAAAAGTTTTTTTACCGCTGGCTGAAGTTCTGTTTCGATAGATCTTAAATGTATGGCTGTTGAATTCGATAGCAGCTGCAAAAAAAGAGGGAGGGGGGAGGCAGCCTTTTGTGCATTAGGCGCCAATTAAAAAACACATGGGGGTTTTAACACTTCGGTTGCTTTGGATACAACATAAATTGGGTCTTCGTGTGTAAGACTATATGCGTGATACATATTTTCGCGTATTCCCTACAAAGACCGAGAGAATGACACAGAAGATATTGGTTGGAATTTGCAGAAGATTCACCGATTTGGTTATAGACCCGCAATCTCTAATGAAATGATTTTTATTCCTTTCTCTTGAAAAGCAAGGCACCGTCTGATTCATGGCCTATACCTCACAGTGGGTGCGCCAAGATGTTGAGGAAGCAAGCAACCAAGCAATCTTAATGAGCAGTTTTGTCGATTTATATTTATTTTTTATTAGTCTCCTTCATCTGAACTTGCCCTCAATATGAATACTTCTGATGTTATTACAAACATGATAAAATAATTTCTCGTTCATGCAGTGAAACTTGGAACAAGTAAGAATGTATTGGCAGGTACGTTTTTTTTTTCAAACAGAAATAGCATCAACAAAGCTGGCGTTATAGAGATTCACGCTAGTGACCCGCCCCCATCCTCCTCCCAAACACATTACCATAATTATACTTACGTGGCAAACAAGGTTATCATGATTTATGACGTACGATCTGAACAAGGAACGCAGCCCCTCTCTGCTGAAGCAAAGCAGCTCACGCCTGTCGAGATGCAGTGAGGTATCGAAGGCTTAACTTAGGTTAATCCTCTGTAATCCTCCTTGATACTTTACAGTTCGAGAGATTAACGACAAGGTCCATACACGACAGCCTGTCGCAGCCAGACGCATGAAAAGAAAGACGAGTGACCTGGGAGGTGGTTGCGGACACGCGACAGATGTCGAACACAAAATTTTTCTATGTGTTCTTGGAAATATAACCTTAGGTTGTAATGTGGTTTGACAGCTGTATTGTAATGTGACTTGACAGTTTCATTGTGATTCTATGAATATACATATTACACTTCTACGAAAAATATAAATATAGAATGTTTAGTAAACAACGTTCAATGAAACATTTTACTGGTAAAACGAAAATTTAGACTTTCTTTTTCATAGCAGAAAATGGAGTTTTAATTTGCAATCGAGGACTTATTTTAATGAGAAACGCCTCCTGAAAGGCAACTAAATTGTCTGATATTTATGTAGAGAAAAAGAATAACATTCTCGACGTTTCCGAAAGACTTCATTTGTGTATGCCGCCACAGGCTGCAGTCACACCAGGAATCCTGGGTATTGAGCACTGTGCCAGAAGAAAGTGTTACACAGCCATGAGACTTGCCATTTCTTACTGCATCAACGCACGGCCCTCAACTGCGTTAACACAGCTTTCACTTTAGACAAAATATTTGCCCGACTGTTATTCGGAGATCATTGCGCAGGACAGTTGCAGTATTTCTTTTGATTGAGGAATAAACACTAATATATGTGGTAAATGTTGAACATCAATAATGATGAAAGATAATAAATACTAATAAAATAGAAATAAACATTGAAAAATAGCAGCAAGCTCATTTGAATACTGTGAAGGAAATGAGAGAGAGAGAGAGATAAAGATGCAAGGAAAGGCAGGGAGGTTAACCAGACGCACATCCGGTTTGCTACCCTGCACTGGGGAAGGGATAAAGGGGAGAAAAGAGGTTGCAGAAAGATGAGAAGGTACACACAATCACGAGCACACTCGGGGAGCACACACAGTCTACAGGCGGTCGCTCAGGTTTGTTGACTTTAGGTAAAGTAGCAGTGCTTTAGTTGCTTTCTGCGCAACTGAGGCAGATGCCCAAGGTCCTAGTATCTTCTGCACACAAAATGGTCTGGGGTCAAGTTGATTCAAAACCATCCGGAGCTGGCATCGCTGTGTATCGTAGCAAGTGCAGCTGCACAGGACGTGTTCGATGGTCTCTTCAGCTCCGCAGTAGTCGCATGTAGGAGTGTCTGCCATACCAATGCGTAAGGAGTACACCTTTGTAAATGCAACACCCAACCAAAGGCGGCATAACAGTGTCGCGTCGGAGCGGCAAAGTTGTGATGGTAGCTTTAGCTCAAGCGAAGGATCCAGTTCATAAAATTGACACCTTTGGAAGCTGGTAGACGACCAGAACGTGCGTGTGAGATCTCGAGCCAGCAGGTAAAGTTGCCTTGCTGCATCATTCCTTGATAGAGGAATCGGGACTACACGGGTTCCATCATGGGCTGAGCGGGCTGCATCATCGGCTAATTGATTTCCGGTAATACCGATATGTCCAGGCAGCCATTGATATATAATATCATGCCCTCGTGCTAGAGCTTCATGATGGCAATGTCTTATTTCTTGTACCAGTTGGTCATGACTCCTCCTACGCATGGCAGACTGCAAACTTTGAAGTGCTGCCTTCGAATCACAGAATATGACCCATTTTCGTGGATGTTCTTGAACGAGATATTGTAAAGCAGGCCTTATAGCAGCAAGCTCTGATGCCATAGATGTAGTCATATGCGACAACTTACTTGATTGTCATTGCTGCAGCCGGAATTACGGCGGCACCTGATGAGCTGCTGGACGAGACGGACCCATCAGTGTATATCTGCGTTCGGTCTAAGTACAACTCATGTGATAATAGCAGCGTTGCTTGCTTCAATGCTACTCTGGAGTGATTGCTTTTCTTTTTGATCCCCGGAATTTCTAGACGTACTTGCGGCTGGTCGAGACACCACAAAGGACATGCCATTCTCGCAGCTGGCGTATATCCTGATGGAATGCTGTTTAGGTGCTTGGCTATGACGTCTGAAAACGTAGCACGTGGTCTTCAGGAAGGTAGAAGGGCCAAGTGGTGGTCGGGGACACGGCTAGCATGTCGAATGTGCGCTCTGAGGCAATCCACAACTATATATGTCCTGACAGGATGGTCTTTGGCAAGCATGATTGTGGCATACGTAGAAGCGCATCGGGGCCGTCCTAGGCAGACACGCAGTGCCTGACCCTGCAAACTCTCCAATGAATGAGTATTCGATTTGCAAGTGTTAGCCAGTACCGGCAAGCTGTAGCGCAATAGACCCAGAAATAGGGCCCTGTACAGCTGTAGCATGGAGGCCACAGAAGTTCCCCATGCTTTACCGCACAAGAATTTCATGATATGCACAATAGATAGCAGTCTCTTCTTCAAGTACGCACAATGTGGGCTCCACGAAAGACTTCTGTCGATTATTATGCCCAGGAAACGATGCGTCCGTGCATATTTGACACTCTGCCCATTGATGTAAACAGGGTATGGCATCATTGGTTTGCGTCTAAACGCCATCAACGCGCATTTCACAGTTGATATATTTAGGCCTTGTTTCTGAAGGTAGGCTGTTGTGAGGGTTGCTGCCCGCTGTATTCGTGCACGCACATGAGGGCAAGTAACTGCAGCAGTCCAGAGGCAAATATCATCGGCGTATATGGATAGGCACACCGACTTTGGCAGAATCTTCACCAGACCAATGAGGGCAACATTGAACAATGTGGGGCTTAAAAAGGAAAGGAAAGAAAGTGAAGGAAATGAGTGTATTCAAGGAAAGGAGGGTCCTCACTCATTTGTAACCAGGCTACAGTAAGTAGATTGCAACGAAAGGGTGTAAGTCCTCACAATGAAGGTAAACCCTAGTTTGCCAGTGTAATAAAACACGTATTTTAAATGAAACAATCACTATTTTCTTCAAATTGCATCTGTCTCCTTTAAACTGTGCCTCTTTAAGCGCTAGAGGACAAAAGCTTGCACAGAAACCAAATAACTTATCTTTTCGTCTTTGGTGGTGTTCTACATTTGACGGGGACGCGGAAGACTTCCACATATCGTATGAAAGCCACTATGGCCGACGGTTACATTGGTGGAGTTTCCGTCTATGAAATTCCCTTAGACTACGTTTGCGCTGACTTGTACGTCTTAGTGGATTCACGTTGACTAAGGTCACGTCGACTAAGTACGTCAACGTGAACTGAGAGCAATGCTTAATCGGCTAGATACCAAAATTCAGCACCCGGACGCTTTTTTAATCTATACCAGTGACGATAGGTCGGCAAACGTAAGTGAAACTCAATCAGACTAAGTCAAGAAATATATCTTGCGTTTTAGACTCATTCGGACTAAGACTCACCAGAATGTTCCTTAGCCGGACTCACCCCTACGCCAGCCATCGCTTCAAACATATTTTCAAGGGCTCCCCGCAGCTCCAGCGTTAGCGCCATTTAATCTGTGACGTCACCCGTGGGCAACGCTACTGCTTCGCATGTCATCAGGATTCCCTTTGGAGAGATGGTCTATATTTTTTTTCTATTTCTCATTGAGGATTAACGAGATCACTTATCATAACTGCATTGCAGAGCACAAATTTATTTTATTTTGACGTAAACCATAGTAGGGTAACATGGCACGTATAGTTGAGTGGCTGCGCACTTAGTTATTCCCAATCGTCTACCCTCTTCTGTTACTCTCCAACATTGTGAGTTCACAGACAGATATAAAATATAATCAAAATAACGAGGGTACCTGTAGTTAAAGTGGCTAGCTTATATATAACAGCGATGATGTTGAAAGGCGTGCGGGTGAATCAGAAATGATAATCTTGAAAGGCTGCGCTAGCACAAGATCTCCTCAGTGAGGCTGGCCACAGCTGGTTGAGACAAGTCAGCGTTCGTTCGCTTCCGGGTACTATGTACACGTCCGGAGGCAATGTATCGAAGACCCACCGGAGCCTAGGGCACTGCGTTGCGACGATAGGAGGATGCACTACAGGAATGCGCTTAGGCACTTTGCGTATCAAGAAAAAAATTGAGGCAGCGGCTCACAAGTGGCCTGTAGGAAAAGCGGCGCTAGGCGTCCTACATGCGTTTCTCTTGCTTTGTTCCGCCTTTTGTGTCTCTTTCACTCTTTCTTTCATCCTGCAAACTCTGTTTCGTTTCTGTTTATTATATATTACTTTCTTTCTCTTCTTCATTTCTATATTTCTCGCTTCCCCACCTTTAGGTTTATTTCCATTTCCTCTTATTGCTGTCTTTTTTTTTTCATTTTTTTCTGGCTTGCTCTGCGTTTTACCAGTTTTTATTTGTTGAATTTCTCAGTTTATCTTTCTTTCTCTCTCTCCATCGTTTCCTACACATTCGTTGCCCACGTGTCTAAGGCCCACAGATGGAGCCTAGCACCCGTGTGCTGCGACGAAAAGGCAGGGCAGCTGCAGCAGCACGAAGTGTTGATGTGTTCATCAATGCGCAGTGCGAGGCCAATTGTGGTGGGAAAAGATCACGTGTCAAGCTTTACTGAATACTTAATTATTCAGGAACAAGCCACTTAACTAGCTTTACGTAGCTATGGTTGAATAATGTCACGTGTCTAGGTTTACTTTATTGGGAAAATGTCAAATGACAAGCCCTATGTAGTTTTGAGGAAATAATGCCCCATGTTCGTGTTTTCTCGGTCGGGGATATGTCACTTGACTAGCTTCACTAAGTTTAGGCCACTGACAATTCCATGGTTCTGGGGAGAACATGTTACGGGAGGAAATTTACCTGTTTTTTTTTACACCAATATCGCTCGCCATCTCTTCACTTTTCTACCCTCTTGCTACGCTACGCTGTGCCTGCCTTTCGTATTGCCCCGCTGCGGTGGTCTAGTGGCTAAGATACTCGGCTGCTGACCCGCAGCCCTGCCGCGGTGGTCTAGTGGCTAAGGTACTCGGCTGCTGACCCGGAGGTCGCGGGTTCAAATCCCGGCTGCGGCGGCTGCATTTCCGATGGAGGCGGAAATGTTGTAGGCCCGTGTACTCAGGTTTGGGTGCACGTTAAAGAACCCCACGTGGTCAAAATTTCCGGAGCCCTCCACTACGGCGTCTCTCATAATCATATGGTGGTTTTGGGACATTAAACCCCACAAATCAATCAATCAATGCTGACCCGCAGCCGCGGGATTGAACACCGGCTGCGGCGGCTGCATTTCCGATGGAGGCGGATGTGTTGTAGGCCCGTGTGCTCAGATTTGTGTGCACGTTAAAGAATCCCAGGTAATCAAAATTTCTAAAGCCCTCTACTACGGTGTCTCTCATAATCATATGATAGTTGTAGGATGTTAAAATCCATCCATCCATCCATCCATCCATCCGTCCGTCCGTCCATCCATCCATCCATCCATCCATCCATCCATCCATCCATCCATCCATCCATCCATCCATCCATCCATCCATCCATCCATCCATCCATCCATCCATCCATCCATCCATCCATCCATTCATGTGCCTGTCTATGAACTAACCCCATGCCTGACGGGTAAACGGGTTAGCGCCACAGGTTATTTCCAGTCTATATGAACCTGAAAAAGTTACAATAGACAGTGAAGCTGAACGCAAGAACGTAAAGAAGCTCGTAACACAGAAAATCCGCTGCCGCCGTTGGCGGCGTTGTCAAGCGAAACGTCTCGATGCAAACAAAAAATAAGGATTCTGTCTGCTTGTAACAATGCCTGTTTGTACGACTGTGACGTATCTCAAAGAAGGAAAGTGTGAACTTAATTCTTCTTTTCGTTAGACACAATTTTAGCGAGATGTGACATACATTAATGCCAGAAAAAATATGGCAGTTGTTACTTGAAATGTAAACATTGCAGTGTTTCCACAGTGCAGTGTTTACACATTACACATTGCAGTGTAAAAGTGTAGAAAGAAACGAAAAGATAACATGTCACCGGCAAGATCTGAACCTTTCACATTTGGATAACACGTCCCATGCTTTACAATTAGGCTACGGTGGCGGTCATCCCACCGTCCAGTTTAAGGGTATATATACGTGGATTTAAACATAGGCGCGTCCATCGACATGATCTGTTGCCATTACGGCGAGTGTGAAACTTTCACCTTTTTTTGCCTGTTTGGCATCAATACGTTATCCTATTACGAGATGGCGGCTGACCAATAATCTCTCGCGCACCACCTGAAGGCATTAAATCTGCTCGAACGAGACATTCATTTTCTTTGCTAAACACAATATTAACGAAAAGTAACAGGCAGTTACACCAGTAGTAGTAATGAGTATTGGTGTTATTAGAACTAATGATAATGTGGGTGTGAATATATATATATATATATATATATATATATATATATATATATATATATATATATATATATATATATATATATATATATATATATATATATATATATACTGTTGTTCTGTAGAGCGTTATTAGAAGGTCACAGGTTCGCATCCTGCCGGTGGCAAGTTATTTTTTTTCATCCAGTTTTCTTTAATTACATTTACGTTAGAAATACTTCGAATAACATCCTCTATAAGTTCCCTTTCACTACAATCTGTTATTACTCATTGATATATCTCGAAACAAAATAATTCTACATAATTATCTGCCTATCAAAGAAATATATGAAACATGATTCACACTTTATTCGGTTGTGCCCGGAAGCACAGCCACGAACGTAGAAACCCTGCATTTGAACGAACCAGAACAGGGCGACTACTAATTCCCGCTACAACACATTGATTACGCGCTAAATCCGATAAGATGCATTTTCCAGGTAGCCTCACACTGTCCTGATCACTTCAATAATGAATGAGCGTTTCGTGAGTTTATATCACTCACGTAATTTAAACGGTCCTACAGTGCATTAGTAATAGTAGAGCAACCCTTAACCAGCACTCCCCGTTGAAGGTGCAAGCTAAACAAAGACGTCTGTGCTCGCAAAAGCGAGAGCCTGTTGTGCTTTCACTAGACCAAGCAGGCCCTGTTCATTATTTGAGCAGACTAATAGCACAATTAGCGGAGTAAGCCTTATTTTTTTCTTTCGTGACAAGACCGGGTGGAGGGAAATCGCTTTATCTAGGGCTATGTCGCCTAGGGGCTGCTAATCCGTTATGAGACTTTCTTTTCCTTCGATCATACGTGAAGATCCTGGCGAATGGTAGTGATGAAGTAGTGTGGCGTGAAAAGGTGTAAAGGAAGGTTCCATTTATTATACAGAATCGGTTTCCCCCTCAAGAGCTACACCTGGCTTAAAGGCTTAAAAAGAAGACTTAGAGATTAAGCGTTTCTACTATAATTGTTTTGCCGCATCCTAAGAGATTGTAATAAAAAATGATGGAATTCGTAGATATAAATTAGTGTAACGAAAAACCCTCTAGGCCTGCGCGGAAGATGCAGCACATTATCAGCGAAAGCTGGAGTAGTGGCCTTTCTAAAGGCTCTTTATTGAACCCTTTGGGTACCAGCTACAGGCCTGCTACACTTGCAGGGCGCTCACTATGCCATAAATCATAATATTTGTACAGTGCACAGGGGAAGCGTCCGCTATGTCACTATTTTCCACCCTTCAGAAAAGCATGGTACCGGCTACATGCTTCAGGTATTATGTGCATTTTGATGATTGATTTATTGACATGTGGGGTTTCACGTCTCAAAACAATAATATGAATATGAGAGACGCGGTAGCGGTGGGCTCCGGAAGTTTCGACCATCTGGGGTTCTTTAACGTGCACTCAAACCAGAGCGCACGGGCAATTGCATTTTGTTGACTCTGTGACTGAAGAAGAGGAAGAATTCTGCTTGAGGCTTTCGTAATGGGTTAGAGCATTTTCCGTTACGCTATTCACATAGTGTGACATTTTGTTGTGACTTCACTGTTCTAAAACACTTTATTACACACGTTGATGCGATTCCTTACTCGAGATGACAACTGCATGAAGTCAGCTTGCAACAGCGTCTCAAACACCGGCATAGCTCGGCCATTGAAAACGTAGCTGAACAAAAAATTAATATACTTGCCTTGAACAGTAAATTGTAGACTCTGCAACCAACCTGAGACGACAGAGCATTGTGTCATTCATTGTCGTGGCGCATTTTCTTCTTGTGGTATTCTAAAAGAACAATAAGAAAAGATCTTTCAAACGCAACGCACGGCGTTAGGTTCTTTCCTTTCAAGAAGAACCTCACCGATAATACGTCTTGTCGTGAGGGACGCCAAGACACCGGTCCAAAACTTTAGGAAGGTATGGGTATCTGTCGAGGCGGCGCACATGCTAAACGCCAGAGCCGAAGATTTCAAGTCTGGCGCGATTTCTGCCAAGTCTCTCAAGTGGTTCCCCGCCCACGTATAGGAGAGCTTGGCAGCGACCAAAGGTCAGACTTCCCGTCGAACCACAACGAACGCACGCATTTCATCGCGAGAGTGCTAACCTACCGCGACACAGACGAAAGGGCCACCGATGTGCGACACATGGATGATGGCGAGGCATCCGAGGTCATAGGACATAATACCTCTGCGACAACGATAACAGACTCGAAGGCCTTAGAGGAATGCAAGGACATAATTACTTTCTACGAGATCTTCAACCATTATATAAAAAAAAACGTGACGACGTTACCCACCACCCACAAGCAGCTAAACAGGTCTCAGGCGTCTGATCTGAGGCGTCGGCAGACTGACACATTGGACAATCCCCGACAATTGCATAGACTGTGTCCCTCGCTCCACCTGTCACCCGGCTGTCCGTGGTGCGGGAACGAGACAGACGACATGCGCATATACTTTGGGAGTGCGAGTGCGGTGTTCGCCGCCATTACTCGGACGAGAGCGAGTGTAGTGTAACCCGGTATGACTGGCTGAGCGGTGGCGAGCCGCCCTTCTCAGCCCACGTGCAGTGGATGAAATCTGGGATGTCCAGCGAGCCAGTGCTATCGCAGAGGACATCGCATGATGCTCCGCGGATGACGGCTCCTGTGGGACAAGCCCGAGCCCATTATTCCTCATTGGATTCTTAATAAAGCTTATTACCTACCTAATACCTCATAAGACCTGTTTATGGTATTAGGACTTCATTCTCTATGGAAAAGCTGCATGATTTATAGGCACGTCGAGCCACCACGGTCAACGAGATCCATCTTCCGAGAAGCAGCTGCTCAAGTACGCAGCGTTGTTGAGAGTTTTGACACCGTTCCGGAGTGGCCTCCCCTTCTGGACACTCGTGTGTCTTTGCCCGACTTCTGGTGAAGTATATTGTGCGTAGTTCACAATTATTGTTGATGGTTTGATACAATAAAGAAAAAAAAAACAATGTAGCTCATTGGTAGTGTACGAGGATGCCACTCAGAGGGTCCGGGTTTGATTTCTATTCGGCTCTTAGTGTTTGTTTATATACTATTTTTTCAAGGAATACTTCTTACGGGTGGTGGCGGTAGAGAATTTAACGCTACTAGACCTTCAAAAGACGAAGTCCAATGCTGATGACGAAATAAACAAAAACATAGTTGATCCCTCCGTTATAAGAATTCGTGCAACACGAAAGTGAATCACGTCATTGCCAAAATTGGCCCTTGTTGTGTTCTCATCACAGCTTTAGCTGTAATATAGCCACTGCAAAATCCTGAAGAGAAGCTGTTCTGGAGCTCTTTTTAGACTAATTTTAGGGAACTCTTTTCTAGAAGTACTCGTGCAAGGTACCCACTACTAAAAAAAAAAAGACAGCTAATTTTTCTTGCACCTTTCTTCGTCATTCTACGCATAATCGTCGTAACTGCCACACATTTGTCATATAATACGTGAAATTTCTTCATTTAAGCTTTGTAATGGCTGGGAAGCATTCAACGATCGTCTAGCTGCGCATTTTACATTGTGTGAGGGCTGGTTATTATTTTAGTGTTAGTTTTCCAGGACACTGTGTGTATTGCGTATGCTAACACCAGGGGCGTAGGCAGGAATTGTGTCCCGAAGGAGGGCACGCAGCAGCCGCTTTCTTGATCTGAAAGAGAGGGGGGGGGGGGGACAGGTCGTAGCGGTCGAGTGTCATTTCTAGCCCTGTATGCCATGGCGAAAAAAATCGTGCTGGGGAGGGGGGTAGCACACGTTCGGCGTGCCATACCCTGGCTACGCCACTGGCTAACAGAATTTCTCGCCCGACATGATGCTTGTACAGGGTAGTTTTGCAAAATAGTTTCAAACAACAGCATGCCTGTGGTGGACTATTCTGTTGCCACGCTGTGGATCCGGGTTCCAACCCAATTAAATCATAGTAATATTTTTATAGTTGTTTTTTTGTTATATCGCGTGAAAGTGGTTACGGAAAGCTTCACACAGTGGTGTATCGTAGCGTGGGCTTACTGGTATAATGCAAGTCTCAGAATTATTCCATTTCATTTTATTTATTACTTCGTAAGGGCCCGAAGGCATTACATAAGGGGCGGAGTCATACACAGGTTTTGAAACAGGTCAATGAATGTTTTTAAATGTTAACAAAGGAAAGACAACGAATAAATGTTGCATCGGAAAACAGGAGAATTAAACCCACTACGGTCGGCGCAAATTGTTAGAGCACATAGCAGGCACACAGGTTTTCAAACACAACAGAAACTGTAATGGGGAACAAAACAGATAAAAAAAGGAAAAGTAAAGAAAGACCAAACAAATGCAGTATCGGAACACAACAGCAATTTAAGAAGTTATGGTAGGCGTCTATTACACCAAAAGGCAGGTTAGTTCTCAAAATTTTTCTTGATCTGAGCAGGAAGCAATGGTGTTGCGAGTGGGAAAGAAGAGTTATTCATTGCCGTTGTACGGCGTTCAGGAGTGTAGGCAGGTATATTTACCGGAATGACGACAGGCAAGGGGCCCCTCTTTGATCCGAAGTGGGGGTCGAAACTGTACGAAATCCCATGGCTTATTGTATAAATTATTGCGTAGTTTTGCGCTTCTTGTACGCAATATTATATACATTATTGAGAACTAACAGACAACATACCAAAACAAATATGCAAGACTATAGCATTAGCTGGAGTGGTGCTCGAAGCCGCCAATTGAAGTTAGCACCTTTATCGGTGTTTATTATCAGCTCGGGAATATTTTAAAAGGAACCACTGAATGCTCACACCACTCACGTCGACCCACCGCTTGCTACGCCCGGATGGAAAGCATCACTACCGTGCATTACGCCACGCTATTTGCCAAGCTCCACCTGCTATATAGCGTGACGATTCACTGCTTGATTGTGCCATGTGATGGGTCCGAATTCATTGATTATGAACCGGTTATACGCCCAGCTCTTACGAGATCTCAGTCGTTGGGACCCAGAGAGGTCAGGACGTCCTGCCTCTTGGGGAGACATTCTATCCTATGCGGTGCATATAGGACTCGCAATTGTTTATATAGAGCAACTTTAAACTTTATCGCACGCTAATTTGCACCGCAGGGTTCTTTCGCAAGGTTATAGAGAAGCAGCTCATAAAAGATTCACGATATTTTCATACGCTCACTTGTCTCCATTTTCTTCTCTGCTATTGTCTTATCTCATTATCCGTATAAAGACTCTCAAGCGCGTAAGACTAGAAGCGTCGGTTATTCCTCGCGGCAAATAAACCACCCCTACTTTACTGTGCACCGTAATTTAAATCTTAAGCCGGACAAACACCCGTTTTTTTTTTCACCAGAAACCAATAAGAGATTCACCAAAGTGGGCCCTTTCTATGTGTGTTTCATCGTGTTGCTTCAGCAAAACAAGCAAAAAAGCCGCCACTTTCCATCAGCACACGGAAACAAAATACGTGCCTGGAATCCACGCAGTGTGGCATTGCACTACTTATGCAAAGTGGCACATGCCACCCTACCCTATACCACTTTTTTCTGAATCACACGTGCTGCACGTCTCAGTCAGACATGAGGGTAGGCACGCCCACGTTGATGATCGACTCGTATCTACCACAGACTTTCGCGGAGCGCCAAATATACTCAGGTATTTTGTCACTCTAAAGACTACCACGCGCCTCTGCGGAGTGCAAGGTTTATAGACTGCAATGCAAATGCAAGCTCGAAGTGATTTTAAAGCTTTCAGTAGAAGTGTGAAATCGTATAGTTAGCTTTTCATTGAAAGCAGCAGCAAGAAAAGGCAATAACTATGTAATTTTATCCACCAGTAAATCGTAAATAATTTACCTCGAACACTTCAGCAGTCAATGTAAGTATCATATGTATCTGACTATTTAACGCTACTAGACCTTCAGAAGACAAGATCTAATGCTGATGACGAAATAAACAAAACCATGGTTGATCCCGCTGTTATGGAAATGCGTGCAACACGATAGTGAATCATGTCTTCACCAAAAATAGTAAAATATTTGCTGTAAAATAATAGCAAAAAGCTTGTGTCAAAAAATTGGAGGACTCATCAGCTTTACCTTTAGGAGTTGAACGCGATAGCGAAGTCCGGCCCCTAGTACGCCCTTCAACCGCTAAGTGCATACTTAATAATATGTTTGCTTGATCGACGCCCCTGAAAACGCATGATATGTTTCCCGCTAGATGGACATAGTTGTCCATTTTTAGAGCTGTTTGAAAGTTCCTGTGTGTTTTTAGCGGTGATTCTGCACTATCCCAGCCTTTTTCGACGTAGTTTGAGGCTTCCCAAACGCGCCTACAAATCACCGAATGGGCTCGTTTTCGTCGTGACACCTGTGGAACAAAACGCGTTAAAGGGGCCCTGAAACACTTTTTCAAGTAACCATGGATTGAATTCACTAGAAGAGCTTATTGCCTCACGAATTCAACGACGCGAAAATTTTAAGAACCCGTCCAGTGCGACTGAAGTTACAAAGGTTCGTCGCATGGTGCAATAGCACTATCTCTTCTCTTGTCCCGACGAAAGCACTGGAAACTAAGCAGAGAAGGGTGGCAGGGGCAAAGAAACTACCGCGCCTCGCGACCTTAAGCACTTCTTTTTTTCTTCGATTGCGCAGCTTTTTCAGTGTGATCGCGTACGCGCGCGTGGACAAGTAGCAGCCTCCCGCGGCGATCTCTGTAACTTGCTTTTTCGCTCGCAAACGCACAGAAGATTTTTCGCTCACAACCAACGGGGCTGACGCCGACGGCGGGATTTCTACGACACGAGCTCTTTCACGTTATCGCGTTAATAAGGCAGCTTTAGGATAGCGTACACAAAGTTTGCGTCAAGTTTGTCCCCTCTGCGCATGTGTCGCACGCTAAGCTCTTGCGGGTCCCCGTGAAATGATGGCAATAGGAAACGACCACAACGAATGCTAATCTAACTATTCTAGAGCTCCATCATTCTTATCGGTGTTTTAGCTTGAATTCACTCACGCTGACGTTTGGTGGTACATCTTCATTCCGACGACTACAGCCATAATAAATGACGAAGCCAACCCATGTTGTCGTAGTCAACGATGAGGGTGTATTAAGAGAAAGCGTTGTCATATTTTCTTTGTTTAAAAACACAGGCCCTCGATGACATCCAGTTTTTCACACCACTGTAGCTTATTAGCATCGATGGGTCAGAAGAGCGTTAGAAAACAACCCGTTAATTTTCTACACTTTCCTTCCCTTATTTCGCAAAATATACTCAAATAACTGTTCTTTTAAGCCACTTAAAAGTTTTAGGAGATTCTCTTGAACATTACACATGTTATTTTTATCTGAAAAACTAATAGGAAACTTTCTTTACCCTTGAAGAAACATGAAAACGTCCTTTCAGTTTCGACTTTTGGAAGCTGGTAAATGAGGTGACCGACAGTTTTGTGGGGGCACAACGCTTGCAATCTTGAAATCATCTATAGACGGGCTCCGCTGACTGGACGCTGTACTTAAAGGACCACTCACCAGGTTTGACAATTTTGAGCTGACAAGCGCAATGCGTAGACGAGGCGTTCATGATCACGTCTGCCAAAATTTGCAACGCTACGCGCCGCGGAAATGGGTCGAAATTCAAGATGAACGCTGCTCCCCCTCCCCTCTGCCGGTGCTCACCTAGAGAATGAGGGCATGACGTGGACGTATGAATTGCCCTACGTACACGGAAATTCAGCGACGTGGGTCATCTACGTAGATGGCTCTGCTCTGACGTTGTCAGCAGTATACCATGTGACATGGCAAAAATTATTTAACACAACATGCGTAGTTAATGTGTTTGTTGCTTTAAGAGATCAATAAAACTTGAAATTATTAATGATACGCAATAAAAATTGCGCGCGTTTTTTTTCATTATTTCCCGTGAAATGCTACGAGATGCGGGGCTAATGTGCTAGCGTTTCGCAAGCGTTCATGTCCCCGTGGTCAGCGCATTTAGCAGACGACCGCCGTAGAACGCTCCTACGCATTCGCGCACTCATTGTGCTCATCTACTCCACCGCGTCAAGCCAGCGTTACCAAACCATCCCGAAGAAACAGGCAGAAGACCACAAAATAACGCTGGTCAACAAAGAAACGCTGCTCGCGTGCTCGGGGGTTGCACTTGTTTGGGCCCGTCATGCGCATGTCACATCTTGGTTGGATGCCGGAAAGGGTGGGAAAGGGCTTTGCCTTGCGAACGCTACGCGGAGTAGCGGCAAGGGTTTCTAGCTTGCCTGCTCTCATCCTCGTCTTGCGCCGCTTCAAAAAAAAAAAACAAAAAAAAAACCCCGGCAGCATATTCACGGAGTGAATGATGGAGAGTGGGGCGAAGCATTCGTCCGTCTATTCGTTCTTGCTTCCGTCCGTCCACGCGTCCGTCTGTGTGACCGTTTACGCGTCCATCCGCCCGTCTGTGCGTGCGTCTGTTCGTGCGTCCGTCCCTGCGTTCATCCATGCATCCGCCCCTGCGTCCATTCACGCATCCATCCACGCATCTGTCTGTGTGTCCGTTCGTCCATCTATTCAACACTCCAAGTACCACCCTCTAGCATCTTTTCATCATATATTCCCCATATAGAAGCACCGCCATCCAGCCGACATTCCAAGGACTAAACGAGAGGTGGCACACGCACACTTTCTTACGGCTTGCGCTTCGGGTCTACTTCCCACCTTTAACTACCTCGAGTTCATGGTATATACTAGTTCACTGTATTCATGGCACTGCGGCCCAACGCTCGCTAAATCTTTCTAAAACCAAGGAGGTTATGTCCAGCGAGTATAACGTAGCAACCTTTTCCTGTCAGATAGTGCTCAATGTACATGCCAATGATTGCTAATGGGGATCACAGCGTGCCCTTTAACTAAAAGCCGAATTTCCCTGTCTTTCATTTCCCCTTAAGCAGCCATTGGCATGTACATTGAGCACTATCTTTTATTGTTCAACAACGCACAGAAGAAATCTCTCACCGGCACCACCTTGGAGGTCAAAATGTTATACCTGTAACACACTACAATGGCTACGAGGGATGAACGGGTGTCGCTATAAAGAGCTTCGCCCCTAAAAGCCTGTTTTCTCCGCTCGTGATGAACTGATTCGAAAAAGTCTTGTGGCAAAATATTTCTCATCGGAAACCCAACAACTTCCATTGTCTAACTAAAATTCGGTATGGGGCCTGGTGAGTGGCCCTTTAAGGCTAACGTAGCCCTCCTGCAGCGTGTTAACAAGTTGAACACCACTGCTGAACTTCAGTGGAACGCAACGCGTGTGCTGTCTCTCCTGTAGCCGAAGAGCGATTATTTCGGGGCGGGCGTGAGAGCGGAAAGAGGTGTTACAGCCACGACAGGCAGGCGTGCGTCGCAGCGCTATGTTTGGTATAAATAATTGGTTTAAGCGAAGCAAACGCTTCGGCTGATTTCGCCACCTAATGTGTTGACGAAATTGGACTTTACTTTGGACACACGGTGAATTGGACGAACGTATAGCACTGACATCTGGCCAGAGCACATCAAGGTGGCCATGGTCATGATTCGTTACTTCAACGCCGGCCAAGAGCACCGTGGGAGGGAAATGTCAGATATAAAAGGCGCCTTTGTAAAGCCCCTAAAATATGTTACCGTGGCGCAGGCAGTAAAGAAAAGAAAAGAGACCATGACGCAGTGCATAGCGTGCCCGGCTGCTGCTGTAGCGGCTGCGACCAAGGTTTTTTTTTTGTGTGTGTGATCTGGTTATGTGCACTTTTTGACGTCGTTTCCGCCACCTTAATGCGTCACTGAAGTCGTGGTGTACCCGGCAAACAGGGCCTCGTCCTAAACGACTCAAAAGAGGTAGGTATTTGGTGTGAATATATTGCCGTGTATATAAACTGATGCGAACACTGCTTCTTTTTTGGAAAGGAGAGGGGGGCCTCTTTATGGTCTAGGGCAGCCATTCGTCTGGCATAGCCAGCACAACAAGTCGACAGACAGACGGATGGATGGATGGATGGATGGACGCTTCACCCCACTCATCATCATTCACTCCATGAATCTGTTGTGATTTTTTTATTTTAGCAGTTGTGGGAATGCAGCAAATCTATAGGTAAATACGCAGCACGCACGCCTCAAAGAGGTGTGACGCCCAACACGTAAAGCGGGTTTTCGTTATTATATAATTCAGGTACATTACCAACCGAAAATGACAGGCTTGAAAAAAATTGACATTTTGATGTTTTTTTGAAATTATATTACTGTTCAAATATCATCATATGTAATTTCGCATGTTTCACTTGCATACATTATAACTGTAGCAGTTTCGAAAATAGTACGGTTTCCAAGTCATGGCGTCTTCCCACATTGTGGGTTTTCCACGGAATTTGCTAGGCAAGACATTCCCCACAGTGATGTTCCGTACTACGCCGAAGAATCCCGTTCAGAGACATGAAAATTCTCTATCTCGGGGATTTTTCCTGCAAACTTTGACAACATTCTCAGCATATTTCTCTGCACAATAGTACTACGTTACGCCCTCCTTCATGCGCACACATAGTATATTTACATGTGTCTGACGCACTGGCGACACTTCATATTACGACTAGCCCCTCCACTGCCACACAATAAAAGCATCACTTTATTTATTCATACGCTGTTCATACACTAAACATTGTGCACTTCATGTCAAGCCCCATTAGTGAAATAGAAGCCATTCTTCGTAAATATCAGAAACAAATCTCAAAGACTATGCTTGCGTGGTGCATGCACCAGAGCCTATTACCGCAGATGAAGGCGCACTGTGACCACTAATTATTGGTCACCAAAGAAGTGTTTAGTCATTCCTGAAATTCTCCGCAATATCACGAAGATTCCCCTTTTCCCTTTGGCTCTAAATGACAGGCGAAAAGTTCCCGAAAAAGGGAAAATTTTCTGCACGGAACATCACTGATTTCCCATCTACAAAAGCCAGACCCAAGTACCGCGTGTTCCCATTCGTACGCTTGTTCGCCTTCGCTACCTTATCGGCGGGCTGGTTAGCTTCTCCGTATAAAAGAAGGTGGCCTCTAAAACTCGGAAGTGATGATAACCGAAAGCTATCCACGCGAGACGGGATTTCAGCACTACGTTAAAAGCGCTAAAGCATCACACCACTGCAGCGCCATCAATATAGCCATCTGCGCCCACCATCCGCCTATGCGAAGCAGATATTTACGTGGCTTTGGCGCACGGACCATAAACGTCTTCACTGGCTAGAGCCTCTCAGACAACGAGCGATCGATTCTTACCGAAGCGGTGGAATAGGTTTTCCTCGATTTGTGCTTACAATAGCTTTTTTTTTGCCCTCGGAGACAAGGAAAAGTTATTCCTCTAACAAAAACATAGGATGCGACGAATGTCAGGAGACGTAAGAAAACTGGTTTTTGGGGCGCGAATTCTGGTATAAATGGTACTGCTGAGCTTTTGTTTACTCTTCGGCAAGTGTAGGGAATGTTAGCAACACAAAATTAAATACGCAGCTTGCTGTACAAGTGTAGAAGTGAATCCTTATCAACAATCGAAGACAAAAAAAAATTTTGATGACACGTCAACCAGCAATGAACCAGGACAGCCAACATTATTCCCGAAAAGCAAGAACCTTGATGCAAAAACAAATTGACTGCTTGCTTGCAATATACCAATACCTAATTTAAAACTTCCACGCATTAGTGAGCGCAGTTTTTGCGTTCCACTCAATGTTGCCAGATGTCATTAGCCCAGTTCGCAAACTCATTTACGGTATGTCACTGCAAGAACTGGGGCGGTCATTGGGGACCTGTGCTCCGTACTCATCACCAAATTAGTTGGTGCTTCAACTGTCTTATACGTTGTCTGAAAGTAGGGGAACTATACCGATTTCATCACACATTTAAACGGGCTTCAACAAAGCAATAGTTAGTGTAGCTCAGTGTGCAAGGTCTGTGTCCGTTTCGTGTGCTCATGGTTATATGTCTATGCGTAACTCTGCAGCACATAATCATTTTTGACCACCTCATAAGACAGTTTTCACTGGGTTTTCAATGGTGCATGTGATGTTCTCAGTCAAGCAACGAGAAAAAAAAACGGTATGTCGATGAACAGCGTCGCGGTTGGATGTGAGTCACGTTTTAAAACTAACTTTGTTTTGTTTGTTGGCGCACATCGCAGCCGTCAGAGCTTATGGCTTTCACAACGCTTATGGCGTCTCACAACGTCGTTATGTTGCCGCACATCGCAGCCCCCAGTGCTTATGGCAGAAGTTACGGGCGGACGTCACTATAATTTTACTCATTATGTCGACATAGACCTACCTGTGTTTACAATCATCATCATTATCATCATCATCATCATCATCATCATCAGCAGCAGCAGCAGCAGCATCATAAGCCTGACTACGTCCACTGTAGGACAAAGGCCTTTCCCATGTTCCACCAGTTAACCCGGTCCAGTGCTTGCTGCTGCCAATTTATACCCGCAAACTTCTTAATCTCATCTGCCCACCAAACTTTCTGTCTCCCCCTAACCCGCTTTCCTTCTCTGGGAATCCAGTTAGTTACCCTTAATGACCAGCGGTTATCCTGTCTACGCGCTACATGCCCAGCCCATGTCTATTTCGTCTTCTTGATTTCGACTAAGATATCCTTAGCTCCCGTTTGTTTCCTAATCCACTCTGCTCTCTTCTTATTTCTTAAGGTTACACCTACCATTTTCCTTTCCATTGCTCGTTGTGTCGTCGTCAATTTAAGCTGAATCCTCTTTGTAAGTCTCCAGGTTTCTGCTCCGTAGCTAAGTACCGGCAAGATACAGCTGTTATATACCCTTCTCTTGAGAGATAGGGGCAATCTACGTGTCATAAATTGAGAGTGCTTGCCAAATGTGCTCCACTCCATTCTTATTCTTCTAGCTACTTCCCTCTCGTGGTTCGGCTTTGCGGTTATTACCTGCCCTAAGTAGACATAGTCTTTTACAACTTGAAGTGTACTATTACCTATCTCGAAGCGATGCTCTTTTCAGAGGTAGTTGTACATTACTATCATTTTCTGCAGATTAATTTTAAGACCCACCTTTCTGCTCTCCTTGTTTAACTCCGTAATCATGAGTTGCAAAGTGTCCCCTGAGTTACTCAGCAATGCAATGTCATCGGCGAAGCGCAGGTTGGTACTCTCTATTAACTCTTATCCCTAACTGTTCCCATTCTAGGTTTCTGAAAACCTCCTGTAAGCACGCGGTAAATAGCATTGGGGAGATTGCGTCCCCCTGCCTTACACCCTTCTTGATTGGTATTCTGTTGCTTTTTTTATGAAGCACTATGGTAGCAGTTGATCTCCTGTAGATTTCTTCCAGGATGTTTATATATACTTCTTCGACGCACTGATTCCGCAGTGTCCGCATGACGGCTGATATTTCTACTGAATCAAACGCCTTCTCGTAATCTATGAAGGCTATATATAAAGGTTGGTTATATTATGAGAATTTCTCTAATACCTGATTGACAGTGTGAATGTGGTCGATTGTTGAGTAGCCTGTTCGAAATCCTGCTTGTTCCTTTGGTTGATTGAATTCTAATGTTTTTTTTTTACTCTGTTAGCAAACACCTTTGTGAATAGCTTGCATACTACAGAGAGCAAGATGATCAGCCTGTAATTCTTCAAGTCCTTGTCATCTCTTTTCTTATGTATTAGGATGATGTTAGCGTTCTTTCAAGACTCTGGTACTCATCCCGTCAGGAGACACCTCGTAAACAGGGTGGCTAGTTTTTCTAACACAATTTGTCCTCCATCTTTCAGCAGATCTGATGTTACCTGATCCTCACCAGCAGCTTTGCCTCTTTGCATGCTCTCCAAGGCTTTTCTGACTTCTTCTATCATTACTGCTGGGGTGTCATCTAGGTTACTGCTATTTTTTATAGTATTAAGGTCGTGGTTGTCCTGGCTACTGTACAGATCTCTGTAAAACTCCTCTGCTTTTTTATATATCCTATCCATATTGGTAGTTATTTTGCCTTCTTTGTCCCTTAGGGCATACATCCGGTTTAAAAACATAGAATGGGTCTATAGAGCACGTTTACCGCTTTTCACGTCCTTGTTCTTGTTCTTGTGGCCCTTTACTTGTGGCTCATACCCACTGTGGGGGATCGGCCAATTATTGAGTGGTCTTATAAAGTATTATTATATTTTGATTGATTGATATCTTACAAATTGAAAGCGTTACAACTTTTAAAATGAAATTTCGATGATCACTGATCTGTACTTACTACAAAGTTTTTGCATTAGTAATAGATAATAACCTAGATCAGAACATAGCTTAAAAAATAAATAAAAGGGAGAAGTTATGCGTATGTCGACGAAGAAGAAAAATATTAGTTTGTTAGTCTTTTTGTTTCATTCAGATAATTCCGCACTACCTCGTAAACTTTCACACTGGTAAATTTGGAAATAGAGGCTCCAAAGGACACAATCACAGGCATGGATAAATTCATTTTAATAGCACGTAAAGGATTTTCTAACTTGGATCTACGAGTTGTAGTAAATCGTCTACATGTAAAAAAGTAATGATCCATAGTTTCTGGCTCACCACAGAAAGCATACATTGGAGAAAGGACCTGACCAGACCTGTGTTGGTAGAAATTTAGTTTGGGCACCTCCCAGCGCAGTCTTTCGATGCGTGCAGTATGAGAACGTGCGCTTTTCTCCTCGTGCTGAGGAATAAGTAACAGCTTGGGCTTGTATTTTTTTGTTTTTTAGAGAGGGGGCTGAAGGGTGCTTGTTGAATCGCTTGAACCATATAAATTGTCAATATGAACTTTTGTTGTTTATTGTCGGCAAACACTCATCCATCCGAATTTCAGAGAAAGAGAAACTACTGCACACCCTCCCGCCTCACTACGGGCATGTCATACGCACAGCCTTCGGTTCAGCTATACATATATACAACCTCTGAAATGGCAACATCGAGCAGTCCCTTGGTAAATGAAGAAATCTAAGTACGGAACGATTGCATACAATTTTATGGCCTCAAACAGGATAATTGCTTTAGTAAACTGTTTCAATAAGAAAGTGGTCGTTCGTGTTTGCGTCTTTCTTTGGTTTTTCGTCCACGATCCTTTGCCCTTTCGCTCTTTTGTCCTGTCTATTTATGGAATAGCCAAGAGTGCTATGTCTACTGGCTTCATGAAAATTTAGGTATCTTTCTTCGCAAACAGAAACCTACTTTGAAGTGTCTTTTCCATTGTTTATAATTAGAAGCAGGACTTATAGTTGGGCTAGTTGGTGATACATTATGACGCTTGTTTGTGTCTCGTCTTCACGTGAGCTTGTGCGCTGGCACTAACCATAATGTTTATTAATAGCCTATTCTTTTTGTATGTTGTTTTCCTGTTGGCGTACCTCGCTAGAGCCATACAAGAAGCAAATCGATTGCTTTTTTGTACTCAGTTGTAGCGACTGTGATGGGCTCAAGAAGGATTTAATGTAACGTAAATAAGCGTTTCACCCATAATAATATATTGAGGAAAGCCCTACAAGTGTTTGCGTTTATTTACATATAATGTCTTTGCATGTATTATTATTCGCCAGCGCACTATGAATGCATAGACGACTCCGCAACGGCAGGCAATAGAGTTGTGTATATGGGAATGTATAGTTTATAAACAAGTACATTTTTGTGCTTCCCGTTTTTCTTTTTGTACTTGGCGAAACAAAAACGATGACCATTGCTGAGGCTTATTGTCACAAAACCACGATATAATCAGAAGAGGCACCGTAGTGGAGGCACCGTAGTGGAGGCCTTCCTAGATTTCAACCCCTCGTGGTTCACTCACATGCGTTCATCTTAATCAAATAAACAAGAAAAAGACGAAGCCTTGCAATGTTCAGTGACGAGTCAGTTTTCACAGCCTAGATCACTAAATGTGCCCTTTTCTGAAATGTTAGAATCAGTAGGCATCTTCGACGAGAACAGCCTTTTTGATTCTACAGAATCTTTAAAGAAAACGATATGCAAATGCAGAATGCATTTTTTCATCTTTGCTTCACTTGCGATGGCGATGAGGCCGATACTCCCAGAGGCTTTTTGCCCTTCTTCGTTACCAATGGTATAATTTCCTAAATTTATATATATATATATATATATATATATATATATATAGACAGTAATGCCAAGGAATGTACAGGGGAAGTTATTAGAACCAATGGAATGTAAATAAGAAAGAAGAGTGGGGGAAAAATAACCAGCCGTGAGCAGGAATCAAACCTACGACCTTCGAATAACGCGTTCGATGCTCGAAGGTCGTAGGTTCGATCCCTGCTCGCAGCTGGTTATTTTTTCACCCACTTTTCTTTCTTATTTACATTCTATTGGTTCTAATAACTTCCCCTGTACATTCCTTGGCATTACTGTCTGTTAGATCTCATTAATATTGTGTCAAAACACGGAAAAACGAGCCCTTAGGTATACACTTCTTTCCCTTATATATATATATATATATATATATATATATATATATATATAGATATATATATATATATATATATATATATATATATATATATATATATATATATGGCGTGGGAAGGCATCGCTGTGGCCATTCTCAGGAAACGAGCACATGAACAGCTATGTTCAAGAAAGTTCCGGAACACTGAAGCAGAACGCAGCCTTGAACCGCTGCTGACGTTCGTGGCAGCAGCCATCTCCCCGGAGAAGCACAACTTTTCCCTCTTCACCGGGCCCTATCTCCTCGCCCTGCGATGCCTTGATGGCGTGGTCCGGGTGAATCTTTGCGTGGTGCTCTCGTGAAAACAATTGGGCGTTCTTCTTCTCACGAGTGGCCCAAATTCTGCATCCTTTCCGGTGGGTGGACCACTGAGACTTAGTCACCTGATTTGTGGCAAGAGTGGTCACCGCCTTCTTCGGACCTCCATGTAAAGAGACAATGGGCTATAAAAGCCGAAGACAATTTGTAAGTAGGAGCGAAATCTCATCTGAATCACTGTACAGTTCCATCTCATTACATCACGTAAATAAACATTCGTTCCCTCTCTACGAACGCATCCACTCACTGGCGAAGATAGCCTATGCGAACGACAGCGGGGAGCCAGCTACCCTAAAGAGAACCCGACGTACCTGCCATCGACCTAGAGCACTTTACAGTATGTATGTGAATTTAACGTGGGAGTGTCAGTCAGCGCCACCAGTAGCCATGGCGGCGAGTGTAGCACACTCTTTTGAGCCTGTTTGGCATCACGTGGCACGTGCACTTACTACGAGCTGACAGCTGACCAATAGTCCCTTGTATACAACCTAAGAGCACCAAGCCTGCCAGTACGAGACCCTCGTTAATGAATAAGGAAAGAAGTGTACACTTACGGGCTCGTTTTTCCGTGTTTGACTGCGGGCAAAAATAAACTCCGTGCCCATGATTCGTCCATAGAGTTTTCCGAAAAATTACCTAGAGAAAAATCTGGGGCTAGTGAGCTGCTGGATGCAAGGGAATGTCAAGAATGCGAGTTTCGAAGTTGACTCAGATTTCCATACCTCGAAGACGCGTCTGCCTTCCCGTTAAAATGATTGATTTCTTACTAAGAGAGCACGTAATAAGGTTTTCATTTTTTTTTCTCATTACACAAAAACGTGCTTCATTTAACACTAGAACCTTCTGTATCGATGTACAATATTACAAAGCGTAAGAAGTAACCAACGGCCACTAAAAATGGCAAGCAGACGACAAAGCACCAGTTGCCTCTGCTACTTTATGTTGTCTATCTTTTTTGTTAGCCGTTTGATTGTGCCGTCTAGAAGAGTGGACTTTTATTTTAGAATACAATACGCATAGATGAGATCCGCTTATTAAAGTTTTGTCTTAGAGAAGCTTTCTTTACGCAATCATATATACTTTTTAGCTAAAGCTTCGCTCAACGCCAGCCAACAAAAGTCTCGCAGACACACCGTCATTACCAGCGCTCGAATGGGATCTTTTAAGAAATCGCCTACATGGTGGCGTCACATTTTCTTTTAGGTATTTTCATGAGAAACCTTATGCTTGCGTAAGACGCGACCACGTGGCAAGAGACGAAGAGGGGTCCCCTCACAAGCTGGATTTTAAACGGAATGAAGCATCGGAGTGTGTAGGGTGCTGCATTGGTGACACTTGCAACGCATTGCTTAAACCCAACGACGAAACAACTGTGACTATTTTCAGTTTAGGTTTGTCCTGCATATGCCAGTGCATTCATTTTAGGCGTCCTTCTTTGTGCTTCAGTGGCGCTGGAAGTGTCGAACTGCTTGTCTATCTTTGTATGACATTCCAATATCTTGCTATCGTATTCATTGCTTCGCTGCGGAACTGACTTTTTCATATTGCAATAACAATAAGATGGACGTTCTCAGCTGGTGTTGCTGCCATTTTTACCGTCGCCATCATTTTCATTATACGTATATGAAAGCCACAATGAGAAATCGAGATTCGAACCTACAACCCCTCACAAGCCACGCGCCATGGTAACCATACCTGCCACGCATGCCTGTGAAAGTGGCATTGCATCCCACGCTTGAGTGGCAATTTTTTCGTGGTCACACTCATAACCCCACCCACACTCGTTGGACAACAAGTGTTCACTTAAAAAGAGTGTAGTGCTGAATGAGTCAGTCCGTGTAATTCGTCTCACTGTTCTCGCTTGTTTTGCTATTTTTGGTCGCTGTGTTTTCTATTTATTGCTGCAAGCATATCTTGACTGTTGGTTACATGAAGTGCTCCATCAGTCACACTCCCTGCCGTATTCTTGTCTTTGCCAAATGTCAGTGGTATTTTTCATTGTCTTATATAAATGATCTTCTACTAGTGAACATTAAGGTACTGCGAAATAATTTTCCTTTAACACCCTGGAAAACTTTTTCAAATAGCCATGGCATGAATTCACTAAAGCAGCTCGTTGCATCTCAAATTCACTCTTGCAAAATTTTCAGAATTCGTGTAGTACTATTGGAGTTACAAAGGTTTGTCGCACGCTGCTATAACATTCTCTCTTCTCTCGTACTGATGAAAGCGCTGAAAGCTAAGCAGGTAGGGATAGCACGGGGAAGATGGATAACTCAAGGGCGGCTTGTTGCCTTGAGCACATCTTTCTTGTTTTTTTTTTTTGTTCGAATGCGTAGCTTTTCAGTGCGATGGATAAGTCGCGGTCTCCCACGGTCGCCCTAGTAGTGACCAAGCACGCCATGCTCAAGTCAGCCAATGGCTGATACAAGGCTGAGATACTAGCTGACTGAGAAGTTCAAGGCCGCGCGCTGTGCTACAATGATTGACTCACGTGTTCTCGTGAGCCTTGAATAGCGATCGGTGGTGTTTTTTGAGCATGTCCGAAAATTCTTGCAAAGCCGCTTTAGCAATTTTATATATGTATTTCACTCGCAATGTTTTTTGTCAACCAAGACCACTTGTAAGCGGCACAGGCTGAAAAGTAGGGCACAGAAGCAAGCAGAGTTCACGAAAGATCATAGAAATGTTTAGGAATCTGACGAAATAACCAGCGAGCTATTTGAAACGCTTAAACGCTTAAGTGCGACGTGACATCTTTTTCATCTACATTGGAGATGTAATTATTAACTTCACGGAGTTGAGATTAAATGCTTTTTACCTCATCTCCCTTCTTCAATAATAAAGAATCCTCGATGAGGTTCATGTTCGGTATTAAAAGTGTGAGGTGAAAAATAACTTCAACACTGCAGCAAGTCAAAGCTATATAAGGCAAATATTGCGTACAAAAACGGCGTAAAGAAGTGAATGGGCACGAAAAATAAAATAATTGCAAAACACGCCGTAGAAGAGTCAGCTACTGCATGTTCCGAGGCCATCCAGCCTGGTTAATCTTCTTGACACGTGCACATTGAATTTGCTATATTTTTGGCTCCACCTTAGGAGTTAATCTCCTGCCAATCCTAAGCACCAACAAGAGTAATATGAAGCAGGTCGAGCTTAGCAATATAGAAGATGCCCTCCAGAGGTGAAACTTCTTTCTATCATGTTGCTTATTCCTCGCTAGATTTGTACGATCTCTTGTTATCTTGGTGGTCCTGACGCTGGGTGCAAGAAATGCTTCAGAGACAACTTTGATGCAGCCACTTATGGTGATCAACTATCGGAGAAAAGGCCTTTCTGCCCATTTCATTCGTTAAATAATAAAGGGAATATACGAAGAGGAGTTCGGGACCCACATCTAACGGCTGCTGAGCCGACACCGGGGCAAATGCTTTTGCCCAAGGAAGTCAATAAGGAATGCTCACACACGCGCGAAAAACTAATGCAGCAAAGTGAAGTGCAGCCACGTGAAGCCAACAGAGTGCCCCGAAGCGCATGACACGAGCAGCAGCTAATCTGAAACCGGCGCAGAACGTGGAAGAGAACATGGCCGTAGGGTGTTGCAGGCGTGAGCACTTTTACTCGGACACACCGAGTGGGTCTAGCCCTGCACTCGTAGTAGCCCACTGGTTTGCCGGATTTTGCAACTCTTCAATGTGCTTTTTTTTCTTGTTTTTTACACCAGCAAAGACATGTGCCTTGAAGTCGTCTAGCCTACATAACAAACAATATTTTTGTATTGTTAATCTATTGACATGAAATAACGAATAATTAAAACATGACAAAATTAATTAAAAAATGATAAACATTATTGTTTGTGACATAAAAAAGATGTCAAACTCTATTCTCCATAGCATTCTTTTCATTCGCTTTTACGTTAGCACGTCCGATGCGAAAGCAAGCATGGTAGCTCTCACAGATGCACAGTAATCCACATTTCAAATTGACTAACATTTAGCAGCTGCTCGTAAGGTCCCTCGCAACATTTTTAAGGTGACCATGAAATGTTATGTTTAGAGGTTCTTCGCTTAACAATTCAATTGTGTTTTTTAGGCTTAATAAAGAACAAATTGAGTTACAAAAATTTTTTGAACGTGTTCAGCACCATTAACCAAGTGCGGGTTTGTGTGGCTGCGATAAAACGATGGAACACATTGTTTGTCACTGCCCTCGTTACAGCATGCAAATACGGCAGCTAGCTGCTGCGGTAGCTCGCCTTGACGACAGACCCTTGTCAGAACACTCATTGCTTGAAATGCGACATGACCTGTTTTCGCACAAAAAACCAGTGAAGGCTTTATTGAAATTTTGCGTTGTAGGGGCATATTGAATAGGCTATATAGTCCCCAGCTCACTTTTTTTCTTTTCCGCGCGTTTATTTTGCTCTTCGCTTTCATTTCCATTTTTCTTCCCCATTTTCTCTTCCCTGAGTGCAGGGTAGCAGACCGGATGCTCCGATTTCTGGTTAACCACATTGCCTTTCCCCCAATTTAATCTCTCTCGCTTCTCGCCTTTTGCCAAACCAAATAAGAGTTTGTTCACTTACTCCCTGTATTCATTCCTACCTGATGATACACTTAAAGATACGCAGGACAAGAAGGAGATGGATGACTAGGAGGCAACAAGCTATGTTCGTTCGTCAACGCGCGTCATGAGTTTCAGCACATTTTTTTTTTGTTTTTGGGACGTGCGGCCTTTTTTCAGTGGGTTCAAGGGTGCCTGAGCGGACACGTAGCGACAGCCTGCGACGGCCGCGGAAACTAAGAAGCCCACGATACTCAAATCAGCCAATGGTCGTAGGCTTTGTGCTTACGACGCGATCATTTTTTATTATGGTCTAGATTGTAGAGAGAGCAACAAGGCCATTTTTAGCTAACGGACAAATAAATGTGATTTCCAGACCACGTGCTGCACTATAATGTTCGACTCACTTGTTCGCGAAGCTTCGACTGCCGATCGGCAGCATTTCCTCAAGATTCCAGAAAGGTGTGGCACAATATCTTAGTGAGGTGCATACTGATTTTAAGGTGAAGCTTATAAGGCATGTGCATGATTATATCTCATTATGAGTGTGCTTTCCCAGAGTACAGGCATCACATCTATTGACTAAGAATGAATTGTTTAATTCTAAGCTCAGTTTACATTGAGATACGAATATTGGGATCCGATTCGTCTATTTAAAATATACAGTGAGAAAGTGTGTTGGATAGTTCACGTACAGAAGAAGGTATGGTGACGCTTTTTGAGAATATATGGGCGCAGTTCACGGTGGTTGCTGCAGTGTACGCCTACCATTCAGTGAATGAACTTACTTCATTATTTGCAGTTCTCAGTTGCCATCAAGTATATATTAGAGGAACAGGTCGTCCATACTTTACTAAGTAAACGAGTATTTGCTTTGTTTTTTTTATGGCTAAAGCGTTTTTCGTACATACTCCTAGTCACAATGCAAGAGAAAAATAAAGGGTCTTTGTTGAGCATTACGTATGTGCAAAAAGTGTAACAACGCACCGCGTTCAAGCACTTTTTGCTTCGTTTTTTTAAAGACGACAGTCTTTCTTGGGGACCTTCGACGCAAAACTTTTGGTCTGTCTGTCTGTCCGTCTGTCCATTTGTCTGTGTGTCCACTCTTAACGGTACTGGGCACTTTGAACGGCATCAGCGGATACACCTAACGGCCGACCCTATCTGCAGTGCCCACCATTGTTGCTGGACGTTCAACGTTCGTACTTGTGCGATTGTCCATTAAAAAGCAATTATCGCGCATATCTGGAAACCATAACAACACGTATATATTTTGTATGTGCGTCTTTTACTAGAAAAGGCATACATAAGTTATTCTTAGGACCATAGCGTTTATCACGCGGTGCTGACCATGCAACGCTTGCGCGAAAAGGGAAGTGTTTCCAACGCTTTGCTAAAATGACATGGTGGTGGCATCTAATCTACCCGCCGTCTTGCGTTCTACATCTTATGACCTTTCAGACGGGCGCTCACGCCCGTCCCAGAGCCACGCATTTCGTTTTCCTAGATAACTGCCAGATAGCGCTCATGTCTTACGTGTGATGTGACTTGGTGCGCTCGTTCGCCTCCGCTGCACGCTCGAGGCACTCTAACGCAGCGCCTCCAGAATACCAGTCACCAATCTTCTTGCGCAGAAAATCGAGTAAACGTTTTTGTTCAATCTCTCCAGACGCAAGACTGTTGTCTTTCGATGACATTTGCAAATTAACATGCAGATACGGGGCCATTTTTTATCTCTATTTTTGCCACTGAATCTTCGGTGTTTTTTTCCTTCATAAATCAAAACCGTAATCAAAACTTCTATACGTGTCGCATGTGCGCATGCACAATACTGATAATAACGTTGGCTTGAAGGAAACACTTTAGTGCACCGTTTTATAGAACCTTGAAAACTCTCGAAGAAAAGCCTTGCAACTTGGGTTATAATAAAAAAGAAAAGAGGAAATAATCTTAATTACTACACGGCATTGAACACGTCTAAAAAATACTTCTTGCAAAAAGAAAACTGTGGCAATGTCCACCCCGTAGACCACGTATAGTGCGACACGCGTTCATTCTCACGTTTGTATATGCTATACAGGATCATTAACTATCATGCTGTCCCCCTGAGAATTGCGCGTAAAAAAAGTGTCATGTTTAGCAGTAGCTTCACGGAAAAACTGTCGGCACGTGATCATCACAGGTGATCTGTTTCATGAAACCATTCCGTAGTATTGCGTGGTGAAATAATAAAAGTGGGCCTAATATCCTAGAATGCGAATGACATTACCCTCCAGGGACACGTTTGTTCTTCCATATCAGAACCATGCTAGAAAATGTCACGTATGTCATTATGGTGTCTAGGAAAGGTGCAGATGTAACGCTTGTTGCACGACAAACGTCCACACAGGCAACGAATGGAGATAGTGTAGAACCTTGTGAATTCAAACCCTTCCGCTAATGCGAGGCTTAACACTGGCTCTTACATGTCATTGGGGAGCTCTATCAATCAGTACACACGACTCACAAATCAAACATTAAGTTACGGTTACTTTTTTTTGCTTCTGTTGGTTCATAAATCTAACCAAGAGCGTAGAAAAGGTATTGCACATTGAATGGCCTAGCATGGCGCTTGGTGACTGTAATAATATTGACGTATTGTTATGGCGCCTCAGTTATGCGCAATAATTGCTTTTTAAGTGACAATCACACAAGTATGAAAGCTGAACCTAGAGCAATATTGGTGGGTGCTGTGGATGGGGTCGGCCGTTTGGAATATCGTTTGGTCACTTCGGTGCCGCCGAGTGTGCCGTTAAGCGTGGACAAACAAACAAATGTACAGACAGACAGACAGACAGACAGACAGACAGACAGACAGACAGACAGACAGACAGACAGACAGACAGACAGACAGACAGACAGACAGACCAGACCAGACCAGACCAGACAGACAGACAGACAGACAGACAGACAGACTAGACCAGACAGACAGACAGACAGACAGACAGACAGACAGACAGACAGACAGACAGACAGACAGACAGACAGACAGACAGACTGAATGACCGCAGTTTTTGCGTCGAAGGTCCCTAAGAAAGACTATCGTCTTTAAAATAACTGAAATATATAGAACTGATATGGTGCTCTGAAGGGCTAACCCAAGCATGCCGTTTTCTTCGGCACTTTTTAAGACTCAGTGTCGTAGTCGCGGCGCATTTGTACGCATGAAATTAGACTCCTCGTCATCTTTATCCTGGCACCGATTAATCTTGAAGTCTGGATTACCCCTTCTGTCAAGGCATCAGCTGTTTGACATCCCTCCTTCTTTCTTCACATAGTACACATCAGCCAGACGACCACAGTCTAACGATCATCGACTGCATTTGAAGGCCATCACATTGAGTCTCGTTCAATGTCACTGAACTTGCGACGAAAAAAAAAAAGAAGCACGCGACTTGGCCGCAGCAGTAAAGGAGGGGGTTATTCACGTCAGCGAAGGCAACGTCGACGCCCGCAGTGATTTTTCGATAGGAGTTCAACGTCACACGCCTAGCTGGCTGTGGCTGTGACATGTCTTGCGATTTTTTATTTTTATTTTCTTTTTTACGCAGCCACTCCAGATTTATTTGGTGCCACGAAAAAGCAGCACCTAGACCAATAGATGAAAGATGAGAGTGTTGTGTTCGCTCCCGTACTTTCTTTCTTTTATTTTATAGTGCGCTTTCCCTGACTCACTTTCTCAGATATCTGGCTTTCTTTTTATATTTGTTTTACTGATAGTTACCACTCACACTCGCTGTCAATGATATTGTTTATGTTCAAGTTTTTTAGACTTGTATCTTCGACATGTATTTGTTTTCAATGCTTCGCATTCAATCTAAACATAAAGGTATGTGGATGACAGGAGATATGAAAGTGGTTAAAAAGTGCGAGAATTATGAAAAAAAAACCTTCTTTCTTTCAGCTCGGTGGTTAAGATTAGTGTGTGCTTGCCTATTGCATAATTATCAAGTCATTCTTGTCTCACACAGCAGTTGTGCATGTTGTCGTCATGTGCTTGCAGGCATAATTACTGTACTTTCTCTCAGTTGTGGCATTCACGATCATAAATATAAATATTCCCTTCAAGGTTTGTGTTTAAAGATATGCAGAAACATATCGACTACATGTGAAAGATACGTAGGCGCCATAAGGACTCAGCAATACTTGTGCGGATCTGCTATTCGACGAAAAGTATACAAAGGAGTATGAAAGGAGATTGAAATGGTGAATTTTCAACATTCCGTGCGTACCATTCACTTCTTATCATTAATACCTGAAAGGTCGGAGCTTAAGTACTCGACCAAAGACAATTCACGCTCACAACCTCTCTTACACTACAGCATACAAATGTATCTAATCGAATCAAATAACAAGAAACGCAACAACTACTATACAGTGGCAAATCGAGGGGCGCACCGTACCCATACCCCTTCCACCCCAATTTGTTTCTTTAGCATACAAAGCAAAAAATAATCGTTACAAGGAAGGAATTCTCCCTCCCTCCCCTCAAACTAACTTTTGCCGACGCCTCTGCAACAACAACAACAACAACAATATAATAATAATAATAATATTAATAATAATAATATCAATAATAAATAATAATAATAATAATAATAATAATAATAATAATAATAATAATAATAATAATAATAATAATAGCTAAGTTTCCAAGAGTGTATTGCAACAGGAAAGCACAAATACATGTTTTTCTTGCACTAGATGCTTTACCAGAGTTGGGCGTTACTTTCAAGCGGCAAGATAGCTGCAAGTTTCGCCACTTTCGGCGCGTGGTTGTGGAGCGCGGTGAATAGGCCAACTAATTAGGGGGAGTTGGCGGTAGGCTTTGATTCGGCTCAAGAGTTTCGGCTTTGCTTACGAAACTTGGCGATTCGTTTAGCACACGTCATACAGGCTTCGAAACATAATTAGGAGTTGATGATGGGCGCTGACGGTGTGAAGGAGGTTTAAAAATAGCTGCCGCGACACGAATGTACCGGCGGTTGGATAGCTTAGCTGGGGACTTTTACAGTGATGGTCTAACCACCCTTGATTAACATACTGCATCCTCTTGTCTATGAGAAGAAAACGACACTTACTGGAATATAATGATAGTTCAAGTGGAAGAAATATAAAGCTTGTTTACCTATCATGGCGCCTAGAAGTATCATATGCGCACATGGTACAAAAGTATCTCTCTCTCTCTCTGTATATATATATATATATATATATATATATATATATATATATATATATGTGTGTGTGTGTGTGTGTGTGTGTGTGTGTGTGTGTGTGTGTGTGTGTGTGTGTGTGTGTGTACGTGCGCTTGAACTTACAGTTATACCATGCATATCCAACTAGCCTAACTTTCGATTCTGTTGCAATTCATTTCTAGTACCCAGAGCACTGATTCTTTTCCTCACCTCAAAAGCGCTTGTCCTCTCTTTCTTTCTGTTTATTCGTGCACTTAAACTGACAGTTATACCACGCATATCCAACTAGCCCAACTTTCGTTTCTGTTGTCCTTCATATTACTTGTTAGTGATACTATTTGCTACACATAATCGCTTTGGGGTAGGCAGTACCCGGTGTAACTAGATGAACATTGGGCAGTTCTACAAAAGTTTCAAAACTTTTAAAGACGATAATCTTTCTTGGGGACCTTGGGCGCAAAAAGTTTGGTATTCCTGCATGTCTGTACATTTGTCTGTTTGTCCACCTTTAATGGTACCCTAAATGGCACCAAAGTGACAAAACCTTACTTCAAACGGCCGGCCCCATCCTGAGCGCCCACCAATATCGCTCAAGGCTCAGCGTTCATACTTGTGCGATTGTATATTAAAAAGCGATTATTGCGCATATCTGAGGCACCATAACAACACGTCAATATTGCGTATGTCTATTTTTTACCAGAAAAGGCATACATAAGTGATTTTAAGGATCGTAGCCTTTCTAACGCTGCGCTGGCCATGCAACGCTTGCACGAAACGGCAAGTGTTTCTAACGCTTTGCTAAGACGACACGGTGTTAACACCTACCCATCGCCTTGCGTTCTGCACCTTATCACCTCAGAGACGGGCGCGCACGGCACGCGCCTCGTTTTAGAGGATAATTGCCAGATAGCGCTCATGTCTCACGTGTGACGTGACTTGATGCGCTCGTTCGCCTCTACTGCACGCTCGAGACACTCTAACGCAGCGCCTCCAGAAAACCAGTCACCAATTTTCTTGCGCAGAACATCAAATAAACGCTTTGTTCCCTCTCTCCAGACGCAAGATTATCGTATTTCGACGACATTTGCAGCGTAACATGCAGATACGGGGTCTATTTTTTTCCCAGCAAAACTACAAAATCTCACAGAAAAATGCCCTTGTTACGCAACCATTATCTCATTAACTAGTATGTGAAACAGAGTTTGGGCAAATCCCGCAACTTCATCGCCACTCTCCCGTGGCGTTTATTAACTCTCATAGATGAGGACGAGTGTACAAAATAAAGAAAAGAACATAGAAAGAATCAGAGCTGTGGGAAAAAAATCATCGCATTAACTGGTATTTGAAAAGGAAGATTGAAAGAAAGAGAAAGAGAGAAATTCTTTCTGAAACATGTTACTTCGGTTGAATTCGAAACCGTGTGCACTCAGTCCGAAGTTATTTGTGCTGAGAGGTTAAGATGCTACCAGCGTCTGAAGCACTCAGCCATCCTGGCACGCTAGAAGAGCGTAACATTGCCTTGTATAGAAGCAAGCGCATGTGAAAGGCAGCAACTGCGAGGAAGAGAGACGTGATGTAGAGGATGAGAGAAAGAAAGATGGAAGGATTTAGAGTGTAGCACAGAAAGAATGAGATAGGGAGAATTACAGATAAAAAATGCAGGAACAGTAGAACAGAGACGTTTAATAAAACCACATTAATTAATAGACAAAAATACAATAGCAAGAAAGAAAAAGCAAGCATCACGTCCTCTAGCGACTACATGCCGCACCACGCAGCCAAGCCAGGCATGCTAGGCATCTAAGCCACCGACACAGATGGACACATGACGCGCAACCTCCGCTCTACAGTACATAACCTGTCTGTGCCCTATTGTACCGAAACAGCAATAAGGTGTCCTGAGAAAGTTCGTACTACAAAAGAGGAAGCGACCCATCTCGACACTGGACATCTCGGTCCACAAAGAGTTGAAATTGCGATAAGCCCGCGCTTCCCTGTGGCAAGCTTTGCGTGGTTTAGTGCAATTTTCCCTCCTTTTTTTTGGAGGGCGAAGCTGCTCGGGGTGGGGGTCCTCCCTCGTAGTGTATTGTAGTAGCCACTTGTAGTTAGTCTTGAAAATTGCTCTCTAAATGGCTTTGTGTGTATATGTCCTTGGAATAATTATTAGTAAGAAATTCAAAGTATATACCCGGAGTGAATGATGATCAGTGCGGCGAAACGTCCATCTCTTCGTCCGATGCGTCCTCTAGTTTGATAGGAGCGGACGGAAGGACAGAAAGACAGACGACCGAATGGAGCGGACAGACAGACAGACAGACAGACAGACAGACAGACAGACAGACGGACGGACGGACGGACGGATGAACGCTTCGCCCCACTCATTATCATTTACCTCGTGGACGGACGGACGGACGGACGGACGGATGAACGCTTCGCCCCACTCATTATCATTTACCTCGTGGATATATTGTGATTTTTTTATGTTTCAGGAATGCTCACTGCTGGTAGATAGCATGTCATTAACTTGGTCGTTGTACCTGTTTTATAAATACGATGTCACTGACTGTGTAATAATTATATCATTCACATTGTAATACACCTCCCTTTATAATTCGCAAGTGCGCTTACCTCTGTGGCATAATAGCTCAAGTAAAGCGAAAATACGGTGCCACTTGAACGTGCTGGGGATTATCTACTGAGCGTGTCATTATAAAACAGGCTGACTCTGAATTTTCCACGTCATAGCGTAAGTAATCCTCGCTTGAACAGGCTAGTAGCAGTAAGTGACTGGCCGCGATTAGTTGTTCATAGTGCACAGCAGAAAAGTTAGCTTTACAATTAATAAAAGGTTATAATGAAGCTAATTTGCTGTTAAGTACAATATAACTAGTTCCTACCCTTTTGTCATTCAGACCCTTGGTTTACAGAACATTTGCATCAAATTATGTCAATTTCACCAATTTATAGACTCTCAATCTTACTTCTTGACGCAGAGGCATGACATGTACTGAAATAAGCAACATTACCTCAACAATTAAAGCTTTTCTTGCAAAAGAAAGTCACGCTAGAAAGGAGCCTTTTTTTATTGACGCAGTACATGTAATAGTGTAGCGTGCTATAGTACTCCAATGTTGCAGTTGTCCTTTAAAAAGGCCCACTGTTAGAAGGCAGTATTGTTTGTGTTATCGTTTTGCGCCCAGTCATGCTTTTTCAGAGTAAAAAGAAGTAATAAGCGTGTGTAGTGACATACGTGTGCCCTTTACTCGAAACGTTGCCTAGAACAACGATCAAGAACAAATAACAAATGAACTCTAAACAATAACCTTAAACAGTTCTTACCTAATTTTAGTGCGAAGATTCCTTCTAACTCCCCCCCCCCCCCCCCCAAAAAAAAAACACTGGAATTACAAGCACAACTATATTTTCTTCACGTCTAATAGTGTAGCTAAGCTTTCGTAGCCAAAGAAAGCGTGCTTCGAGGACATGAATCCAATAAGTTGAATTGAAGACCGAGGTGATGTAGATCAACTTCAGATACAACATGTCCTAATTCTGTGATGATAGCTGCGAGATATTTTGAAAGTCACTTTTTGATAGCTTCGTTGGTACTTTTAGAAGCGAAGCTCCTTAAGGCGTGGCTGAGCGTTTCATCGTAATCGCCTGTAGCCACCTCTCGTTAGTTCTTGAACCGGCAGTAGAGGACAGTACCTATACATAAAACGAAATGCATATACGCCGAAAAATAAAAACGGTACGATACCAGATACTATGATAAATAATAAAAATCGCAGAATATTCATGGAGTGAATGATGATGAGTAGTGCGAAGCGTCCGTCAATCTGTTTGCTCTTCTGTCCATCCGTTGGTTCTTGCTTTTGTTCATACGTGCGTTCGTCCATTCGTGCATCCGTCCGAGCATTCGTCCTCTCGTGCGTCTGTACATGCATCCGTACATGCGTTCATCCGTTTATTGGTGCGTCCGTTCGTTAATCTGTGTGTGTACATCCATTCGTGCATCCATCCATGCATCCGTCCTTTCGTGTATCCATCCGTACCTCCATCTGTCCGTCGTGAGTTCGTCCCTGCGTTAGTCTATGCGTCCATCCATCCGTCCGTTCGAGCGTCAGACAGACAGACAGACAGACAGACAGACAGACAGACAGACAGACAGACAGACAGACAGACAGACAGACAGACAGACAGACAGACAGACAGACAGACAGACAGACAGACAGACAGACAGACAGACAGACAGACAGGGGATGATTTACGGTTTGCCAATAAAACCCTCCGAAGCTTCGCCGTCCTCCTCATCATTCACTCCGGTGATATGCTGTGATTTATTTTTCTACACGAAAAAAACAAGGCATTGAGAAACGCATTGCCAAGAGTTTACGGCTAATTTGTCGTTCAGGTATTTTTAATTGACTTATACACTCATAAATTAGCTTGCATTATATACCAATCGAACGTTTGCCAACCACAGGCCAAGCTCGTAGCGAGAAACGCGATCCAGAGTGAATTCATGGAAATTTCCTTGTTATGACATATGAACACTAAGCTCCCAGTAACAGTTGAGACCACTCCTGAAAAATATGACTTGCCACTGGTTATAGGTGTCAAGGTACAATATAGGTACAACTCTTTTTACTGTGGCTGTACAGCTATCTTTTTTATCTGGGTATTGGAATATAGGCTTTGCTTCTGTACAGGCAACTGAAAAGACAATTTCCTTTGATAATCCGCGTTCGCAGAGCTTGTGGGAGTATACCCTGATAAATAACATCCTATTTTATAGAGTAGCATGCTAGCTTACGTAACCTTACTTTCACACTTGTTCATTAGGAATGTAAAAAGAATAGTCAGCAAACGTTAGCAATTTTTGTGTGCTCAATAATTCATCAAAAAAGTTTGTTGATGTAGTATGGGTGTATTCTTTCTTCACAATTATTGGTCATCAAAATGTGTTCGTAATGCCGTAAGTCAAACCGGCTGTGTTGCATTTCATATAGGGGCATAACACTACAGCCGTAGTGCGTCCATGGCAAAATAAATGTTTGATCATATTAGACAAATGTGGTTTCATATATGTTGTACTGATTTGTTGGCTGGTAGTACCAGTATTACGACGTTTAAGTAACATAAAATGTGCTTAAGTCAGTTGAAGTCTAGAAGTATTTTGAACCTGCATTAGCATTTTTAAAAGTTCATTGACTAATATGTGGGGTTTGCCATCCTACAGCCACCATATGATTATGAGCGGCGCCGTAGTGGAGGGCTCCGGAAATTTTGACCACCTGGGGTTCTTTAACGTGCACTCAAATTTGAGCACAAGGGCCTATACAGCATTTTTGCCTCCATCGAAAATGCAGCCGCCGCAGCCGGTATTCGATCGCGCGACCTCCGGGGTCAGCATCCGAGTACCTCAGCCACCAGGCCACCACGGCGGGGCTATTATTGCTTTTCAGAATCGTACTAACAGCTAATCAAGTTGCAGTTAGATTGGATGAAGGGCAGTTAAAAGCCATACAAAAACAGGTGAGTTTATACTTAAGGATGCTGCCATGGTTTGCTGGCCCTTAAATGTGTGGAGCCTTTATTCATTTTACAGAACTGATATTATCTGCTAGAATAATACGACACAGGTGGTGCCCTGTAAGATTTCTCATTATTTTAAAATCAGAACAAAACGCTTTTATGAGAACGTGCCACGTCTGCAGAATTAAAGAAATCACGTGGTATCAAGGCTATCTCTTTATACCAAATGCATATGCAAGCGAACAAGGTATTCTTACACATAACCCTATATCGAAGCTACCAAATGTTTGGCTTTTTATACGCCAACGTCAATAGTGTAGTATGCATATCAAACAGCTTTAAATCTGAAAATCACAATTGAACAACCGCAGATCGCGGGATCAAATCCCATCTGCGACGGCTGCATTTTCAATGTAGGCGAAAATGCTGTAGGTCCATGCGCTCAGATTTCGTGCAAGTTAAAAAAACCGAGGTGGTAAAATTTTTGAAGCCCTCCACTACGGCATCTCCCTAAATCATATGGTGATTTTAGGACGTTAAACTCCACATATCAAACAATCAATCAATCGCAATTGAGCAGCTCACTTGTCGTATACGTATGCCCATATGTAAACCTAGTTCTTTTTTTCTCTGCGAGTATAAAAAAGACCGTTTCAATAAAATTGATAATACGTTACAGAAGGATCACCGACAAAATCGCGTATTTTTTTGCATAGTTTTTCACGTGTAGAGCTCCGAAAACATGTGTCAGTAAAAATGTCTCCTTGCTTCATGCTTAAAAGCGCGCTAACGCAGTCCACGTGCGCATAACTGGTAAACTAGCTTCTATGCAACAAAGGAGGGTAATTGGGCGACAATACTGCAAACAGCGCAGTGATGAAGATCATTGCGCTCTTGGAATTGAACGAACTGATGTTTGTGTGGAAGCAGATTCAATGAGCTTCTGTGTGTATTTAGCAGTCACGTAAAAAGGGACGACGAATAAACAGCGTCCCGTTTTTTTCATTCTTTATCTTTTCAAGCTAAATCTCGTTTGTCAAGTTTGCGAAAAGAGTTTCTGGGATGGGACGCCGACAAAACACGAAAACAACACCTATAAAGCGCCTTTCAGCGATAACACAGCGAGAAAGCAAAACGGTAAGAACGAGCACGAATGACCTCGTGTGCTGCCTTGTGCTTCCGGGTCTGCTGCCGAGTGCAAACAAGGAACCAACAGACTTACTTCCTGCCTTCTCAAGAACGCTGAATTTTCTGGGCCGCTGAACATTTTGACGTGGCACGCGAAGTTCCACAAAACACGCGACGAAAGCGAGAAGATGGACAAGTGCTCAAGAGATCCCCATGATTGTTACGAGCACGCAAGCGCGTGCAAACATATGTAAATAAATGAACGAACGCAACACATAGAAAGAGGTGCATCCTTAGCCAGCCAAAACAAAGATTTCGAAAGAGATAAGAACATACACATCAAATTTCTGCTTTGTAGAAATGGCCATCAAAGATTGTTTTTGTACTTCTGCATTGAAGCAACATGATTAAATTAGTGCGCCAACGGGAGAACTGAATAGGACGTGCATTCATTTGATATGATGTGCTTTTGTCTGTACTGTAGTTTGCTGCAAGTGAAGGTTCAATCCAAGAGATTCTCTAGTATCATGCATTTCATCTTCTCAGTCAACGGTTTTGTTTAATGATGACGTGGCACACCATACTCGGTTTTTCCTAAGCACTGCGGGCGCCTAATGCTTTCTTTACCTGAACCTGCTACATCATTTTAATGTAGCGCAGGTGTGCGTTTTGATGCACGTGCTAGTCTCGTAAGGAGGGTTTTTCGTACGTCTGGTGCTGTCACCCCAAGCTTCCCTTAGAGCTACAGAGAGTACGAAGGTAAATTGTGCTCGCTGCAGAGACTGCTTTAGCGAATGGAGCACGCCAATCACACATATAGAAGTTAGAACTTTGACATGTGTTTGTTCGCGCTTGTCCTCTGTATATTTGTGTGTTTGCTTCCTGCGTCACTGTATGTTTGAGCAACGCGCTTTATGTGTCGAGCTGTGATAGCGGTTATAGTTAACGTTCAAGCTGTGTGTTTTTTTAGTGCATTCGTTCCACTTGAGGAGCACGTTTGAGCTGCTTGCTATTTTTGGCGTGACAAAAAAGTTTGTCGCTTTAGCAATTATGATTTAGCCTTTGTTGAAAAACAATGTACAATAAACACTCAACTAGATCTGTGCAAGCAAAAAAAGAAAAAAAATGTTCTACAGATTACCTTATTTCTGCGACGGCGCCTTTCATGATCATATGGTGTTTTTGCGACAAAAAACCCCACATATCAATCATCTCATGACTATGAGCTGCAATAATATGTGCACTTCCAGGTCTGCACACGTATGAATAGCCGATTAAGTGAATGAGAGGATGACCGCCTTACACCGCAGCCTTGCCTCCGCAGCGGTTGCTGCTGAAGGCAAGTTGCCTTTTTGTGCAGATTACTTTGATTGAATATGTATTTCAATGACTAAAATTCCGCACCTTACGTCCGCCGTAAATTTCTTCACATCATTCTCTGCTGGTTTTCAATAGGTTTGGTTAAAACAGAAGTGAAAGCCTTGAAAATTTTATAATTTTATGCCTCTTTACTTATGTGAATGTGAATGAGTGCATAATGCAGAATAAACAAGGCATAATTAATGTTCTATTGGCTACCTGGTGATGGGGGCATTCGGAAAAATGACCAAGCGGACACCGCAACCGGATCCGCCCATGACTGTGTCAGCAGTGTTGCTATTCTCTTTTGGAGATCCGATGCGTTGAAGCTACCTTGTGTGCTATCCAAGGAGGTTTAAACCTTAGTGCTATCCCGCTATCAAAGGTTGGGCTTGAGGTATCCACCCACATTTACAACTCCGAGGCTGCGTATTATAGACCAAGGTCTTCAACTACGTATCCAGTCAAACCTATCACGACGTGTTTCTACCCTGCTGGTCAGTCTGTTGCTAACAATTAACTACTTAGATGCCTAGTAGTTTGTTATTAGAACAGCTATTAGGCTGTCGTGTTAAGTATCGATGCGATAAAGCAATGGACCACCTTCTCTGTGAGTGCACCTGCTTCAACTTAAACAAACGGCGCTGTATGCCGCGCCAGGCCACCTGGAGAACCGCCACCACCCCCTCAAAGAGAATGTACTCCTAGGGTGCTGGCTCACCAAATGTCCAGCGCCAGTGAATTTGAGGGCGTTGTTGTGGCATCTTCTAGCCGCCGGGCCTAATTAGGAACTGTGACTGCTCACAGAGAATGTTGGTGTGTCATACTTGAACCGTGCTATATTCATGACTGTTTCGTTTGCTTTGTTGCCTACTGCTGTCCCATACTCCTGTTCTCTTGCATTTTATTTTGCTCATTCTCCCTTCCTAAGTACTTAGTAGGAAACAAATCCTCTTGTGGCTCTCTATCATCTTTTCTCCTCTCCCTCTCCGGACTCGGGACCAAAAAGAGCCTCGCCGAAGTACGATTTGAAGGCATTCAAAATCATTCTTGAGCATCGTCATATTCTTGGCGGTGATCAATGCATTCAGTCTGCGATTACCTTTACAGCGTACATATGCTACTGGTGACTAACTTTTTAGACACCTTATTGGCTTATTAACAAGAAGTAAAGAAATGGTGCATGTTCGTTGTGAAAAAGAATGGACACCAAATTGATTCATTCTTTGTTATCTTTTCATTTCAAATGGTTTGACTGATGCTAACGCCGCGTAGCATTGGTCTTTCTTGCCAAGATATTAAGCATGTATGCTGACGTACTATTCAAGCATACTGCGGTTGTTATCTCGGCCACACAGCCTAGAGCTACGTGTCAGGCGTCAGCTAAGTCAGTCCAGGCCACGCTGCGGAGCATTAGAGCTAACATTGCGGACGACTGTGCATATTACTTTCCGGCAAAGAGCTCGTTCTAGGTGTTTCCACGAGTGTGTCAGGAAAATGTCGTCTATTGAGGTGGTTTTAGCGTGTATAAGGCACAGTTTAGTAATAGGCAAATCGTCGTCACTAATAGCAATTCACCACTATGGCAGTGAATCAAAACCGCAGTTTCCTTTGGATCAAAACGCTGTAAACGCTAAGCAATAATTGGGACTATCAGCAATAACGAAGAGTTCGTTTCATGAACAGTTGCTGACAACTCAACCGAGGCAAGCAAAGCGAAGCGAGGCAAGACATGTGGAAAACAGATGCCTCTTATTGATCCGATATCACGTCCTCTGCATCACTAGCGAGAACGAAGCCCGACTCCAAGCGCGACAATTCCGCTGCAACACCATCGCACCAGCTGTCGGCTATAATGCAGGGGAATGCGTTTGACAGGATTTGGTAGAAACTGCGAGGCGGATTTAGCTACGAAATACGGTATACTGCTTCCTTTCTTGCACCACCTCTAAATGGCCAGTGCTACGTTGACGGTATCGATTACATGAATAGCGTTGCTTTAGAACAGGTAAATTAGCGTGAAACACCACTATGTTCTTACCTTTCACACGAACCTCCTAGTTCAGCACTGGCAGGAAGTTATTTCTTCTCCCGTCTTGCACCCACAAAATGCGAAGAGCACACATCTGAAGCTCCGTTTAGAGGCCAGGCTTTCTCTGCTCATATGCGAAGTTCATCGGTTCTTCTCTACGTTCAGAGAAAATCAGTGTGGCCGATACGCGTCGCAAGCACATTACACGTACTGCCAAGAACGTTTTTCGTGCAAGCTATCCTCAAAAGTCTTGTGTTTTTTGCTCAATTTCGCCACAGCCCACCATGGCATAGTACTTGCCGCATATTGTGGGCGTAGTAAAAACATTCTTCTTGTAAAGCGCCCACAAACACGTTGAACCGGGCACGCAATGTTCGCTTGAGATAAGTGAACAGCCCACTGCAATCAGCGCCTCTGCGATAGCGCGCGCACACACACACACACACACAAAAAAAAAAACAGCGGCACGCAGCCAGTGTGTCTGGTTCGAGAGAATATCTGTTCCGGCCGTTACTAATAGTTCATCACTTCCACACAGTGCCGCGTACACACCTTGGCAATTCATGATTTACTCGATGAAGCACACAATGTGACGTAAATGAAAACAGACCCTAAAATCAGATTTCGCTACAATGTCCGAACTTCTGTGAGACCAATCGCCAGCTTCTCAACATTGAATCAGAAGTTTTGTCAAAAGTCGCTCACTCCAGCTTCAAAAGGACGAATTCTGGAAAAGGGATCCTGCTCATCCTCTCATTCACGGCTTTGCTGTTTTTCGTCTGATCCTGCTGTTGTTGGCTTGATAGTGTTCATTTCAACAACAACAAGAACGCCTTCGCAACTGCAGCGCTTTCAATCGTAGATCGCAATCTTGACAAAAAATGCATAGCCGATCTAAACTATCTTGAAGGCCACGGGTTTCTGAATAGGAACATGCAAATATTTGGAGTGAAAATGAATTTAAAAAGAAAATGTAGTACCACTGCTGTGAGAGTGCTGTCGACGGAGCCACCTTGCATGCTTTTACTTGCCTCATATTTTTTTTTCAGCACATAATATTTTATTCATACATGTGTAGGCATTAGACGTGTACCATAAGACTGGCGTTGTATGAAGTCAAGCAGTGCCTCGTGAAATCTGTTATGTAATAAGGTTGTATTATGGTCATAGTTGGTCGCGTCACTGTATTAAAGGGCGCATCCAAGAGACGACAAAAGCGTTCCTATCGTTATTCTTGGCATGCCCATATAAAATAGTATGCATTTGAATCCACCACTGCAACAAAACTACATAGACACGTAAAGGTCAGTGGGAAATGCCTCCAGTTGCACATTTAGATGAAAGCCAGTATAGAATTACGACGTACTGAAGACTTCTAAGCACTTATGTTGCCCCAGTGAGGAGAAGGGAAGGGGAAGGGAGCAGGCATGGGGGCTTAAGAGCGCGTGCGTCTTGTTGTACGGTCTTAGACTGTGCTGAACTTCCTGGAAAACATTTAGACAATCCTTTAAATACGCAGCCTGAATTATTGCCTTTACTTTGGACAACTGCTCCTTATTGCTATGGCACAGACGTTGGGTGGCTGGCGCATGAGACAGTGGACATATAGAAGTGCTTACCTTGTGATGTGCGGAACGTCGTCAGCGAAGGAACATTTAATAGCTGCAACAGTTTTTGAAAGATGAAAGAGCATTTCCAATGTTACTCAAGAATCAAGAAAAACGAGGGTTCACTACGAGGTGAAAATATTGCACTGTCACTCACGCAGAGAGAAAAAGAGCGACTGAATAGTGTATCATGAGTCAACGAACAAAAGATACGACAAGCTTTCGAACAAGTAACAACGGGACATTCATATCATTCGCATTCGCATATACGTCTATCTCTCAGCCTTCATGGAGGAGTAGACTAAAGAGATGCATAAGGAAAGGTGTGCAAAAATAATAACGATCAGAAACGCAAGTGATTTGGTGAGTATCTTAATAACGTGGATTATTATTCTTTTTTTGAGAATGAATTGGTCGAGTAAGCAGTGCAGAAGTAGCAATATCTGAAACTTTACATTGACCTAAATGTAGCACGAAAAAATTGGCAGATCCCACGTACAGTGTGAATCGATGATATGCGAAGCACGACTGAGAAAGGTTATGTCACTTTAAAATCAGCACAGCGTTACGAGGTAGAGGTAAATGATGCAGTACATGACTTCCGTGTCATGATTATCATGTTTGGATGTGTCGTTTACCTTCTTCCTCTATTCACGTCACGTGATACCAAATTTATTTTATGTGGAGCTAGTGAAACGACCGCGTGCGTGCTATGAGCATGGTAGGTTGTCATGTTCTTACATGACATGCGTGGCAGAATTATTATGCCTGCACCAGTCTTATACTTTCGACATCCATGGACGTCACGTAACACTAAATTTGGTATATGTGGAGCTAGCAAAACGGCCGCGAGCGCATCATGAAGGGCCCAATATACTGCGATGTAGCGTTAACGCGCGTGCAAGCTGGGCACGGCGACGCTACGTTAGCAAAACGCACTTGCGCAACGATGCCAACTAGAACATGTGCATTAGCAACACCAGAAGCTGATACGAAGCGCCGATGCTCGCGAGGATGCTGGTCCAAGACACTGCTACATAAATCACCTTTAGCGCATGGTAAGTAATCCCAATTTACGATAACCCGATGTGACGGCTGTGTCAAAGAAGTACACCTGTAATGTTTACAATATTGGGCAGGCAGCACTGCAATCACTATTGACGTTCCACGAAGATTAGCGTCTATTTTAAAGGTAGTTACGAGACCTGGCGTAGCTCTGTGGTAAAGTGCTTCACTGCCACGAAGATTGCCTGGGTTCGATTTCAGTTGGGACCCCGAAATTCATTATTTTCATTCATAGGGTCGACGCTAACGATGTCGGGTATTTCTGAACGCTCGTGCGTTAAAATTGCCCATGTATGTTCTCGTCCTTCTTGGGTAGATACTAAGTTTCAATCACCTGTGGCACATAGCCGCATACTAGCGGCACATACCCAGTCGTGGGTATGTGCCACTGTCTGGTGGGAAGTGTTTGACAACGTAACCGATGCGATTGTGACATTATTCATGTCCTGACCAGCGCGTAATATTCGTCCAACCGTCTTACTCTCCCATGCTAATTTTGGTTCAGGCCAAGTTAAGGGGGTGACCACAAGAGCACCCAAACGTAAGCGACTACATAGATAGATAGATAGATAGATAGATAGATAGATAGATAGATAGATAGATAGATAGATAGATACGCTCAAAGTCACCGAAGCTCACTAAGAAACGCTTCACATTTAAAAGTGCTTTTTTCATCCATTTAAAAGTGCTTTTTTTGGTCTGCAGCTAGCCCGGTACCCTACGGAGAACAGGCGGAGACAGAGCAAGAACCATCTTCGGACCCCAGCCGCAGCTGTCCACTGCCGGCGGCTGCTAACAACGTGCTACGAGTGCACCTGTGGCCATCGCTCCACTCTTCTCGCTACGACGGCAGTCTCGTGGCCGTCGCTTCTACTGCATGCAAACGTGGACTGCGACAACGCAAGATTAAGGCTCGGCCCTAAAATTCTTCGCTCTTAAAAAAAAAAAAGCGGGGGGGGGGGGGGGGGGGGAGGGTTACTGTAGGCGTACCAAAATCAGCGGTAATTTGTAAGCGTTGAGGAAAACAAAGACGTTTTGCGACAGAAGCCGTTGCTTCATTAACGGGGAAACTCTTTTCAAGGCACTCGCTTCGTCATCTAAGAAAATTCAAGGACATATTCAGATGATGATACGTTCTTAGTCGGGGTAGTATTAATATATTCGATACCATTTTTTGTTTCAGAGTTGCCCTAACTTTGTAGAATCTTTGTCTGTAACTTCAACAACCCACTATTTTATTTATTATTATTTATTTACAAAATACTGCAGGCTCAAATGAGAGCCTATGCAGGAGTGTAAACAAACACATGTCCAAAAAAAAAACACACAATTAATGAGTAGTCGACGCACGTTATGTACACAAAACCAATACTCTCATACAAACAAGTGTACACATAGCAATTTATACTCAACAGCATTTTCACCACATAAATGAGTAACAATTTGTTACAAGAATAAGTATATGTACACAAAGCTATTTACACCAATTCATACTCGCAATATAACACATGGCAACCAAATAGGAGTATTGTTACGATGACACATTCATGTAAACGGCTAGGATCGCTAATGCACGTACTTCCTGCACATACCAACATCAACAAAAAAGAATAGTGCTGAGAATTATGATGTGATAAAGTCGAAGTAGTCAATGTGTTGTAGCGACTCAAACGGCACGGCGTTCCAGTCTGCAATGGTCCGAGGAAAAAAAGAGAACGTAAATGTGTTGGTACGTGTCTGGAATGGTGTTATCGACGCAGCTTGGTAATTTATAGTTTCTCGTGACGTCAGTGGTTGGATAAACGTAGAGGCGTCTAGTGCAAAATGTTTGTTTTTTAAATGAAAAAAATTTTATTCTCAGAATTTTGTGACGAAGTTGGAGTTCTTGTATACTATTTTCTTTCATGATAGCTGTGGGGAAGTCTGTTATGCGGTACTAAGAAAATATTAGCCTAATGCATTTACGTCGAATGATTTCTATGGCATGAATGTTTTTTCTAGTGTATGGGTCCCAAATGACGCACGCATATTCGAGAGTAGGTCTTATGATGGCACTATAAGCTGACAGCTTCACATATGGCGGGGCATGACGAAGTTTGTACTTGAGAAAGCATAGCTTACGGATGGCGGATGTGCAAATTTTTGATACATGCATATTCCAACTTAGATTTTTGGTTATCATTACGCCAAGGTACTAATCTTCACTGACCTCTTTGAGTATGTGAGTTTTCAGCGCATATAAAAAAGAAGAAAAGTTTTTCTTTCTCGTGATGTTCATGTACACTGTTTTGTTTAAGTTTAGTTTCATATCCTACTGCTTACGCCGCTGGAAAACGTTATCAAGGTAGGTATTTAAAAGCTGTTGATCATTCACGGTAACTATTTCCTTATACAGTACACAATCATCAGTGAATAGCCATATTCTGACATGTTCACGTACAACTTCAACAATATCATTAATATATATGAAAAAAGTGCGGGTACCAAAACACTTCCTTTTCGGACACCTGATGTAACCTGAAGTTTGGATGAACAGTGACCATTCATATCAACAAATTGTGTTCGATTTGACAAGTACGCGGAGACCCAATTTACAATAAACTCTGGAAGGCCAACATTTTAAAGTTTGAAAATCAATTTATTGTTGGGATATAAATCAAAAGCCTTCCTAAAGTCTTAGAAAATAACATCAATATGCCCGGATTTATGAAGAATAGATGCGCAAATGTGTATGACTGTGACCAGCTGAGTGACAGTAGACAAATCCTTTCTCAAGACATGTTGAAACGGGGTTAATGTGTTGTTGTCATTAAGACAATTAGTGATGTAGTTAGCTATGACGTGCTCAAGAAGCTTACAAGAACAAGTAATAGATATGGGGCGATAATTTGTAACCAATAATTTATCTGCAGATTTCAATACTGACACGATTCGCGCTGTTTTCTAATCTATCGGAACAGAAGACAGGAAGGCGCGGAAAATGATCTCAAGGAATTTAGCAACCACTTCAGCGTGTCGACGCAGAAACGCATTGTGAATATTATCGGGACCAGGTGGAGCTTTAGTCTTCAAATTCAGAAGCACATATACAACGCCAGATAGGGACACGGTGTCTGCGTCGAGATAAGGAGAGGTAGCATAAGCGCGTGCGCTATCGGAATCTTTTAGGAAAACGTTGGAAAGTACTCATTGAAATGTGTCGCTATGATTGCTTTATCAGTAATGATTGTATCCTTGTGAATTATTTGAAGTGTACCTTCATTCTTGCGAGATAATTGCGACCAAAAGTTATCCGGAGCCATTTGTACGAAGTCTGGTAGAGTATGTTGAAAATAAAATTGCTTAGCACATCGGGTAGACTGGTTTAAGAGTGTCTGGTTCATTTGAATAGTTTTCCGAGATGCACGACGACGTCGTATTTGTTTTATTTTTTTTATGCAAAAATTCACGGGTAATCCACAGATTTTTTTCGTGATCCTTTTCTTTTTATCTGGCACAAAGTGATCTATAAGTATTGACATAACCTTTTAAATATCTCCCATAGTTCAGAAATATCAGACCCACCGCAATTGCTTATGTTTATGTCAAGAAAGTCTAAGACGCTTTCATCCACTGCATGAAGATAATCTTTAACTGTGACGGTTTTAGAAAGAGCACTTTTCTTTGTCAAGAAGTGGCAGACGCATTTCACCATATAGTGGTCTGAAAGACCAGGTTCGATTTTCACAGAAAAATCGGTCATGCATCGGCTCAAAAAAAAAAAAAAAAACAAGGTCTAATATAGAAGAAGAACTTGGCTGAACACGAGTAGGTAGTCTGACAAACCTGTCCCGAATTACTGCGCATCAATAAGTCCAGCACACTGTCAACAAGAACACTGGATTCATTAGAAGTAAACAGGTTCTCCCAATTAACACCAGGAAGGTTGAAATCACCAGCAATAATCATTTTTTGTTGTCTAAAACCCGAGACGTGATCACATAAATCCTGCGAGAACTCCGGTGGAGCATAGGGACGGCAATACACGGCTACAAGTAATCAGAAAAGCCACAGCATGGTGATTTCAAGGTAATACTTTCATGGTTATCGATTTGTTTTGTAAGTGTAGCCGATATGTTTTGTTTAATCAGAACGGCAATGCCACCTCCTTTTGAATTTCTGTCCCGACGAAATACTTGGTACGAAGGCGGAAAATATTGTTGTCGTGAACTTCACTTGGAAGCCAAGCTTCCGTGATCACAACAACATGAGGACTTTAACCGAATATTATGGCTTGAAGATGATCACTTTTGCTCACAATGCTGCACACATTGATATTTAAGAGGTGCAGTTCCTCAAGGCGCGAAGGTATCTGTCAATCCTTGGAGGGAACTGCTCGTCGGGAAACCAGTTCTATTCTCGAATGTGTGACATCATCCCATATGTATGGTTCGTTATCAATTCACAGTTTATCATGCAGAAGAATAACTTTCTTGCCCTGTTGTTTTCCTTTTGGTACTTTGCCATAAAAGCTTGCGTTTTCTTGGAGTATCCAGCGAATAGTCATTCTGAATAGAAATTTTTGTTCTCTTTAACTTTCGTGCATTTTAAAGAACTTCATGCTTTTCGTTGTAATTTTGAAAGGGTACAATTACTGGCCTCATTTTACCCGGTTTTCCAGTGTGGTGTATTCTTGCGACAGAACTGCATCTTACGTTTAGCTTATCCCAAAAAAAGGTTGTCAATCACCTCAGCACGAAGAGTTGTCTCTGTTTCAGTGCTGCCCTTTTGAATGCCAAACAAAACCAGGTTTGAACGCCTGCTCCTATCTTCAAGGTTATCTACCTTCGCTTGAAGCGATTTGACCGCCTGTTGTAGACCATCTACTTGAGCGACATAGGTTCCTAATTCGGTAAAACGCCTGTTAAAGTCTGAAAATAATTTTTTTATGTTGGACTGTTATCCCGCAAAGTGGCTATCTCTGTGACCAACTTATTTTGGCCTTCTAGCAGTTTGGTGAGTAAGGCGTCAGTGTTTGGCCCTGGGTTCATTTCAATATCCCCTCACAACAAAAGTTTGCATGCACAAAAAACATCAGCATAATATCTGAAGACTGACATGCTTTGGCTGCAAAAAATACTCACACAAAGTAAAGAAACACTCAACGACAAGCACAAGCTGCAATTGAAATTGCCGCTTGTGCTTGTCGTTGAGTGTTTCTTTACTTTGTGTGTACGTCTTTTGCGCCCAAAGCATGCCAGTAAGCAAGTACCAGCTAGGCCAACAATCAGTATTGTTACATCTGAAGACACTGGTGTGGACATGGCAGGACCAGGAGGCCGTGATAGTCACTTCTGATTGAGCTATAATAAACACTAGCCTGCATAACGCAGAGGAACGGCTTATTAGGCAACATCGCGAGGCCTGGTCCGCCACACCCACTGAAGTTGAAGCGATGAGGCATGGCCTTTTTAAAGGTGTCTGATGAAGTCACGTTGTATGGCGGGTTGATAACGTGAAGCCAGAAGCACTGACGATGCAGTGAAGTGCGTGCTGTTGGATCCACGCATGAATCGAGTTGAGTCCCGTCCGCCTGAATCCCGACAGGCTGAAGAGCGGCCAAGTGTGCCAGTAGAACCTGCATAACGCAGAGGAATGGCTTAATTCGGCAACATCTTGAGGCCTGGTCTGCCACACCCAGAGAACATCACGTTGCATTTGTGGAAACAGGCAAGTAGATATTGATGCTGGGTGTGCAGAAATTGTACATTTCGGAAGCCGTTTTCTCAGACACGTACAGGAACAGGCTCAGCCGTCTCAGGGTTGGCGTCCTGTTATCTACTTCTGCTGTTCATATGCTTGAGACACGCACCAACGCGTTATAAAGTCATTTTTCCAATGTCATTGCGCAGGAGCGTTCATGCAAGTGCATCAAGTCATGCGTTCAATTCTCAGATATTGCAGACGTAATGTACCTTTTGAACTACTTTGACCTACCACATGTACATAATGAAGGAGTGACTTTTAAACCATGGTTCAATAAATAGTTGCACTTGTGGACAAGTGGAAGAATTGTCGTTCTCTAAAAACTTCTCAGATATACAGCATGATCTCCAACTGGAGGATAATCATTAATGTTGTGTTTATGATACCAGTCCGTTCACGACCACAGTGTACGCATTTCACTACTTTCTTTCACTGTAGAATTTCTTTGACTGATGCCATGTTACTGTGTTAAAGAAGCTCAATGTTTGAGCAATTTAATGCCACTGGCAGTTTTCACACAATCACGCTTTTAGGCTGGCACCTTGTGGGGACCGAATTCATGGTGTTCTAAGTCGAAGCCCGCGGGGTCTTTGACAAATGTAGATTCAGGAGGCTGCGTATTTCGGGCATCACAATATGAAGGCCAAACACCCCGTGTTACAACTCCATCTCTGCCTATGCAATATACTTTAGCAGTTTTCCTCTAAGCAGGAGCTGTATGTTTCGCGAACATTTCTGCCTAACGTCAACCTTGCGTGAAGCGCGAATAGATCAGCAAAAAGTTTCACTGATGGGAGTACATGTGAAGCACTATATACACCCTCCAACTTCCGTTAACTGCTCTTGCAGAATACCAATGTACGAAGGATTGATTAATATATGGGGTTTAACTTCCCAAAACCACCATATGATTATGAGAGACGCCGTAGTGGAGGGCTCCGGAAATTTCGACCACCTGGGGTTCTTTAACGTGCACCCAAATCTGAGCACATGGACCTACAACATTTCCGCCTCCATCAGAAATGCAGCCGCCGCAGCCGTACATTCGAACCCGCGACCTGCGGGTCAGCAGCCGACTACCTTAGCCACTAGACCACCGCTGCAGGGGCAATGTACGAAGGAAGAACAAACATATCTGTTTGAGTTTAAATCGAGTGACCAGTCACATCTTTTCTGCTCACTTTTACCTATACGCTACCCATTTATTATCCATGTACAGCACATCACATTTCAAGGCAAGTTGTATGCTCGATCGCTGCCCTGCTCTATCATGACTGCTTTCCTCCGTTAATCTTCCTCGGTGCCAATTAGTCTCTCTGGCTGGACGTGTGGAGAGAGTAATGTTATTTGCTTGGTTTCACGCCAGTACGCATAAATAGACGTGACCTGAGAAACGACAACGAAAGGTTGTCCCTGCGGAGAACACTATTGTTCATCACTGATTCAGTTTACTCTCCAAGCGCTCTATGTAGACACAGCTACCATTACCCCCTCCCCTATTTGTTTTCTTTCTTTGTACATTCGTTTTCATTTTCACGTGTGACAATGACTGTTGCACATCGGTTTCTTCCTTTTTTTTTCTCTATCTTTCTTTATTTGCTTCCTTCTTTCTTATCGCCCTTGCCTTGTTTCTTTCACTCCATCTTTCGTTTTCTTTTTCCCTTCTTTTTTTCTACACCATAAACAATATTGACGCATTTCTGTGTAGAACAACATTTTGTGTGAGGGATAACTGTTGTGCTCTCAAATGATATGAATGCAGCAGACGATGTCCTCGGAGGCACCCTGTGAACATCAATTTTTCGCGTTATTCGTGCTGTTGCACAAGCATAAAATAAATGTTATTTTTTGTTTGGCTCTTCGTAATGCACGTCTGCAAAAATTTTTAAATGCAATCCAGACGGTGAAGGTAGAAATATCGTTATATACAGAAATTTTCCCTCATATATTGTCCTTGTTCTGCACAGAGCTGCAGGCCACAGATATCTCACTCCACGAAGTACCAACGCCACCAGTTTTTGTAGCCAGTCGGCTTGCCTTGGGGGTCTAAAGGATTGCTTTGGCACTCAATGAATGCACTCATTTTGGTTCTTTTCTTGTGTATGAAAAAAGAGTGCAGTGAGTGGCACAAACGGCTGGACATCTTTACTCACTAGTTGTCAGGACAAGTTTATATGATACTTTAAGTTTATATATTACAAAACCGCTCGTCAAGAACATCACCTAATACGCCATCATCTGGCCCTGTTGTGCGTGTACAGCGTTAAACAAGAAGTACAAATTTTGACCTATAAATATATACCTAATAAGAAAATAGATAAACATAATATATAAATAACAAAACTCGCGAGATTTGGCTGGCTAGCAGCTTCAGAATACGTGATTTTATTCATACCTTTGTGTATTTCTGGTAATGTGAATACAAAAGTAGCCGTGTGCCCACTATTTCTCGTTTTTATCAGTGCAATCGTGACACGTTTTCATAAAGCCGTACATGCTGTTGTTTTTGAAGATGCTGTATAGTGAGTGCTTATTGGAAGGCACAGTGTAGCGGACTTGTTGGGTGCATTACTTTTCATTCTGTTCGATAAGTTCTGCTATATTTTTTTGCGCCAAGTCAGGGTTATAAAATTCCGTCTTTCAGCCAATAAAAAGTTATTACGTCAGACCAATGGCACCCTCAAAACCAAGTCATCGTTTTTCGTTTCTTGATCCTCTAAAAATAGCTGGTATTTAGAACTCTTCTTCTGACTTCAGGCATCATTTTAACCATATCTTTATATGGGTAGATATAAAGTATAAGTATTTATTATTTCGCGGCCCTCACGTGTTCTCCTACCAAATAACTACGGCCATTTCCACTGGTGTGCTTGAATTCAGTGGGCCGGTCTCCAATAGAGCTTTCAACAGTTCTACAACAAATCATATTCGTAATTCATGGTGGTTGAAAACCAACGCATCGCAGTATATCGGCTCTAAAGGAAAAGTGACATCTCGAATTCTGGCTCACCAGTGTTATTTTACGTTCCGGCCATCGATGTGGAGAATACGGCAAAATTTTCTATGTCCCTTTATATTTTTAAAGTGTGACTGAAAAGATAATTTGAAATTAAAGTTACATAAGTTCTCTCTCGATTGTAGATAAGTTGAATTGAGGTATATATTTATATCGTGCGTTCCTTGGCGAAATCTGTTTGTTTCTAATATCAGCTGATGATTCCAGAAAGGATAGAAAGATTCTCACCTGCGGCCAAATTTTCTTCTCACAAACTTTTACTTCCTCCCTTTAGTCTCAGAACTGGCACACTCCGAATCAAAGTCACAAGTAGCGCGTATGTTTCGTGGCTTCGATAGTGCCGTGGTAATCCATGGTTGCCTAACGAATGACGGCTGCTTCAGTGTTTGGACTGCTTTTGTTAGCGTCCTTGTTTTTCTTTTTTAATATCTTTCTTTTGTCATTTTTTACCCCCATCATCCTCTTCCTCAGCACAGGGTAGCCAGCTGGTCTGAGATTTGGCAAACCTCTTTGACCTTCCGTTTTCCTCCTCCTCCTTCTCTTCCTTCTCCTACTCCTTTTCTTCCTGCTCCTTTTGTTTGTCCCGTTTCCAGGGTTTCAAAAAGTTCTTAAACTCATGATAAAAATTGCTTTCATCGAACGCGAACAATGAGAAAATGTTTATTCGCTTTCCAGTGTCTGTGTACACGTGATTATATCTCATATTTTGCATTTGCCGTGTGGTAACGTTTTGCCCACCCCACCGTGGTGGTCTATTGGCTAAGGTACTCGGCTGCTGACCAACAGGTAGTGGGATCAAATCCCGGCTGCGGCAGCTGCATTTTTGATGGAGGCGAAAATGTTGTAGGCCTGCGTGCTCAGATTTGGGTGCACGTAGAAGAACCCCAGATGATCAAAATTTCCGGAATCCTCCACTATGACGTCTTTCATATTCATATGGTGTTTCATTCACAAGTGTTTCATTAGTGGTGGGACGAGCACGGGACGAGTTATATCTGTTGTACTCATAGACTTTCGTTAGATGTATTCAATGTAGTAATCAAATGAAATCATAGGTGGGGTTCAGCTTTGTTTGTAAAGAAATTGTGGAACAGAATATAAAAAAAAACAACAATTCAAACTCACATAGAGAAAACAGAAGAAAACACTACGTCTGTGAGGTATTCTAAAAACAATTCTGACAAAAAAAAATGAGGCCAGGTTATTGATTTGGAAGGCGTCATCGCCAGTAAAGTAAACCAATAGCCATCATTCAAAACAGAGAAAGGAAAAAAGAAACAAAAAGCGGGTGGTGTTGCTCGCGTCACTCGAACGGGGACAATGCTTCAAGTAAACAAGGCTTTTCGAATTTATTTTCCGAGTAAAAATTTTCTTTAATAAGGATTGCGCAACCACTTCCGCGCAAATGCTCTGGCGTTAGCTGATGCCCAAGATTTTCATCGTCGAGTTGTGGTCTGTGGTGTGTAGGCGGGTAATTCGGGGCATTCTTTCGAATAGCTTCCTTGTTCATGTGATGAAGAGCGCAGAAACGTCACTGTGACTAAAATGTGCAGCTAACTTGTGCGTTTTATATTCTTTTCTATACTCCTCGTCACAGTAGACACTTCGGAGAACGTTTCCAAGCAGTATATATATCGATGTGGTGACATACACACATACGTGCCTCGTCGACGAAATATGTGAAAACAACAACGGGGCTAGAAGCAGTTATTTGAAGAGCGGTGGCTTTTTAACAGGAAAATTAATCACAAGCGCCTGGCAGCTACATAACGCTGCACAAATGACTTTTTTTTATGTTGCCCTTTACATCGATGGTGCACGCTGATGCGGATCCTATGGTCTGCTTCACTGCCGTGACTTTACCGTAGTAGCCCACGAGTCAGGTATGGGTGCATCCTGTATTTGGATATCTTCTAGATTTAGCTTCGAGTTTACTTGTGAAGTTTGTTCTTGCTCTTTCAAGCTTTTCGAGTGACAACGTGATCCTTTCCGGCTGTAAAACCGCCCGTATTTTCGTCAATCAGGTTCGTTATTTCTGATCTACTCTAGATTCTTACTCGTCTCTTCTGTTGTGTAACACCAAAAATTCGTTTTACACGGCGGTAAACAGAAACTTATAGAGATCGTAAAGGATTCAGACTAATGAAGAAATGGTCCTACGTCAGCAGATAACACCTTATTGTCGCTTCAGCTGCTGCCCTGGAACGCGCCTCTTTCACGAGGGGCAACGTAGACCACACCTAAATTGGCTTCGGATATAGAGAAACGAGGAGACACAGTTTAGTCACGCTCCATGCGAAGTGGTTTTTCTAGTCTACAAATATTGCTACGAGGAAGAAACTTTGCAGACAGGATATATTTAACAAGAAGACATGCAAAGCTACCGCGGTACAAGTGCGCCCCGCTGATCACTTTATCTTTATCCCCCGCTGCCATATTCGTCTGTGACATTACCTGGCGGCGGCAAAAGCACCACCCCACTGCAATCCGTTCACGGGCCGAGAATGGTACAGTTTACGTCACGACACATCAACTATTTGGCTCGTGGTTGAGGAGCCATCTCATAAGAGTCATCTCATCGGCTACGTCAGTGAGCTTTCGTACGACGTGGTGAGGGCCAACGTATCAGTACATCATTGTTTCACATAGACCAACACGTAAAGATGGTAACCACCGTGAGACCAAAGAAACTAGTGAGTACTGAATATTGTGGTGGCGGCGATCGTAACAACACTTTTGATTATCCTATGAGTCAAATAAGCCATCTCGAGTGACTTGGCAGGCGATGCAAGCACAAGCTAACGCATCGCGGGCATAGGCAGCCGAATAGTCGGCGTGAGAATGAAGCATGGAATCAATTGGTAACGGTGGGTCATAGACAAGCAATATATAAAAAAATGGCCCGAATCTGCACGTTACACTGCAAATGTCGTCGAAAGACGATAGTTTTGCGTCTGGAGAGAGTGAACAGAACGTTTATTTGATGTTCTGCGCAAGAAAATTGGTGAATGGTATTCCGGAGGCGCTGCGTTAGAGTGCCTCGAGCATGTAGTGAAGGCGAACGAGCGCATCGAGGCACGTTGGACACGAGCGCATCTGGCAGTTATCTTTAAAAACGAAGGCGTGCGTGCCCGCGGAGAAAGATGCACGCCAGTCTCGGAGGTGATAAGGTGTAGAACGCAAAGCGACGGGCAGGTGCCACCATTGTGTCGTCAAAGCAAAGCGTTAAAAAAACACTTATTTTTTTAGCATCGTGTGGCACTGTCAGTGCAGTGCGATAAACGCTACAGTCCTTAGAGTTAGTTGTGTGTGCCTCTTCTAGTATAAAGGCAGACATACAAAATATCGACCTGTTGTCATGGCGCCTCGGATATCTGTAAAAATTGCTTTTTAATTGACAATCGCACAACTATATAAACGCGAAAGCTTGAGCAATATTGGTGGTCGTTGCGGATGGGGTTGGCTGTTTGATGCCGTTTTAGGCATCGTTAAGGGCGAACAAACAGACAAATGTACAGACAGACAGACAGACCAAATTTTTTTTGTCGAAGGTCTCGAAGAGAGAGTCTTTAAAAGGTGAAAAGCCACTTATGCCGTGACGCGAGGAGTTATATGCAAATGTTGGTTGCTGTCCAAATTTTGATGGTCCTCTGACACGTACATTGCAAGCATATCTCCCAGGGTGTGCTTCAGCCGTTCGGCGAGTCTATATGTTTGTAGGTGGTACGCCGTAGTGAGCTTGGGAGTGGTCGAGCAGGATTGCAGGATGTCATCGACTACTTTCGATAGAATAAAGCGACCACGGTCACTGATGAACTTACGGGGAGCACCATGGCGCAGGATGATGTCATAGAGAATGAAATCGGCGATGTCTACAGCTAGTGGGAAGCGCTCGTGGGGTGGCATACCACATTGCGTATCCCGTAGCGACAGCAAAAGAACCGAGAAGGCCGAGGCCGACTCGAAAAAAAAAAACGTTTATCTGGTATTTCGATGGGCTGAAGGCTACCAGCAGGCAGTAGCGTAGGTGTATTTCGCCTCTGGCAGAGGTCGTTCTCCACCACACAATGTCACACAGAACGGTAGAGGCTGGGCCAAAAAAAAAAAAAACAAATGTCGCGAATTCGGTCATAGGTTCGTGACACCCCTAGATGCCTAGTGCTGGGTGCAACATGAAGCTGAGCCAAAAGATCTGAGTGGACGTGCACAGAAACATCGAGAAAAAGCTCAGAACCCTCAGGGTGTGCGTTGTATTGGTGCATTATGTTTTTATGAAGGACGAACGTCTGTAAGAGACAGTCAGGGTGTGTAGATTTGAGGTCATCTATAAAAGGCCGGAAAGATGGGTCACGGTGTTCAGGAGCTGTGTTGGCAAATTCTGTAATTGAGAGAACGAGTGGTTCGTGTTCACTTTCCGTCATTTAAGGAGGATATATAGGGTGCCGAGACAAGCAGTCAGTATCCCTGTGAAGTTGTCCAGATTTGTAAGACACAGAAAATGTGTACTCTTGCAAGAGCACGACCCGTGGGGTCATTGAGCGAGGAAAGTCAGCAAAAAGCACGATGTTCTGAAATAACCAAGAAGTGAAAGCCATATATGTATGGTCGGAATTTAGCGATCGTTCAGATAAGCACTCGCGTTCTTTGATGGATTAATTTTGTGACGAAGGCGACAAAAGGCAGCTTGCGTATGCGATGTACAGCATTGAATGGTTTCACGGTGATTTCTCGCAGCGCACTGCGATTCTCTTTTCCCCCTCTTTTCAAGGTTTGTTTTGGGCTCACGTGTTTTCGAAGGGAATTTGAATACCGTAGGCTGCTCTTCCCAGGTGTTTCACCTCTCAAGAAAGCCGAATGTCAGGCCGGGCGACGCCTGTGCCCATTTTGTGAAACTGCTGGGTATTCGTTGGCAGGTGGGTAAGAACCCATGACCTCCCACAGTCGAAACGAACACTCTACCACGAGGCCACTGCAGCGGTGCCGTATTCGGCCACCACAATATGTTTCCGCGGAGAGTTCGCGTGATCCTTTCTCTTTCTGGCTTCTACTTCAGAGTGCTTTCCGAATGTATGGCCGGAAACGCTCTGAAATGCTGATCAGTCAGAGGCGCGATTCGGGATTTTCAAAGGGGCCTGCCTACCTGATATTCATTTTTTTGGTGGTTGCAACTCATTAAGATCAATTAAAAAGAACAAAAAATACGTCACTTGAAAGGACTGGAGGCTCCGGGTGCAGTTCCCACAAGCGGCGTGTTGTTTTTCTTCCTCCGTATTAATTGTTTTCTCAATGTGTCATTGGTACGCTTTCGTCAATCGCTACAAGGTATGTCTTATGTATTCTTTATGAGTGCCTAATTAGTTTGCTTAATCAAGATACGTATACGTAATGACGCATTTAAAACAAAACAAACAATGTGAAATTATACATTCCTACCCATAAAGCTTCAATTTATTCGTGTGTAGAAGGTCAGGAACTGATTTCGTAAATGCATGTACTTACATTCTTTGAGGACTGTTGTTCAAAAGGAATGTAGTAGCTTTAGGCTGAATACTTTTGTCGTGTATCAGTACTATATGAAACCAAATGAGCAAACTAAATAAGGGGACCAAAAGAAAACGCTGAATAATCTAAATGTTTGTTGGTGAACCGCAATTGCCAAATTTTCCCGAATCATAAATTCTAATACACACTGCAGGAGTGTCTTTAGAAATGATGTAGCCGCTGAGTGATTTCGCTTTAACGAACGTGCGTATCAGCACGCTGATGAGCCGCGCAGAATCAAATCTGAAAGAGGTTTCTTAACCTACAGCAAAGTTTGAAAGCATTTTCTCTTTTAAGTCGTCAATGATAGAAGAGGCCACATCGGTGGAAGAAACCGGATGTCATCCAGGGCCCGTGTTTGTAAACAGTGAAAGGGTCTATAGTGTACATGCTTTCGATTCGTCTATATACGCGATATATAAGATGTGACTGGTCTCCTTTAGTGCATAGCCATGTAGCCACCTATCCGTTCTTCCTTTGTCTCGCATGGCTACAATGCGCCATCAACTGATTTCACTTCACGCAGTGCCTTCACAAGCGCGAACGGCGATTGTATCGTGTGGCCGAGTAGCGCTATACCCTAATAAATCTTAGCTATTAGTGCTGCCAATGTTAAAATGCCTTTCAGAAATAAGTGGCGAGGATAATACGTCACCTTTGCGAAGGGTAGTGCAAGAGAGGAGAAAACCAATGCCTCGTCTTCGAGAGCGGGGTGGTCTGGAGCCATTGCAGTGAGTTAGGTCTCTGAGCACACATCAATACAAAAAGATGGCTACTTAAAGATCAGATGGAACTCAAATTAACAGTTTAATTAATTTACACGAACCAGAAAGTCATAGTGCGTGGGACCATAATACCATTGTGCGCTGGTTTCGTAGAAATGGTTCAATATTACAATATAAAATACGCGAACATTTCAGGAAAACACAAGTGAAAAACATTTGACACTACAAGAAGTGAAAGCATGACTAAAAAAAAAGTGACCAGGCCGTGTGCCTCACTTGCTTTTTTGTGGGAGAGCTACCGAGGCAACCACTTCACTTATCTCTTCAGAAGCATAGTCACGCAAATACCGCAGAGGTGCCTCGTTAAATCGCAATGCGAGCCGGAAGTTCAACGAGAGTGACGCAGAGAAAGGGCCTGCCACTGCTGATGTGCAAAGAATAGGAACGTGGGCTGAAAAGCTTGTTCTCTGAGGTCAGAAGAGCAGTCGATGGTGCTCGCATGCAAACACTGCCCCTTCCAATTTACATTTGCTTTCGGAGTCGCATTTCTCCAAAAAGGCACCTCTCTATATTCTGATCAAGAGGTAGAGCGCAAAGACGCTTTCTGAATGTTGACGAGACCAGGTCACGTATTCGCTCCTGAAATTTCCTCTCAGATCCCCGGAATGGGAGTGCCATGGTTTACATTGGCGGCGAATAGGACCACGTGACAACATGATCAACAATAAAACAATAAGAAACGACCCTGTCGGAAAAATGCGATACCACATACAAGCCGCTGAGGTTAAGCTCGTGTTGTTGGAGCACTTGTGCGTTATTTGCGCAGGCGTAGCGCTTCATGCTAAGTGTGTAGAATTGGTGTGACCTAAATTTTCATAAGAGATAGCGGAAGCCCTCACGTTTTCTCAAAACTCCTTTTTTGTTTTTTAGGGACAGCAATGTATGTCTTGACATATAAATTATTCATTTATGTGTGTGTGTGCGTATGTGAATGGAGTAATTTTCATTTTACGAGAGTCACCTTCGGCAGAACTTTGCATTTTCTCAGAATTTCTTGTGTCTTATTACTGAAATGGTGAATCCTTTGCAAGTTTTAAAAAAATAAATGTCTTAGTGATCCTAGCGCACTGGCAGAGCTTCGCTCTACATCCTTATCTATCTAGGCGCCTTTGTCTGGGTGCTCTAGTATTCGCCCTCTTGGCTTGATGCACACCAAAACTCGCGGACTAAGAGGGTTTGATGAATACGATTTTCTGGTGATGAAATGTATAACTTTTTGTATAGGTCGTCATGCTCTCCCCTCTAGACACGTAAGGTACATTTGTGCATAGCATGGGCAGCGGTATGTGGATAAGCACCACAGGTGATTGGCAGTATGTATCGGCCCATGAGTGAGAGCGTTAAGAAAACCAACATCAGGAGTGTTGACCCAATAAATGAAAATAATCAACATCAGGATCCCAGCAGGAACCAAACCCAGCCACTTTTCGTGGAAGTCGGGTATTCTACCAGAGAGCACTGCCAGGTCTTTCGAAAAAGACCCTCCGCAGGGTTAATTTGGGTGCATGGTTCACTGGTTTTTCTTTTCGGCTCCCAGTTTAAAAAATACAGGCGATACATGTGAGTGTCGTGGTTCCAGTGTTAGCCCCACTTCTATAGTAGTCTAGAATATTTTTATTCCCACGATTCATTGAACCATGTTGAAGCATTCATCGACCCTGGAAAAACACGTTAAATCAAATCAAGGTACAAAACATGCACGTCGTCACACCGTCAATCGCTCCTAATTTCGATTATACGGACGGCTGTCCATAACGTGATCGTAGAGGTTACTTCAGATGATGTATTGCCCTTGAAACATTGATGTATTCAGCGTTTCTGGTAATTGGCCTGCCGCGGTGGTCTAATGGCTAAGGTACTCGGCTGCTGACCCGCAGGTCGCGGGATCGAATCCCGGCTGCGGCGGCTGCATTTCCGATGGAGATGGAAATGCTGTAGGTCCGTGTGCTCAGATTTTGGTGCACGTTAAATAACCCCAGGTGGTCGAAATTTCCGGAGCCCTCCACTACGGCGTCTCTCATAATCATATGGTGGTTTTGGGACGTTAAACCCCACAAATCATTCAATCATTTCATGCACATCAGTCGGCGAGTAATTGTATTTGCTGAAACTTTTGTTATTCACCGAAATATAATGGTATGGATCAACGTGTATTAATAAACGCAGTATTTGTGTGCGAACCATGGAATTACCAGAAACGCTGATTTGATTGATACGTGCGGTTTAACGTCCCAAAACCACCATATGATTATGAGAGACGCCGTAGTGGAGGGCTCCGGAAATGTAGACCACCTGGGGTTTTTTAACGTGCACCCAAATCTTAGTACACGGGCCTACAACCTTTCCACCTCCATCGGAAATGCAGCCGCCACAGCCGGGATTTGATCCCGCGACCTGCGGGTCAGCAGCCGAGTACCTTAACCACTAGACCACCGTGGCGGGGCGATGTGCATGAAATGGATTCCATCAAGTCGTAGTATCTGCCGAATCTTACTTACTTTCATTGTTCAGTATACGAGTATTGTTACTTTTGGAGTGTCTTGAAAATATTTGTTTTAAGTGAACAGCACTGTAGGCTTCAAAAATAAAGTGATCTGCAACGTCTTTGTTATTTCTGACATTGCTTTCTTAAATATGAATTGTTTATTTACTTTTTGTATTATTTACTACTTTTTTGCGGTACCATATCTGCAACTGTTGTAGGGGTGATCCTCATCGTAGTTTTTCTATGGCAGTCGATGAGTATACGGGTCCCCCATTTTCCTAACTTGACTTGTTAGAGATATTGTTTTTCCTCGAAATAGCAGAATAAATTTAAGAACGAGCAGAAAGATAAAATTGATAGCGAGTTTTCTTAGTTGCATCACCAAACGAGACGACGTTGAAAACTTTCAAACAGAAAACAAAGACAAAATATGAGTTTTGCATTTCTTTTAAAAACAAAGGGCAGAGTTTTCTGAGAAGTGTACGACAATATGTGTGCTTATTGTTAGCGTGAGGGTAAGTATGTAGAATGCAGCCTGTGTGTCTAAGTTTCATTTGTCATGCTTTACGGCTCCAGTAACAAAAAAACAAAAAATATACCAACCTGTAAAATGTATTCGGTTTATGACGCCACCGCATAAGCGTTTACCATTTTTAAGAAAAAAATTATTCAGCAAACACTGTTTCGCAAAGATGATACCCTGAAGAAGGGTCCCTGCTTAGGTCTCAGTTTTCCTTTGTTATATTTTATAAATTTCATGCCAGCGAAATAAGCGCTTACTAAATACTCCTGTGTGCGCAGGGCTGCGATGATTGATCAGCATGTATGCTTAGTTCACACTAGCACACACAGATAGATACGGCTAATATGTCTTAATAAAGAAAAGATGATGCCAGTGGTCCACATGTTTCTTTTTTTAATTAGCGACATGAGTGTAGGTCGCACAAAAGGTAATGCGTAATCACCATTATATTTCGTCATGATTTGATGCACACTGTACAAGAAGTTACTTTATCTTGTTTACAAAACATCGCCATTTTCAGAGCGGTAGGTTTAAACATGTTTTACCTGTAACCATTCAAACAAGCTTTGTTCAATCCTTCAACAATGTGCCCTCTACGTTGAAAGCTGCGACCCCGACCTGACCAGTGCATAGGCAGCGCACATTTTTCGATATGCTTCAGAATTACGACTTTCTGACACAGTTCCACGCATCTCTGAAGTAACATGCGACATTAAAGAGACATCACCACCATATACACGAAATGAGTGATGCTAGATAGCTTGCATGGAGGCACACGGGGCGTTTCTTGGTGAGACCATTTCTGTATGAAAGCTTGTTAACTAGCGGACACATGATGTCTACGTCTAAAGCAGCGTTGTCGGGCACATTACGTAGCCGGCACTTCGCAGCGTTGGCCTCGCCAATCGGCAAGTTAACCACCTGCCCTTTTATGCAATCTCGGCCGTGCCGTGAGTCAAAAGCCTAACGCTTATGAATGGCAGACGGAGAGCTATCAGGTGTTCTTCAACGAGGCTGAGAGCAGGCAGGTGAGGAGGCTTGGGAGAATATCAGTACCCATGCGTAAGACCCATCGTAGAAAATTGCCACGTGCTGCCGTACGTGCGAAGAGACGAGAAAGAAATGGACGTAGTCGCGAGGAGGCCAGCGCACGGGCTATCAGTAACCACCGCCTTGAGTGAGTATTGGGTGACTATGTAGTGAGTATTGTTGGAATGACCGGAGAGGTGACGGGAGCGGCAACCTTGAGGGACGACCAGAGAAGTGTACACTGCCAATGCTTTTGGACACGCCTGTGGCCGTCAGACAAGGCATGACCATAAAAAGCTTGCGAGGCAAGCTCCTAGTAGAAAGTGGTGTTTGGTAAAGCAGCTTCAAAAAAAAAAAAAAAACACTCAAGCAAGGAAAAAAAGTATCTTAGATGCGAAAGCTCAGATAACCAGGCACTCAAGCAAGCAACAGTTGGTCTTTGCAGAATAAAAACTAGAGGCGTAAATTCACTGTCATTATTCTCCCCGTTCATGGCAAGCTGCTTTTTTCGGTCTCCTTTGTTTTTTTTTTCATGTCATATTATTATTAACGCTCCTGGCTTCATTGATTGTTGGCGCGATAATGCCGTTGAAATACAATTATTTTTTGTCGTTCTTTGGTACAGCATACTATGTTCTTATTACTGCTCACCTGTACTTAAGGAGGCAGTGCACAGCGGCTGGAGAAGCTTGCCAAAAATATGAAATCTCATGAAGAAAAATAATAAAATATTACCAAAATACAACTTTGCCTATTTCACCCAGCCTAGTGACCGTACTGTAATCACCGCTATCTGGGTCATCATTAGCTTGTAGCCTCTGCTCTCTTACCCAGGTCTGTCTTTCTGACTCCGCTTGACCTACTTCCGCTTTCTAGCCTAAAGCTGCATGGCGAGAGCGGTGCCTCAGCAACCCACACAGACTGAAGCCAACAGTAAGAATTATTTGAGTAGCAGGAAGAAGCATTCTCAGTAACCGTCCCACTCCGGCTTTCCATAACTGTTTCGGAATTAACGCCCACTTAACCTCCAGTAGCAGTGGTGTCATCTGAAACTAGGAATCATGTTCGCCGCTTACGTAGAACCCATCAGATATTTCGTTAAAAATAACGCAAGCTAGCGAAACATGATTTTCGGCATACCTACTCATGCAGAAAGTCTGACAGATGCTGTACCACCTCAATATACCAGTGAATAAGACACAATGGAAAATGGGAACACTACCAAGCCATGCTGATAGGACACCAGCAATATAGTAATAAAAACTAACATTATGCATAGAAGCGGGCAACTTCGTTTAAAATATAGTGATAATTTCTATGTTATCTAGGTAGCTGTTACCGTTATTCGACGAACCATTATTTCCGCAATAGATTTAGCGCTGCTTTTCGGACACTATTGTCATGAAAAACATCCGAAAGAAACTCAAAATGGATTTCACTGTTGCCATCTCTATAACTGAGTGTTTAAAACGTCGTAGTGGTACTTTTTTAAATATAATTATTAAAGTAGATGTTTTATATAGTTTTCTAGGTTGATTATCAAATAGATTACGAAGCATTCTTTTTCACCAGGCATTTTACTGCCATCAAAGATATTGTACCAATTTTTTATCGTATTTATACATCGGTGTTTGAAAACAGGCCACATATCAGGGTACATCTGTTGGTACACATTTTTTTAGCCAAACGCTAAATAAAATTGCCTGAAATGTACTGAGAATCGACGAATTAATGCCTTTTTTAAGACGTGCACTGAAGTGAACGCCTGATTTACAAAATAGAGTTTACTACATTTATAACTAGGATCTATATTTGGAGAATCATGCCATCACATGAACACGGTTGGTCATTTATATTGTATCATGGGAAGTTGTGCAAAGTGAACAAGCACATGAAAGTAATGAGGTGCTTTTGCTGATAGCTGATGTGGGCGCGACTGTACGTAACGTAATATGGGGCAAGCGCAACCAAGCAGCGGGTACACTGCCTAGAATTCTGGTAAAAAGCCAGGCAGGATGTAAGATCACAAAGCGTACTGCCTGCGCGCATGTAGGTGAGTTCCCAACAACAGTTGCTAAACCACTGAGCAAAGCCACTTTTCGAGTACCTGCACATTTTCTCACATGCTGGCATTGGTTGGAATAAGATTGCAAGATCTGAAAAATCTGTGACCTTAGGTGCGGTTTTGTCAGCGTCTTTGTCCTTCACTTGACGCCACTAGGATCGAGTTATGCCGGACTTCAAAAGAAGTGAAAGTTGCAATACGTCTTAGTCATTTCCACCCCCCGAAAGTTTTTGTTTCGCTATTGCGTTCAACAAAAACTGTTCTGTTCTGTTCTGTTTTAACTGTTTTGCTGTGGAGAGGTTGAGGTGCCTATTGCCTCGGCTACTCCATATCACAAAGTTCTGCAGCGAAAAATAAAATAATAATACAGAAAGGTACCTAAAAACTAACAATACGGAAGAGAAAAAAAAAATAGCACACTGAAACCAGCTCAAATATCATGCCAATACACAGTTTTCTTCGCACAGTTCACACAGTCATAAACTACTTACACGCACACCTTACTAATCTAATGTCAGTATATACATGACCACATTTTATATGATATCCATCTCTGGCTGTCAGTCATACGCGCTTGTCCAGTCCAGTCTCCACTAAAAAGTCTGTCAGGAAGATTATTGCCTTTTTCTGGAGATGAATCTCAGGCCATGGTCCAAGTAGTTTATTGTGAGGGAGCGTCTGTTGAAACTTGCTAATTTGTTTCTTAATTTTTCTCTTTCATTCGCGTATTTAACGCACTCCAAAAGAATATGGCGAAAATTTTCTTCTGCATGACCACAATGGCATACCGGTGAGTTGGATCGATGTATCTTGTGCAGGAAGCTGTTTGTGTATGCTACTTTCAATCTAAGTCGGTGGATCAATGTCTCTAGGTGTCGTAGGAGGTCTGTCACTATGGAAAATTTTCTGTGTGGATCAACTTCATAAAGTACCGTTTCCTTTGATTTGGGGCTCTCAAACCACTTCTCCATCGAACAATGGTTGCCTACTTGCGATATAAAATGTCGAATATCCGCCCCAGACATAGGGATTGCGCAATCCCGTCCTTCCTTCAATGCTTTCTTCGCGAGACTATCAGCATCTTCATTTCTCTTTATTTCAATGCGGCTAAATATCCATTGGAATACGACGTTGTGACCCTGCGATGAGGCATATTCCACAGTTTCTGCGATACATTGTGCTATTTCACCATTTTTGTAAGGTGATCTCACATTTCTGATTAGCTGAAGAGCAGGCTTGCTATCAGTGCATATCACCCATTTTCGTGGCTCAGGATTCTCGCAGATAAGCTTAACTGCTTCAAAGATAGCCACCAATTCTGCTGTCGTCGACGAAGATTTATGCGATAATTTGTACATCTTCTTTTTATGAATTTCGGGTATAAAGACCGCACAGGCTGACACTTCTTCTGTGCATGATCCGTCTGTATATATCTTCGTTTTTTTATTATGCATTACATGAAGCTGATGAAGTACCAACTGTGCCGCTACTAGAGGTGCCATGTCTGCTTTCTTCTCTATGCCGTCTATTTCACGAATAACGTTGAGACGTGGCAGCGTCCAAGGTGGTTTTGAAGGTTTCTATTGTTTAAATTCCGGTACCACTACCTGAAATGACGATATAGTATCCTGTAGTCTCGTTGCCGTCCTTTGTGTTAGTGCACCAGATAAAAAATGACTTTCATGTTGCGTGAAAATTCTAAATAAATTTCGAGATGTTTCTTTATTTCGGAGGACTGTCAAAGGTGGCTGTCGAGCCTCCGCATACACTAAAGCACTGGAAGTTGACCGTGGTAAACCCAGACATACCCTCAAGCTCCTTGCCAATAACGAGTGAAGTCTCCTTACGGTGGAGGCCGGGAGTCCGTGCAGCAGACGCAGTGAGTAAGTTACGATGGGGCGTATCCAGGCAACATGTAGGGCTAATAACGACTCTGTTGTACCACCCCATTTGGCCCCGAAGAGATGCCGGAGGATTCTAATGGCCTGATTCACTTTTTGTTCCAGGGACTGGACATGAGGCGACCATGTTAGTCTCCGGTCTAAAATTACTCCCAAGAATTTATGAGTTTCAACCATTTGAATAGGCTGATTTTGCAGAATAATCTGGAAATTTCCAGGTCTTTTTAACAAAAACTGGTTACGACCTTCAGAAACGCGCGTATTGGAGATGTACTTTGTATATACATAAATAGGTCAATAAGTACAAATACATTGCATTTCTTATATCTAATCTGGCATCACATATTTTATACTGAAAGCCTGCAGGTCATCATTTATATTACGACATAAATATTACAAAGTACTGAAAGAGAGAAAACATATGTGCTGTATTTCTGTCAACGAATAAGTACGCGATGACTTATACGACGCAATTGAAGACAAAGCAAACTGTTTTGTCTTACCGCACCTTTTTTCCTATCCATAATGGCTGAAATACCACCTACTGTTAGAGACAGTTTGGTAACGTAAGCTCAAGGCTCATAGTAATAGATGATTTATAATATCCATGCTCTGCTGATAGTACATATCCAGGCATGCGGTATTTGTCATGAATGAATGGATGGAAGAACTCGACAGGTAGTCTGTTCTATGTGCTACAATGTAAAGCGTCCGCTAAAAATTTGACACAGAGGCTACGTGTTCTAAAAAAGTAAGCAGCACTTCAGATAAAAGTGAGCTTTCCTTAGCACACCCTCAACTATTTTGTAGGCATCGAACTGCTTTTGGTTGCAACGTGACTGAGAAGGTGTTGTGTTGGAGAGTCTTTCAGAAGCTTACACCTAATGCTGCCGCTAATTCTGAGGGCGTATTTTCCAACACCTTCATGCCCGCACTCTTTACGCCGAGGCAGTGGTGAATAATCGAATAAGAAGTCCTCTGATGGCCAGCAGGACATCTTCCTTGGCACATAAGGTGAGACTTATTAGGCAGCGTTTTAATTTTGAATAATAATTAGGACTGAGCTTCTCAAGCAAGGCTTCAGGCGTTACGGAACTTCTCTTGCTCGTTGGTGACCTTTGGAGGACATTAGGCGAATACTTTGCCAATAGTAAAGCGCTATTTCCTAATCTCATAAGTGTGGCTATGAACATACAGACAGTGGCGAATACCGTAGATGGAGAAATCTTCACTGAATTATGCAAACCAGGAGAATGCCGCCAGGGGGCCAGAGGGTGCGGACGCGTTTCACGTCGGTTCCGCGGATGTTTTATGTTTGTGGCAGAAATTCAGATCTTCGATCAACGGCATTCTACTCAGCAGTTTCTGGAAGGTCAGCGAATCCTGCCTATATCAAGTTTTTCGGAGGTGAGCCGCTTTTCTGGACACTGTAGCTCATTTATTGCGGTGCCACACTGGCACACGAACTAAGCCTAACGCAGCACCGGTAGACGCCGTCGCTCGCGCTGCAGACGCGGCCGGCGTCTATGCCGAACCCAGCGAGCAGTGCGACGCCCCTTTGCTACTCGCTTAACGGCTTTATCCTCGACTGCAATGGAAGTTGTTCACGTAGACGGTGAAGAAATATCGCCGACAGATGTCCGCAAGGAGAATGGCTGGCTCGAGGTTCGGGCCAAATACAAGGAACGCAAGGCGCGCGTCGCGGGCACTGACCCTGCTGCGCAGACCGCTGACGCGCTCAACGATGATGAAGCGTTTGTCAAAAGAGCAGCCAGAAACGTGCGACGACTCAGCATGGCGACCAAAAAACCGAATCTGCCGGTGGACGACATCAAGGTCATCGTACGCCCTAGAGATGGCTTCAGCACCAGGACACATCGTGCTGCTCGGATCGGCGACAGCATACGTGCCGCTGCCGGACTGAACCAAGAGGAAACCAGAGGCGATATCTTTCGCGTAAACGAAAGACAGAATATTGTAGTAGTGAGCACTCCATCGGAAGAGAGAGCCAGAAGATATTGTGAAATCTCCAAGCTAACCATGGGAGACAAAGATTACGCAGCGAGGGCATATGCAGCCGCGCCGGAAAATACAACCAAGGGCATCATCCGTGGGATTCCCGACGAAGATTCTCCTGAGGATATTGAGAGACACCTCGTCAACGAGCACAACCCTTCGTTATTGCACGCGAAGAGGATGGGAAGCACGGCACACGCTATCGTCGTATTCGAAGGAAGTGTAGTGCCGCGCTACATATACTACAACGGAACGGAGCACCGTTGCGTGCTCTACAAGAAACAGTACGAGACGTGCTACGCTTGCGGCCGACTTGGACATCGATCCGACGTTTGCCCCAACCCAGAGAGTAGAAGATGCAGAGGCTGTGGCTGTGATGATCCACCGCAAGACCACTGCTGTGAGCCCAGATGTCGACTTTGCGGCAAGGACCACCCTACCGGAGACAGGAAATGCCAAGCCAAGTACAGAACTCCTTACATAGTGAAGAAACGCCAGTGGGAAAGAAGGCAACGTGAGGAGGACGCAGACAAGAGCTATAGGGTGTACGGCGAAAGTGGACACGCCTGTTCGGCGCTGCGTGGGGAGAGACGAGGCCGATCCGCCTCGCGTTCTCGCTCCCGCTCTCGGTCCCGGTCTCACTCCCGCTCTCGGTCGAGGAACGCCGAGCGCCAACGAGCCAAGGACAGACCTAAGTCCCAGGGCACGTCTCCCGCCAGTACCGACACTACAGCGACGCGAGCTGCCGGACCCGGTGGTAACGACAGTCTACCCAAAGCCTCCAAGGTGAGCTGGGCGGCAGCCGCCTCCGGCGAGCGTGCGCGGTCTGGCACTGCCTTTTCTAACAGTGAAGGTCAACACGACATGATCATGCAAATTCAAAAACGACTCGAGCAATTGGAGAGAGATAACATTAGATACAAAAACGTAATTGAGGAACTCAGGGAGGAAAATGCTAGTCTAAAAAATGAGGTAGCTAAAAAGGGCGGAACGATCCGATTGCAGGACAATCCAGGGGAGGTACTATCTAAGGATGAAACGGTGCCGACCCCCTCGAAACGCAGGGCAGTTGAAGTGGACCCGGCGCAAGCCGAAATTCAAACACATAAAACAGAGGAAAGGGATAGGAAACGGCACGATGTCGAAGACGACATAAGCATAGTCAGGAAAGAAATAGAGGATGAAAAGAACACGCGTAAAGCAGAAATGGAACGAATGCTTAGCCAGCTTACAGGCGCGATGCAGCAGATAACAACTACAATGCAGCAAATACAGCAACAACTCGCCACCCTGCAGATGAGGGTTGAAAACAACGAGCGAAGGTTACCAGCTAGCAGCTGCGGGCCCCTCAAACAGACTGGGAAACCGTACCACAGACCAGTGGACACAGAGACTAGGGAGAACACTGGCAAATATTAAATTTTACTATCATCATGGCTACTCACAATACTAAAAATTACGTAATTTGGCAATGGAATTGTAGAGGATACGCTAGAAAGCGGGGACATCTTCAACAGTACCTGATTAACAAGGAGAAGCCAGATGTGATACTTCTACAGGAAACTAACGTTAAAGCTAAGTTATCCGGTTACAGGTCATTTCAGGATAGCGCTCCTCGGGACAAACCGGCCGTCGCGACGCTAGTCAAACGTAACCTAACCGTAACGCAGCATGAGATAAAGGTAAACGCGATACCGCACCTGTTGGTGGAGATTGTACCTCCAAAGAATCGAGACAATAGTCTTTTCATTCTTAATGTGTATAGTAGCCCTCGACTTAAGCACCGCTTCCGCGCGCTACTCAAGAAGGCGGCCGGCATCGCGGGGACCCGAGCGCTCCTCGTAGCGGGAGACTTTAACGCTCATCATTCCGCATGGGGCTACAAATACGAAAACCTGAAAGGCAAAAACCTATGGGAGGATGCTCTACTGGAGGGTCTCACTCTCATTACCGACCCCTCCGCGCCTACGCGACAAGGAAATAGTGTTTGTGCTGATACGTCACCAGATCTCGCGTTCGTTAAAAACATAACAAACGTATGCTGGACGAATACACAGGAGGATTTGGGCAGTGATCACACTATTGTAGAAATTCGTGCCAATGCGGGGCCGTGCAAAAAGAAAAGCAAGCTACTAAAACTTGTAGAGTGGGACAAGTTTAGGCAAAACAGGGAAAATAGGATTGACTCCTCGGAAAATATCGAAGATATAGAAAAGTGGACATCAATGCTGAGGCAAGATGTCGCGGCAGCAACGCATGAGGTCCCTCCTGAAGCAAACCTCCAGGTCCTAGATAGTAAGCTTCTGCATATGTGGGAGGCTAAACGTAGCCTACAAGCCCGGTGGAAAGTACAACGACACAATAGGACTTTACGTAGGCGAATAGCTAAACTGAATAGAGACATCGAGGAATACGCTTTACAGCTTTGCAAGTCACAGTGGGAAGAGACGTGTAATAGCATGGATAGTCGGGTAGGGTTCACCAAGGCGTGGAATCTCCTCAGGTTCCTGCTGGATCCAGAGGAGACTAAAACAGCATATAGGCAAAATGTCAACAAGATAATCAACGTCTACAAAGGCACCCACGCAGAACTCTTGCATGAACTCAGGATGAGATACACTAATCCGACTAGACCCGTGCTCCACTCTGAATACAAAGGCACTGCGAACGAGTGCTTGGACAGACCTTTCAGCATTGCTGAAGTACGCGCGGTGCTGCACAGGCTCAACACGAAATCATCGCCCGGACCAGACGGGGTTACGAACAAAACGCTTCGGAATCTAGATGACACATCGATAGAGCACCTCACGGTTTTCCTTAACGAATGCTGGGAAAAGGGACGTATTCCCCGACAGTGGAAAACCGCCCGCATCGTTATGATACCCAAACCAGGAAAGCGCATACAGCTGGAAAATCTAAGGCCGATATCGCTGACGTCCTGCGTTGGTAAGGTCATGGAGCACGTGGTCCTCGCGAGACTAACAAACTTTCTCGAGGACCACGATCTGATTCCTCACACCATGCTGGGCTTCAGGAAGAGCCTCTCCACGCAGGACGCCATGCTACAACTCAAGCACCAGGTAATAGACAGCATGACCACTTCTACCAAAGCAATCTTAGGCCTAGATTTAAAGAAGGCGTTTGATAATGTCAAGCACTCGACTATACTTACCCGAATAATAGAACTAGGACTCGGTAAAAGGACGTACGACTACGTCCGTGATTTTCTAACGGACAGGACAGCGAGGATCACATTGGGAGAATTAGAGTCAGGAGAGATAGAGATGGGCAGCGCCGGCACTCCTCAGGGTTCGGTGATTTCGCCCTTGCTCTTTAACCTCGCACTCATAGGGTTACCAGCTAAATTAGAAGAGATTGACGGGCTCTCCCACAGTCTGTACGCAGACGACATTACTCTGTGGGTAACTCGGGGATGTGACGGCCAAATAGAACAGACGCTACAGCGAGCCATCGATACGGTTCAAAGATTCCTAGAGGACACGGGCCTCACCTGCTCGGCTGAGAAATCGGAGCTACTGGTTTACAGACCTACGCGCAGAGGTCGAAAGCCCAAATACAGCGAACAAAGCGCAAATCACGCAGAGGAAGCGATACAGCTAACGACCTCGGAAGGCCACGTCATTCCCAAAGTAGACGTTATACGCGTGTTAGGCTTGTATATTGCAGCCAATGGCCACAATGGCGAAACTGTTCGCAGGTTGGAACACGCGGTAAATCAGACAATCCGACTTCTAAAACGAATTACGAACCGACATAGTGGTATGAAAGAAGGGAACACTATTAGACTTGTGCAAGCCTTTGTCCTCAGTAGAATCACGTACGTTGCCTCTTACTTGAATTGGCACGTCGCCGAGAAGATAAAATTAGATTGCTTAATCAGGAAAGTGTATAAGCAAGCTTTATGCTTACCCATGAACACAAGCACAGTGAAATTATTAGAACTAGGCTTGCACAACACGCTTGACGAATTAATAGAAGCGCACAACGTAGCACAGTATGAACGACTTTCTAAGACTAAAACGGGCAGGTACATCCTCGAAAAACTGGGAATCCACTATCACACGCAGCAAGGCGAAAAAGCCGACATAACCGTGATGGTGAGGGAAAAGATAGTGATTCCGCCGTTGCCCAAAAATATGCACCCGGAACATCACACCGGCCGAAGAAACCAGAGAGCGCAGGACTTGCAGAGAAAATTCGGAAATTGCAAGGAAGCGGTATTCGTGGACGCGGCCAGATACGCGCGAAGGTGTGGTTACGTGGCCGCGGTGGTCGACGGTAAAGGGACATGCATGACGAGCGTTACGGTGCAAACGCCACTGACCGAGACGGCCGAGGAGGTGGCCATAGCACTCGCGGTGGCGACCACTGAGGCCGAAGTAGTAATTAGTGACTCGCAAGCAGCGATACGCAACTATGCGAACGGTCGTGTCTCCCGAGAGGCGCTGCGAATCCTAATGACTAACGAAGACAAAATTCGGGAAAAAAATGACACTTTCGTCATATGGACCCCCGCACACACACAAACCCCGCTGGCCGGCAACGAGGCGGCGCACGCGGCGGCTCGAGCACTCACGAACCGAGCCGTTGCGAACGCCGACGCCGCCTCGGACGAAGTTCCACGCGGGGGGGAGTGGGAGTGGGGGGACCGCATGACTAGTTACCACGAAATAACGCAGCACTATAAGCTAGAAAGGCGAAAGTACCCTCCGCCACACAACAGGTTAAATAAAAAACAGGCAGTTGCGTGGCGACAACTGCAAACATATACTTATCCGAATCCAGTTCTCTTTAGTCTCTGTTACCCTGATCTGTATTTAACAGAAAAATGCAAGGTTTGCGATGAAAGGGCGACACTTTCACATATACTATGGGAATGCTCGAGTTTAGATGAAAGCAACGATGAAAACCACGAAGAGGCAGTTTCGGACCGCAGGACACGCTGGGAGGGGGCTCTGCTCAGCTCCTCATTCGAACAACAACTGTGGGCCGTCCAGCGAGCCGAGGAAGCCGCCCGAGCCCAAGGGCTCGTGGCCGACGCCTAGGCCCGCCCCAAATCAACTTCGCTGGACTTCATAAATAAAGTTATTCTTCTTATGCAAACCACCTCCAACACTTCCAATCCAATGGCTGAGCAAGTCGATCACTTGCTGTACGTCGGCATCTGCAGATGTCCGCGTAAGTCCTGTTGTAGCTAACGGTGAACAGAAAAAAAAACGCCAGGCCTGTGCGGTAGGCGCAACACAGTCACAGCAAAAGCTATAAGAGCGGCCTTTGAAAGCCTTTTCAAAACGCTCATTGGGTAACTACTGGAAGCACACTTGCTTGGTACCTACTAGGGCAATTATAATAAACTTTTGGGTAGTAGGCCGGCATTCGCCATGCTATTTTTTGTAATCATTCTGAGAAGCGTGGTATCCGCTAAGCACTTGCAAGGAATTTTGTGACAATTGTCCATGCAGTGGTTGACGACGATGAAGAATTATGGCTGTAGTGTTTATGCGCCAACGTTAATAGGGAAACAAGACCAAGCTTTCGTAATGGGTTGGAGCATTGGACGTCCAACTCATTACGCTGATCGCATTGTGCAACAACTGGGTGTTCCTTCGCTGTTTTAAAACGCTTTATAGGTCGTATTAACGCGATAGCTTCTTTGACATCAAGCCTGCCTAAGGCAAGTTTGACAACAAGTCACAAGCACCGGTGTAGCGTAGTTGTAAACTGAGTTACACCAGTGCTTGTTCAAACTCTAGTTCAAAATCATATTTCTTTAAGCTTCATACAGAGACTCTAGAAGTTAAAACGTGGATGGAAAAAAGCGGACTGTTTGTACCGTTACAAACGCACTGTTTTTGCTCTCGTAAACCTGAAACCACCGAACAAGTATTTCTGGATTGTTGGGAAGGGGTGTTCTTCTGGGACATTCTGCAGAGAACTATCAAAAAAGATTTACCGATTGATGCCTACAGGATCAGATTTTTACCAGTCAATGAAGAAGACGATGGAGCCCCTTATGATATTGTTGCTCGGCCTTCACAGTATTTGGAAAAAGTGCATGACAGTCCGCCATGCCGACATCAATACACTGCCCATTCGTGAATATTTCCACCAAACGATCAAGAAGTTTATTGAAGAGTGTAAAACTAAAGACCCAATTCCAGAGTGGCTCGAACATCTTGAAGCACTTATTCGTACAAAGGAATTCTAGGCCCTATGTAACCATTGCGCTTGTTACCGCTGTATGTACTGTTTATGCACTGTATTAATATTATATGATGTGCGAAAGTAAGTAATAAAAAAACAATGTAGCTGAGTGGTAGAATACTGGGCTGGCACCCAGCAAACCCGAATTCAAGCCCTAGTATCCCATTAGTGCTAGGGCATTGGTGCAAGGTTTTTGAAATACGATAGTCCTTCTCAGGGAGCTTCGACGCAAAAATTTTGGTCTGTCTGTACATTTGTCTGTCTGTCCACTCTTAACGGCATCGGATACTTGAAACGGCCACCACAACATGCAACTGCAACTGCGCATGACCCAAAAAGTGGTCTCATAACAGTTTTCGCTGTAAAACCAGAACAAATAAAATGCGTCAGCTCACTTTACTTTGCTCGACTCATCATGCTCGCCATGTTGGAGTAAGCGTTCTCATCAACTCAAGTGTATTTTTTTATATCTGCGTGCGCAGGCACGGTGCGGTGTAATTAGTTCGCGAATATTTATCCAGCACTCTCGGCCGATAAAACTATCAGCAATCCAATGGCCGTTAGGGGTTTCTATGAACCTTTCGCCTTTTATTTTGTTGTTGCAGAAGTTGTTGTGGTTGCTGCGGCTGTTGTTGGTGTAGTTGAAGTAGTTGTTGGTGGTGTTCTTACAGTAGTTGTTGTTGTTGCTGCTGCTGCTGCTTTTGTTAGCGTTGTTGTAGTAGTAGTTGTTGTTACTCTTGTTGTCGTTGCAGTCGTTGTTGTTGGTGGTGTTGTTGCAGTCGTTGTTGGTAGAGTAGTAGTAGTAGTAGTAATAGTAGTAGTGGTAGTAGTAGTTAATGTTGTTGCAATAACAGTGACTGCTTTTCTTGTATGTGGAATATAGTTTTTTTTCGTTTTTGTTAGAGATATAATATATTAATTCTCTGATTTTGTTGCATTTGTGATCGTATAATGAAGTTTCCTGCAGTGCCTGCCCGTCTCCCTCTCTTGTTTCGCACTATTGTAAAGGTTCTACTTAGTTTACAGACATTTACTACATTTATTCATTGGGCAAGTGTTAGCGTAATTAGTGTCCCTTCAGTCCTCGAAAAGTGCGTTTATAAAAAAACGCTGTCTAATAGACTTTCCCTTTACTGACGAACCGTTACATAATGATTTTACCACGCTCGGTAAAAGACCAGTAAAAACCTCGTTCGATTTCTTTTTGTACAATAAGAATGTCATAATATTGTTAACGCGACCAATTTCCAAGTAACATACTTATGCAACACTCACTAGCATTTCATGCAAGTTTCAACGTTGTCTAGATTTGTAAACTAAAAATTTTGTGAGCCTTTTTATACCCTGAAAGGCTGGTGAAAGCCGTCTCGACGGAACTCTCCTAAATTAATAAAAACTAAAATTTACTGTTACCGCCACGTACTCGCACTTATAATCCAAAAAGCAGTGGAAGTGTGGACGCTGTCATGCGCGGCGAATCAGCCAATTAGTGGATTAGTGATCGGCTTAGTGTTGACTAAAGTGCATTAACGCCTCTCTTTAGATTAAGCGGTGGGAGCGCAGCGCACCACAAAAGAATACCTATCAGCTTATAGTTGGCGGTGGGGGCCTAAGGGGAATTACCAATCATGGCAGGCTTGGCAAAGTTTTGGGAATTAATTCAAATAGTAATAGTATTTATTTAATACAATTATATGCTCTCTTGTTTGGTTTATCATATTGTAGCACATAGCGAAACCATAAGGTACTCGCTCATTTTAATGCACTACGTCACAAAACGTAAGAAGTAAAGATTCAAGAAAGTTGAACTTGCAGGAAAAAAAGAATGGTATAAAACAATGTGTTTTGTTACCTCCTCTCTCACAGCTCATATTGTCTAATATGCTCTTATGAGTGGTTATTTATTTGAATTCTACCTATAATTCTCTGTCTAGAGAGCACACAATGATGGTATTTTTTGTGGCGGAACCTCTTTTTTGGATGGTATTTCTTGCTTAGCAAACCAACTGGTATTCAAAAAAAAGTTGTGATTGTCTTGTTCGGTTGGCTCGACCCAGTTTCCACGCGGATTCGATACGTGCGTACTGCTCAGGAGAATATGCCGAATTGTACGAAATGATGCATGTATGATCATAGGAAAAGCAAGTGCGAACAGGGGCAGGCGCAGTGCCGGCATCTCGAGGCATCGGGGTGAGTGATACGAAGCCGTCATCACGAGACGGTGTCGCCATTTGGCGATAATGTCATAGATAGCCAAAAATTTAGAAAGAAATAAGAACGAGAAAATAGACTGTAACGTTACGGCTCTCCACATAAATCAGTGGCATTGGTCACTAATGTTTGTGACTTAGAAATTACGTAATTGTGACGTAATGTAACGCAGCATCACACGCTAACGTCGTCATATCGCGCCATAGCTTGGTCGGATGTGGTCCAATCATGAAAAAAATGCGATAGCAGGTGAGATATTTCTCATCTACGAGGAATCTGCAGAAAGCTTTCAAAGGCTAGCCGGGCAGCATGAATACATTGGCTGAAAAAGAGCGAGGAGGGTATCGTGTTTGACTGGTCTTGAGTAGCACGAGAGAAACTGTTTTACAGTGTTTGTTTGTTAGAGGAGAAGAATAATATTATTCGTCATGGGAAGCACGTATCTCCTTCCCAAGTACGTTAGAAGTGTAAAAAAAGTGACTCTTTAGCCTACCAGTCTAGTTTGTCGAAGTTTCACCAGAACGAATCAATTACTCACACACCACGTCGTACCGCATTAAAAATATCGTCGTCATCGGTGCAATAAAAATGTAACCATCACAATGCTCGGCTTAACACTGTGTAATTTCCATCAACATTCTAATTGTTATCACTATGACAAAGTGACAACGTTTACAGCTTTAAAGAGCGAACTTCGTGTGTGTGTGTTTGTGTGTGTGTGAAAGCGCAGTTCCATTTCATGAAGCAATTTCTCAAAAAGATGGCTCCCACACGTCGCAAAATACATTTTCCATTGGCGCAAAGCGAAAATTCCGAGTTTTCATAGATGTGGCACACTATATATATTGCAGCCATGTGTTTTCAGTTTCGATGGAGACAGAACTCACTTTCTCCCTCTTCGTATTTACTTCTTAGGCTGCCACATAGGCTTCCACGAGGCTTGCTTGCTTGTAGTGCGCGGGCTTGCTTTACGGCAGACTCGTCGTTTCTTTCTCTCTTTTTTTATGAAACTTTGGTTGCAAAGCTGGCATCCCTCGCGGTAACTATTGAACTATAGCCGCAAGAGGTAGCGAAAGCCTAGTACATAGATCACGAAGCCTAACGTGCTAGCTTTTCGATGCTTCCACGTCGTATTTTCGGCAGACCTGGCTACTGGATATGCGCCTTCGTTCTCTTACTATGATTCAGGCAACCACCGGAAATTCGAGTGCCTCACGTTGTATCCAGTGCCTTGTCGAGTTCTCTAGAATGTCTGCGTTTGAGTGACCACGTGATCCTTATGTAGAAAAAATGTATGGACTAACTTGTCAAAATATCTGATCGTCAAAAGGATTGCAACAGGCAGGCAGGCAGGCAGGCAGGCAGGCAGGCAGGCAGGCAGGCAGGCAGGCAGGCAGGCAGGCAGGCAGGCAGGCAGGCAGGCAGGCAAGCAGGCAGGCAGGCAGGCAAAGAACTTTATTTGATACGGAGACGATGCTCACTAACCCTCAAGGTGCGACATCGGCGGGCCGCACCCACGATGAGACGGGGAACATTGCAAGAATCTCCTTAGGCGAAAGCTTTTAGATACTCCTAGAAACGTGAAAATGGACTGCCGGTGTGCCTCGGCGTCAGCGTCAACACGACTGACGCAAGAAACCACTATAGTCATCTGAAGACATCCACTTATAACGATCATATGGCGTCATTATGTACGTCATCTCATGACAGTGCAGCTTGGTCACATGTGGGCGAATTAAAGAGCCAACGCGAAACCAAGTCAGGCACAGAACGCTTTTGAAGCCTCTTATTGTGGAGACAGTGCAACACTACCTTATGGGCAGAAAGATTTCTGAAGGCAAGAGGGGGAGCGAATGCATCGACTGAGAAAAAAAAAGCGATGGTTTTTTGCCCTCAAGTCGTCTTGAGCGAATGCAGAACCAACAAGTAAGTTCGTTTTTTTTATTCTATGTCGGGTCCTGTGCAACCCGGTGATCCTAAGATAAATTCGAGATAGTTAAGGGGGTTTGCTGAGAGGCAAAAGTGAAGTAATCCCGTTTGTTGTTTTATTCTTGAAACGCTTTGAATCAAATAGCAAACTTCGCGCCAAAATCACAATGACACAGAAAAAAAAAACACATAGACAGGACGGTGGTTGTAGTTTTGGCGCAAAGTTCACCATTTGTTTCAGACATGCACCAACTAGCCCAAGAGCGAATTCTGCAGGAAATACTCATTGAAACACTCATTGTCACCGATGATGTGTAGTGATGGAGGCAGTACATTACAAAGTACCAGAAACTGTGACGTAGTCATATCACTCGGCCATAGATGGGCTTATGCCGGAAGTCGTAAAGCACCACGTTGGGTGCGGAAAGCTCCAATGGAGGGGTAGTAGCAATGCATATCACCTGGCATTGTGAAGGGTTCACGCTTATGTGAATGTGAAGGGTTGCAGCAACTTTCAGACGAGAGCAGAAGGAGAGAGGAACGTACAGGACGAGGCTCGTCGCGTGTGTTCCTCTCTCCAAGTTCTCTCGCCTGATACTTGCTGGAACCCTTCCCCTTCACAGCATGTACCAAAAAGCCCAGAAAACCACACTGCTGCGCGCGTATAGTGTTTCGCTCGCTTTTGTTATTCCATTTTCTCATGGCAAACGATTGCATGGGACCAAATCACGCAGATAAGGCGAATACTTTTCTTCATAAAAATACCATGAAGTAATGAATCGGCAGCGAAAGCAACAAGAAAAAGGGTTACTTGTAACACAGTTCAAAAAAGTGCTTCCTCTTCAAACCTCCTCATACCATCCGATGGTCCACAAGAATATTCTTTTCCTGATCTGTCCTTTAGGCCAGCAAAAGCTTACTCAACCTTTAAAAAATTGCTTCTTGCTTGCTGAAGTGCTACATCAAAACAAGGAAGAAACAATCGACAGAAAAGCAGAAAAGAAGCTTCAATCGGGGAAAAAGAACACGCCGCCTTTCCTTCTGCAAAAAAAAAAAAACGAACAAAACAAAATGTCTTCTCTTCCTACCGGAAGATTTTCCGGCCAACATTTTCGAGAACAGGCATATTCCTGTTTTTGCTTTTTTCTTCTGGCAACTATACTTGTGGGGATTACATGGCTGGTGTTTTGTAAACAACGAGAAATGTTTTTTTTCGTTTTTTACATCCTGCAAGAACCTTCTCCGCGAGTCAGCAAAGCCATTTTTATTTGTTCATTGAAGCGTGCGGTGAAAAAAATATAAGAACATTCTTTTTTGCTGCTGTCAACCGCTTGGTGTTCCTCTCGAAAGATGCCAACGTGTATCTGTAACAGTTCGCCCGAAGAAGTTACCTGTGGCATCAAAACCAAAAGAGCGAGCCAGAGTATCAACGTTGACACCACCAGATGTCCCCGCTTGCGTGAAGCCTGTCGTATGCCCATGCGGTTGTCGTAGAGTTGCATGTATTCAAATTCTACACGAGTGCTCGTAACGCCCTGTCGAGTGTCGACATCTTGTCATCTTGTCACCACGATGCCAAGACACCAAAAGCTTCTCTTTCGCCTTTCATGCGTCGGTAGACATTGGTTTTCTGCTTTACGAGGATTTTTAAGTATACAAAATTCTGGTTTTAAACCGATTGTCTTCCCTAGTAAGATGCTGTTCTTTTCAACTTCAGCAGTATTAAGATTATCCTGCGTTTCTGGGTTCTTAATATAACCTCCCACTAAAATCCAGGTGATAAACTACAAAAAAAAAACAAAATGAAGAATAGCAAATTACGTTTCAAAAACAAAATATTAAAGAAATAAACTGTCGCCTACCTGTTGTCTTCTCTTTTCGTAACGTGAGTGATCATTTCCAACGTACAGTGTGCCAATTGAGGCTATTGAGCGCTTTACCTGGATATGTAGTGGGTACAGGCCACATGAATGCCGTTTCGCGGATATTTCAGGGTAGTGGTCTTACGTATCCGGTTTTCGTCTGTCAGATCTTCTAATAAGTACGTGTTTTCAGTGACACGCAAAAAGCTACCCCATCCTTATCTTTGTAGCGATTTCACTCTCGTGTTTCGGCTTGGCAATTATTACCTGCTGTGCTTCTGAGAAAGACGGGTTTGTGTGTACTCCTCTGAGTTGCGGTGAACTTCTACACGCTGCAGTGAAATTACTGTCAGTCTCTTCTTTTTTCCTTCTCTTCCCCGCTTTCTCATCTTTCTTATCCACTTCCCTAATCCCCCAGTGTAGGGTAGCCAACCGGATGTCTTTCTGGTTAACCTCCCTGCCTTCTCCCTTTTGTTGCTTCCTTCCGTCCTAAGTAAACGCATTCCTATACAACTTTACAGCTTCTTGAACTGCTAACGTAACAACAAATATATTCTAAACGTCAGCACGGAAAACATACATCAAGAGTTACGGCTTGAGCTTAGGCTTGCACTCTCGAAGTGGACCTTGATTGCTCTCCACCGAAAAATTGCCACTGGTTTGTTTGTTTTCTTTATGATAGTGTCGGCGAAACGTGTTATAACAGTTGAACAGGACCAAAATACGGCATTTGCAGAAATAATGGTTCTTCCGACAGCACCATGGTGTAGCCGTTAAGATTTCTGGTTGTTCACGCGAAGGTCGCAGGTTAAATCCCGGCCGCGACTAAATAGTAGAGGCCCTTGTACTGTGCGGTGTCAGTTCACGTTGAAGAACACCAGATGGTCTAAATTTCCGAAGCCTTCTACTATAGCGTCTATCGTAGTCATATCGTAAAACCCCAGATACGAGTATTAGTAAAACTTTATTGTTATTCATACGAAGCCTCAAGAAAACTGACTTGTTAAGCCGGCGAAGTTTGTTAAAAACATCTTATTGTCCTATGAGGAGGCTTGACACGAACAATGCTAAAATAAGTTCCCCTCAACGAACACTTAGTGGGAGTGCTGTACACTCTCACTACTCCTAATGAAGGTAGAATTATCTCTCTTGATCTCATTCATTGAAAACACCTAAATAACGTGAGGCTGCTTATAGAAATTAAGAGTCTTCATGGATTACGAGAAGGCATTCGATTCAGTAGAAATGTCTGCAGTCATGCAGACACTGTGGAATCAGGGCATTGGCGAAACATATAGAAAAATCCTGGAGGAAACATACTGAGGAATAACTGCCACCATAGTGCTCCATGAAGAAAGTGGCAGAATACCAATCAAGAAGGGTGTAAGGCAAGGAAATATGATTTGCCCAGTGCTATTTGTCGCGTGCTTGCAGGAGAATTTCAGAGGCCTAGAATGGGAATTGTTGGAGATAAGAGTTAATCAAGACTGCCTTAATAACCTGCTCTTCACTGATGACATTGTATTGCTGAGTAACTCAGGCGCGTTCATGATAACACAATGAGACAAGGAGAGAAAAAAGGCAGTTCCTAAACTAATCTGCAGAAAACTGAAGTAATGTACAAACGTCGGAAGAAAACAGCGCTTCGAGTAGCAGTGCAGTTGAAGTTGTAAAAAAGGTACGCCTACTTAGGACATGCAGTAACCGCGGAGCCAAAACAATGAGATTGAAGCAACTATAAAAATGGCAGCATCTCCACGGAGTGAATGATGGAGAGTGGGGCGAAGCATTCGTCCGTCCATTCGTTCCTGCTTCCGCCCGTCCGTGCGTGCGTCTGTTCGTGCGTCCGTCCATGCGTTCGTCCATGCATCCGCCCCTGCGTCCGTTCATGCGTCCATCCAAGCATCTGTCTGTGTGTTCGTTCATCCATGTAGTCAACACTCCAAGTACCACCATCTCGCATATTTTCATCGTATATTCCCCATATAGAAGCACCACCATCCAGCGGACATTCCAAGGACTAAACGAGGGGTGGCACACGCACACTTTCTTACGGCTTGCGCTTCGTGTCTACTTTCCACCTTTAACCACCTCAAGTTCATGGTATATACTAGTTCACTGTATTCATGGCACTGTGGCCCAACGCTCGCTAAACCTTTCTAAAACCAAGGAGGTTACGCCCAGTGAGTATAACGTAGCAACCTTTCCCTGTCAAATAGTGCTGAATGTACCATACGAGCACACACCAACGGCAACGAGCATCGGCAACTACAAACCTGTATCGATATGGTTTTGATTATAAAACCATTGCTTGTGCGTCAATATTGTGCGTCAGCACTCCGCACAATATTTCGCACAATTCTGCTTTCATAAACATGACACTACGTCACCTTATGAACATATTTCTCCATGTTTCGCCCATGAACTGTCGTCTATTTATTTCAAGGGTATAGAAGAACCATGCATCGGACAAGTTGCTATTTTGCGCAAAAAAATGAACAAGAAAGAGAGCACAGACTGCGCTTTCTGTGCTTTCTAACGTCTTTTCAGTGCTTTTTTCACCCAAAATATATATATATATCCACAATTTCAAGGGTACAAGGCTTACCAGCCACTTTCAGAGGCGCTGCTCTAGACGTACTTCGCAATGTAATAGAAGCGAGAATGGGAAGGAATGAATGGAAGGTCGGGTTACCTCTCCAACAACAGCCTTTACCTCCAGCTCATTTTAAATTCCATGAACGCTCTTTTTTGCCACTTTTACATTTTTTGCGTAGATATAGCACATTTTTTGAACATGATGCAAGTTGTTGAGCCTAATCCGGTGTCGAATGAGCTTTGGTAATCGTTTATTTTCGCCATTGTCTTTATTATTGTGTAGGTGAACAAAAGAAACTGCTATTAAACTTTGTTTTGACTTGCCTATTTTTTTTTTTGCCCAAAGACTTAAGTTGCTATAAAAATTTCTAGTTAACGTTATGCAAAAAAACTTGTATTCATTTTACGTAAGGGCATACGCATAGCCATCTCGATTTCAAGTATTTCACTGTTGTTTTTTTTGTTTTTAGCGTAGTTGATTGTCTGGTCTCCGAAGTCGCTTGGTAGTATTACGTTATTTTCTTGCATTAAAAGCACAATAGCGCGCCTGTTCATATTACTTGCTTTTTAAATGATGGTACTCTTTCTGATATTTTCTTAGAGTGTCGTGTTCAGTAGAATAAAGCAACATAATGCGTGAGGCGGCCACGTTGCTCTTAGCAAAGATCTTCAATCTATCTGACTTGTTAGGAATGAACAGTCAGCACATTTGCTTAAACTTCATTCTTGTGGCTTCAAGTGGCCTCATACATCAATATTTGAACTTTCCACCTAATGATTCGAAAGAAATGTGTGATAACTACGCAGTTTTAAGCTCGGACGTATACCATTCAGAACATCCCTGTTTTTGAGCAACAAGGCTTTTAGTAAAAGGAAAAAAAAAACACATATTGGGATTATCACTTGCGAGTACAGTCTACAATAATGAAAAAATTAATCTAAATTACTGCAATTTGTGTTGGCAACCAGATGATAGTGTTCATTCAATTTGAACCAAATCGCTAATCCAATTTTTATTAAGCATTACGAGATTATTGCGGAAAGCACTCGAGCCAAGACACAAGTAAAATGTGCTGTAACGTGTTTTGTCATAGAACAAAATGGGGTGCTTGCTCTCGTGAAAGCAAAAAGGTAAAGGTGACTGCACTCCGGGAAATTATCAGAGAAGTAAAGCCATTGACGGCTCTATCCTTGAACTATTCCTGCGCCATCAATAATAGAAATGTGGTACACTCAATATATTACATGTGCTACACTATTTAATGGAGTCTTTCCTTCAAAGAAACTTTACTCGCAAATGACTAACCCTTTCCCCCTTGTGTACGTCAGCATGAAAAAATGCTTGTACTAGCAGTCGTGACCATCTTTTTTAACGTGAAAATGCCTGAGTGACTGAAAGTGAAAGGAATTTGGCGTGGCAGAGAGATGTGCCAAACTGTACTCACCGCTGGATAAATGAAGTGTTTTTCATGCCTGATATTTTGTACTTTTCCTGAACCGAAAAAGGCCCTTTTTTCTTATAGGCCGTGTCGAGATGCTTTTCAAATATGCGCGTTCAGTCATAGAATAAATGGAATGGGCACTACCCCGTGCGTGCCATCATTTTTTTCTTTGCTAATACATGCATTACCAGTAACTATTATGAAGAATTCAAGTCATCTGACGTTTTTAGTTTGCTTTTAAGCTAGGAAAGAACATGCTACAACGAGCTGAATTCAATATGTTTCTAGCTGCTTGTACTGTCAATATTTCGATAATAAGGCTAACCGTATTACAATTAGAGTTTCTTTTTTTTTACTTTGTGCGGACGCAGTTTCCTTTTTCTCTTGTTAATACAAAAACGATCTTCTAATAAGCACTAAAGCAGCGCTGCATAAATGACTGAACTGGAGAAGACGCAATAAAGGTGTCAACAAAAAAAATTTTTGATATATAAATGTGGACCAATGCATGATAAACTATGCAGTTGGTGGTACACATACAATGTAGAAAATGAACAAGACACTAAGATGGAATGAAATAGATAAAACATCACAGCATATTTATGGAGGGAATGATGACTGGTGGGGCGAAGTATTCGTCAGTCCATCCGTGCTTTCGTCCACCCATTCGATTTTGCTTCCGTCCGTCCATCCGCCCGTCCATACGTCTGTCCATATGTCCGTCCATCCGTGTGACCATCGTTTATCCGTCCTTCCATCTCTTCATCTGCCAATTCGTGTGTCCGTCAGTCTGTCCGTCTATCATGTGTCCATCCGTCCATCCGTCCGTCCGCATATCTAGTGAACACTCCAAGTACAGCCATGTCACATCTCTTCATGATGTATTGATCATATAAAAGTGCCACCATCCAGCGGAAATTCTAAGGACCGCTCTTTGGGGCATGTGCCACAGGTGTCTACATACACCATCAGAGGACAGACAGACCCACACCCTAAAGAGCTTCACCCTAAAAATTTTGAGCCCTGCTCTGAAATAGGAACATTTTGACAAGCTCCCAGGATTGTTCGAAAAAGCACCACGACGAAACTCACGAGATATCCAGGACATTGACGTGTCTCCAGACCTGGGTCGATGACAAACATGAATAATATTTGTGTGTAGAAAAAATTCTCTTTACCACGCGTGAATTCTCGCTAATGCGCCTTTGATTTTAAACCTATCATTGCGTTTCTGAAAAAAGAAAAAAAGAGAGAGAAAAATAAAGACAGAAAAGTGGCTTTCTCTGTAGTTGTTTGTGACTCTGCCGCAGTGGTTTAGCTGCTAGGGTACTCAGCTGCTGACCCACAGGTCGCTTGATTGAATCCCGGTTGCAGCGGCTGCATTTTCGATGGAAGAAAAAATGCTGTTTGCCCATGTACTCAGATTTGTGTACACGTTGAAGAACTCCAGGTGGTCAAATTTCCGGAGTCCTCCACTACCGCGTCTGTCATAATCGTATCGCGATTTCAGGACGTTAACCCCACATATCAATGAACTATTGTAAGCGACATGCGGGAGTCGGGAATACAGTTTTCTCAGCAGCAGCAACAAAAGTTTCAAAATGGCACCCCTTCTGCTACTTGCGATATGTTCTCGGTATGCTCATCGCGGTATGCTTGACATGTATAGACGGTTTCAAGGTTGCAAGCGTTATACCCCGAAAAACTTCCGGTCACCTCATTTACCAGCACCTCACATGAAAACTGAAAGCAAGTATCACAGTATTTTTTTTCAAAAGTTAGAAAAGTCACTATTTCGTTTTTTACATAAAAGGAGCGTGCGTAAATACAAGAAAATTTTTATAGTGATTTATAGCTCAAAAGAACATTTATTTGAATATATTTTGCGAATAATAGATGAAAACCGGAAAATCAGTTGGATATTTTTTAAAGCTCTCGTTGTGCGCCAATGCTATTAAGGCAAATCGGTGAAGAAAACCGGATGTCATCAAGGGCTTGTGTTTGTAAACAGTGAAAAGGTCTATACTTGCCACTGCCGTGAGTCAAATGCCTAAAGCTCATAAATGTCAGACGTGGAGCTATGAGGCGCAGTTCCACGGGGTTGAGAGGAGGCAGGTGAGAGGGCTCTTGAAGATATCAGTACCCGTACCTAACACTCTTCAGGCAAACGTTTCACGTTCTGCCATGCCTACGAAGCGATGAGAACCAAGTGGACGCGGGCTATCAAAACCTGACGGATGTATGGATGGATGTTACCGGCTGTGCCCTTTAGACCGGGCGGTGGCTCACGCCACCTAGCCATAAAGTTAAATACTATCACTGTGTGTATATGGATTGAATTTCACTCGTGCCTCGATTGTAGCCACCAATCGGTTAGCCTACTCCTGGTTATTTCTACCAGTTTAAAGTCTATCCCTGTCCTTAAACCTCAATGCTTTGAAAAATTCGGCACGATTACTTTCGGCTATAGAGTGGTGTCCTTTACAGAACATTATCAATTGTTCAGCCATTTGTTCCTCCTATCCATACGCACTACATATCATGTTCGTGCCTTCGTATTTTGCTCGGTACGTCTTGGTCCGCAATACTCGCGTTCTAGCCTCGAATTGCAGAGAAATACCCAGAGAATTATCGTAGATCTTTTCCCTTGTAATTTCATGCTTAAAAGCAGGCTAAGTCTCCAGTGATGATTTCGTAAGCATTCCCATCTTCCACATGTCCCTCTCTGTTTCCTTCACCTTCTTCTTAACCGATGCTTTGGCCTGGTATTTTGCAGTTGTCTAAATACTTGCTTGACAATTTTAGAATTCGTTTCCTGCATTTATTATCGACATTCTTCATGTACAAGTAGCTGAAAACTTTCCAAGCCCAATGCTCCTCTCCCATTTATCTCAATCGCTCCTCAAATTCTATCTTGCTGCTAGCTTCCCTGCACTCAAACGATGTTCACCTCATGTCTCTCTGTGCTACCCCCTGATTCGGGGTATTCCCATGTACTCCCAAAGCAAGTCTACTTATGCCACGTTGTTTAATTTCCAATCTTGCTTGAGCTTCTAATTTCATGCACAAGACCGCATTGCCGAACGTCAAACACGGGACCATGACACCTTTCCAAATTCCTCTCACGTCATATATATTGTAGTTCCACAGTGCCCTATTTCTCATTACAGCTGCATTCCTGGTGCCCTTAGTCATTACGTATCTTTCTTGATCCCTTGGATACTTAGTCCCGGTATTTATTCATACGTCCAAGTATTTGCATTTATCCACTATTTCTAGCGTGACTTCCTGTATCTTATGCTCACTGCACTTGTTATCATTAAAGGTCATGGTTGCCGATTTTTCCCAGCAGAACATCAAATTTAGCATATCTCCCTCATTACCACAAATGTCTATCAATCGCTCCAGATCTTCCTTGTTGTCGGCTATTAATATTGTATCATCCGCATACATCATGCTGGTAATGACTTGGGTGCTGGCGCGCCAGCTAGTGAGCATTGTTGGAATCACTGGAAAGGCGACTGGAGCTGCGATATGTAGCGGTGACTGGTGAAATGTACACTAGCAACACAGTTGTACACGCCGGCGGCAGCTGGACAAAGCGCGAGCGTAAGAAGATTGCCGAGCAAACTCCTAAAAATAATGCATGAGTACAATAGGGGCTTGGTTTTAAACGCGTGTTCCTGTTTGTATGGTTAGGGGCGAAGCTCCTTAAGGTGTAGTTCAGTCGTCCCCGATGTATGTATTACGAAGCCACCTCGTTGCAGGATTCACCGCTAGGTGATAGTTGTTGGTGGAATAAACCAATGCAAATGCTGTAAAACAGATGGCGCCTTTTAGTTTTATGATGGTCAAGCAAAAGAAATTGTTATACTTACGCTAGGGGTGCTTTCATTTTAGGGGCGAAGCTCCTTATGCTATGGGTTGTGCAACCGCGATGTATGAAGTAGTATTAGTAGCAGTAGTAGAACTAGTAGTAGTAGTAATTGTAGTCGTAGTAGTAGTAGGTAGCCACATCTCGTCTAGTCCTTGGAATGTCCGCTTGATGGTGGTACTTCTATGGGATGAATATAAGATGAAAAAATGCGATAGGGTGGTATTTAAAATGTTCACTATATGGACTGACAGACAGACAAGCAGACAGGGGGATGGAGAGACAGACATATGCATGGACGGACGGGCAGACGGATGCACGCGCGGACAGACGCACGCACGGATGAACGAACGCAAAGGAGCACGCACGACAGACGCACGGAAGGACGCATGGACACTTGAACAGATGCATGGACGAATGGAAGCAAGAACGAACGGACAGACGGAAGCGCGGACGGACTGATAGACGCTTCGCCCTGCTCACCGTCATTCAGTCCGTGGATATGCTGTGATTTTTTTGTTATGGCAGCCCTTTGTTACCTCAAAAACACGAGTGTACTTATCGAAACGTCGGTGCCAATGTCATTTTCTTTTCAACCACTACTGATTACTTTTTTTACTCACATGTGTTAGTATAAACTTTTGGCGCCTTCGAAGCGCACTTGCAGAGCTTTCGTTAAAACATTCTGTACGTATCAGAATCATGAGACTATCTACGGGTGATAGGTCTTTACGGCTTTCGTCCAATTAATAAAGCACGCGCGATGCTGTAGCGCGTTTGTCTTCGAATGTTCCACGCTTTTTGATATGTAACAGAATGTACTCAAAACAGTAGCAGTTAATGCAGCCGCAGTTATACACTCAGTCTTTCAGAAAACACCCTTTTATTCACCTCGTCGATTCAAAGAAGGCGCCTGCAAGCTGAAAAGTGGTGGGCCATTGCAATAATTTCAGAAATATCAACATTTCTCGGCAATCCTTTAAGCTCGGCCTTCGTTTGTTGCGGCTACTCCTAACATGTAGTCATTGAGGTTTCTACCCCTATCACTCCCCAGCCTCGAGTTTTTTTTTTGCAAATTTTAAGCAATGCCTCATTCTATATTCTGATGTACAGAAGTGAGAGAGAAAAAACTCGCTAAGGTAGTAGACTACTTTTCTTTTCGTTGTGCGTGGGTATCTTTTCTGAGTAACCCGCATGCAGTGTTGTTGCGCTATCGAAATTTGAGCAACGAAACGCTTTGTCAGTGCTCAGGAGGAAACAATCAGTACACTTAATCAATACTTCTTTGAAATATTTGCCGTGTGTACTTTTTTTCCTACACAAATCATGCTGTTTGAAAGCACAATCAACATTATTAAAAAGATCCTCAAGATTTTCAATACACATCTTTATTCATACCCAATCATTTTCTTTGCATATCATATAGCTTCGTTATCATTATTTCCTACAATAATCAACCTAATATAAAAAACACGCAGGAAGCATTACCCATCTGTCATAATAGTAATGCATTATTAATATTATGTGGAGAAATATAGCTTAAGAATTTATGCATTGCAACCCCCCCCCCCCCCCCCCTTTTTTTTTCCTTTTCAACACAAGGTTCGTATAACGGGGTTTACCAAAGAGCAGTTTCTCATAAGAGACCTAAATTTCGCCCTTAGACTGGCTCAAGTGCCCGAGACGTTCCTTGGCCGTAATTAAGAAACCCTTAAAAAGCAATGCTTGCAGTTCTCACTATCTTGCCGCCACAGAGACTCCGTTGTAACTCTCCCGCGCAACTTTCCTCCACTGCTGCCTTTTAATTAGGATCCGAAGCTCACTGGACGTGGTTCACGTTTGCTATATCTCCTCAGAAGAGAGGCTGGTGTGCCTGAGGAAAGCCCGAGTCGGCGGTAAACGTAATAATTGCAGGGGTGGGGTCTCCATGCTGCGCTTCTTGATAGCATATCCAGGTTAGTTTTTACCCTAAAAGAAAGCACAATGTTGTTTTTTTGCCAAGAAGTCGATTGACAGAACGTAGACTCAGCATACGTACCGCTATGGCTGAGAAAGTTTACTCTTTGAAGCTTTGGAAGCCTAAATGCGAGAAACGTCAAAACAATGTTGGTCGCGCAAAATTGATGCTATTTTTTCTTTATTAAAAGCACAATGAAGCTGATCTGCACGTCACAACCTACAGCCTACGTTTTGAATGAAGTACTACGGGCAGCTCCTTAGATCAAAAATCAAAGACAAAAATCATCTATATGTTTGTTTACCACTGACCATTATAGATATACTTTCTCCCCAAAACTGTGAGGCTTACCAAACTAAAGCGCCTTAGGAGATCTCGAGGGAGGTGGGGCTTCATAAGCCAGGTACAGCATGAAAAAGGCTACATATTACGAAATTGCCCGGTTGAAGTTAGCCGAGCCGAAAGCTCTTATGTAAGAATGGAACGATTTAAAAAACACAACTTCTTATATAAACTAACGAAGCGCGCATGCGACGTTAAAGAAGCCCGCTTCTTCCTTGAGGTCTCTTGGCGTGCCTTGTTCGATCGGCGTCTGAACAGTATTTGCGAATTCCAGGAATATTGTAATAGTACTGAGGCCAAGCCAATTCGTTTTTCTACCATTCGCTTTCTTTTAGGGGCAAAGCTCCTTATGCCGTGGGTCGTGCGTCCGCGATGTATGTAGCAGTATTCGTCACGGTAGTAGGCAGCCATCTCCATGGCCGGACTAGAAGAGCGGCACGCGCACACTCTTTGGAATTGAGGAGAAAACTCGTGCACGTTAAGCATAAACAAAAAGATAGTTGTTTCTGATGAAATAACCTACAGAGATGAGTATCGGTGACTTGATGTCCAATAAAATTTGCCCTGAATTCGATGCTAATTAAAAAAACTATTAACAGAAGGACGCGCTCTGAGCAGTATCTGACCAGAAAAAGGTTGCCCCGTTGAACTCGCTGGGCGTAACTTCCTTGCTTTTAGCAAGGTTTAGCACCGCAGTGCCATGAACTAGCGGTGGTGTTTGGTGGCAACTAGACACGAAGCGCGGGCCGCAAGAGAGAGCTCGCGTGCCGCTGCTCTAGTCCGGCCAGGTCACCTTTCGTTTAGTTCTTGGAATGTCCGCTGGATGGCAGGACTTCTATATGATGAATATGTGATGAAAAGATGCGAGTTGGGTGTACTTGGAGTATTCCCTAGATGGACGGATGGACAGACAGACAGATGAACGCACGGACGGATGGATGGACAGATAGATGGATAGATGCATGGATGGACAAGCATGCACACGGAGCCATGGTTGGTCGGACAGACGGACGTACGGACGAACGCAAGGACGGATGCGCGGATAGACAAATCGATGACCGGATGGATGGACGCACAGACAGACGCATGAAGGACGGACGAACGCACGAACAGACAGACGGATGGTCGCAAAGACGGATGCATGGACGGACGGAAGTGCGGACAGATGGACGGATGCTTCGCCCCACTCAACATCATGCACTCCGTGCATATGCTGTGATTTTTTTTTTCATGATATAGCTCGTGAAGTAGCACATCTGGGTATTCGAATGTTGGTACATGCATCTTTCTACCGAGAGAGAGAGAGAGAGAGAAAGTTGATTAAATAAATGACGCTGGTCCGGGACTACTTAGAAAAAGCAGGTGCTGCCCCATCAAACAGGTCTGCATGTTTCATATATCCGAGAATAGTGTCTTCTTGGTGCCTCGGGAGAATTCTGCCAGTCATTTCTCTAGGACTGCATGCAATAAGATAGTAGGTACGTGTTAGAGGCTCTCATGCTTGGCCAAACAAAGCAAAATGTTGTGGTTAACAGGAGTCTTACTTTATATTACATATATTATGCTTTGTTTTTGCTGACGCTCTCAATGAGGCATATGTCTGTGCGTTAAATAAAAAAGTACTGGCATATAATTACAAATGACTGAAACTAAAAGCTGACAATCGCAAACGAAAGGTACGTCTGCTTCTACTTCAGGTTCTTTCCCTCAAGGTTATTTGTTCGAGCACGCGCAGAGAGTTTCCGCAATGTCGTGTGAAACACACCAAAAGGGTTGTGGACTGCGTGATGTGTGTCGTATACATGATTCATTTTAGCTGTGTTAAAGTGTTCATAGGACAGTCGGGACGGTGCTTCAATGTTCGTGTTACAGAGCACCGTTCACATTTAGAATCCTCAGGGGCATCGCATCTTGCGGTTCATTGCAGAGAGTTTGGCGGCTATCGTACTTTTCAGAATACTGAAGTAGTTTTTCGTTTTTACAATCAATAAACTCGTGAGTTGACGGAAGCTTTTCACATAAAAAAAGAACAATGCATTAGCGGACCTTTGGTGTTGCTTCAGCACAAATAATTTGTTTTTCTAGATTATTTTCCTGGTTAATTTTTCAGTTCTCAAGTTGTCAAGGTTGTTCTTCTTGCCGTCACACGCATGCGTTGATATTGATTGCCTGCCTATATATTTTTATCTTTCCAATAAATCTTTTAGTTGCGAGACATCGCTTGCCATGTGTTCCTTTGTGTTTCTTCATGTGCTCAAGCCACAATTATGCGATTTCCCCTTCTTCCGTGGTAGGCTGTGAGACCTTTAACTTTTCTTTTCACTTCATTTTATTTCTATGAAACCTCTCCACTACTCCTTTACCTCTCCACTGACCTCTCCACTATTCGTGTTTTCAATTTCTCGGAATGGCGAGCGAGAGAAAAGAATGGAGAAGAATAGAAAGCACGGAAGAAACAGTGTTCTCAATAGTAAAACAGGTGAGGCAGAGTAGGAAAATCGCGAAAGTAATCGCAAAAGAACAAATTAGTGGATCTTCATGAGAGATGCATTCCGACCACGCGAATCGCAATGACAACTCTGCTGGGAGAATAAAACAATTCCCATTGTTGGATGTAAATGGTGAATAGCCATACGGGCATACCCTCATTTGTGTCGATGTCTTTGCTGCTCACGCTGTCACTCGCTTTTCGACACAGCGGAGCAAAAGGCCAATCGGAAAAAACGGCGATATGCGGAAGGCACAGCACTGCTTTCATTGGTTAACCGGCGACAGGCAGCTCGCTGGTTTTCTTTCTTCGTGCTTTGAGAAACAATAAAACAGAAAATAAAACGAAAATGCGGACGTGCCCGTGCACTGAAGGCACATGAAAAAGAACTCATTCGTATACCTACCACCCCCACCCCCCAGACTCAAGAAATTAAGATTAAAGGGGAGAATTTGTTTTTTTAGGATACATGATGTGAGATACTAGGTGAGAGGAAATATCTAGGCCGGTGGAAAGAAGTACTCGTGCAGCCGGACCAGTTGATGAGAGAAACTTTGGGTGCAAACGTTTGCCTCGAAGCAAATCGAGTCGTGCATCGCTTGGCGACAGCCAGCGTTGCAGTTTATCGGGGCCATTGCAGTAGAGAATTTTATATAGTTCTATGGTAGACGTTCCCGATCATGATTGTGAGAAGCTTTATTTTTAGTCTCTGCGCAGGTAAATAAATCATGCTAATTGCACTAGAACAACACAAATTACGTAACAAAGCATTTCACCTAAATAACGGTCTGAATAATATTGTGATGATTCCGACTAATTGTGAGAATCGATTTCGAGGGCTGGATAAAACGAGTACCAGCCTATGCCATGTATTTTGTAGATAGATAGATATGTGGGGTTTAACGTCCCAAAACCACCATATGATTATGAGAGACGCCGTAGTGGAGGACTCCGGAAATTTTGACCACCTGGGGTTCTTTAACGTGCACCCAAATCTGAGCACACGGGCCTACAACATTTCCGCCTCCATCAGAAATGCAGCGGAAATGTTGTATTTGTATGTATTGTATGTATGTATGTATGTATGTATGTATGTATGTATGTATGTATGTATGTATGTATAGTATGTATGTATGTATGTATGTATGTATGTATGTATGTATGTATGTATGTATGTATGTATGTATGTATGATGTATGTATGTATGTATGTATGTATGTATGTATGTATGTATGTATGTATGTATGTATGCATGTATGTATGTATGTATGTATGTATGTATGTATGTATGTATGTATCAAGGTAGTCAGGTAGCGGGTCAGTAGGTAGGTAAGTAGTTATGTACAAACGTATGTTCATTCATCCGTTCGTATTGCGCCCTACATTACTAGGTGAATCGATCGACATCTTTGTGCGAATTGTTTCTTCAAAGAAAGCGATGATGTGCCAAGTCAGACTTAAAAAAAAGCAAATGGCAGTTTCTTTTTAAGGTTGAAGCACATCGTAAGATGTCGCAATTAGGCTAGATGGCGCAAATCTTTAGTGCGGCAGAATATTTCATGTGCGAAATGGCTACAACAATTAACCATCTTCTGAAATGACGTGTGCAGATCAACAAAAAAAAACTCAGTCAAGTGAGAATAACAATGATAACATTCTCCGCCTCTAAATTAAGTTGTCTAAAAACACGGAAGTCACGCTCTTCTCTCATCGCACACACGTTGGATTTTACACTTGGTGAAACTCCTGAGCCAATTACCTTATTGAAGATAGTCACAGTGGCAGGTATTATTATCAATCAGTTGCTTTAAGAAAACTCCAAAATGGTCGAAATTTCATTTAAATGGTATTTGATTTACCTAATACTGTGGAAAATGTACTAAGCATAGGTATGGCAAAAGTACATATGATATTCATAAGCTGGAAGAGCAAAAGCAAAGACAACGTTAAATGAATGTCGAAAGCGCATCAGCAGAACCGAAGCACTTATATTAATTGGCTGTGGTCAGCATCTTTGTTTGCTTGTGCAAAAGACGTGACAATGTTTAAGGGGGATGTCAAAAAGGGGGTGTCAAAGGCGGGAGCAAGTAAAGCAAGTTATTTTTAAAGCCCTATGAAGACAAAAAAGGCAGTTCCAAGTCTTTTTACTGCAATCTTGCGGGCATGCACTAGTCAATTCAATTTTCGTGATCGTTCACAAACATAGATGAAGACCCATGGCTTCACTTTTTTGTTGTAGGAATATAGAACGTACATGTACAGAGTAAGAGTGGTGACTGTGCAGTAGAAGCATCTCTATAATGGTGTGTGGCGGCATTAGAAGTACGGCCGAGTCAGCCTCAGGCCCCGGTATTTGGTCCGACAGTAAGGATGGTTAGTCCAACTACCGTCCCCAGCCCTTTTGCTCCCGAATACTCAAAACAAAGTCGGTAGTGGCTTTCTCCTAAGCTAGAAAGACATCGAGGAATACTGCGACTGTAAACAATGGTCACTTCATTGATAACATGTATACTTGTCTTTAGGGTCACTTATGAGGGTACCACCGTGGGCGTAGGCGACACCCTAGGGAGTCCACAAAGAGCTTGTGCTTCGTTAACAAAAGCTACGCACGAGACTTCGAGAGTGTTGGGATCTGTGTAACCGACTTGGGCCTCAGGGACTTGGCGGCAGAGATCTCCCTCGAAAACTCTGCTGACCCCCGAAGCCAAATCGTAAAAGAGACATGCTTTTTTGCGTGTTTTCAAATTTTTTTGTTCATTGATCATTTTATCACTTGTTCCATTGCATGTCGTTGTTTGCCAAAAGTTTTCGTTGCACATATAGTCTCTGCTATTCCATGTACCCCCTTAGTTGTTACTTGTTAGTACTGCACTTGTCTGTGTATATTCAACTTGAAAAAAGCTTTAAGTACTGTGTGCATGCGTACATATCTGTTACTTCGACTGAATGCTTGTGTTCTACAAGACCACCTTCTGCTTTACACGCTAGTGTTTTTTACTAGTATTCACTGTGGAGCCACTGACGTATTTTTATCACTGATATGATGTTGTAAAATATACACTCATAGATTTCAAAAAAAAAGGTGAATTAAACTTCCGCGGCCAGAAGTCCTAGCTATAACCCGTGGCTCCTGAGTGCATGGCGTGAAACTACTCGGCCACAAAGGTACGTTCCTGAGCATACCACAAAGGTACGTTCCTGAGCATACTGATGGCGACCTATTTATATATATACTTTTGTCATTGGTGCTAGTCAGAGCTTATTGGCTTTAGAGTGTTTACGTCATCCTTAGCGAGATGGTGCTTTATTGTTCATCGCACGATGCGTTGCGATGGGCTTGGGTATCTCGTGATGAGAGCGGTTTGTGCGTCTTGTGCAAGCTGTAAGAATATTCAGGTGTTTACGGTGCGTGCCTGAACATCCTCAGTATATTCGCCTAGTTCCGGACGCACTCTTCCGCAAGCGATTAGATGGCTGCTTGGTCAATGGAGCCAGCCAAGCCGTGGTGCCGACATGAAATTTTCCTGCCTTCCTAACATTTTTGTTCGCAATTGCTTGAGAAACACGCAATTACGAAGAAAGTGAAGGAAATGTGTACTTTGACATTAAAATGAAAGGTGTACCACGTTCTAAAATTCACTGGCACGAAAATGAGCCATGAAGGAAGGGAATGTCGTCAAGACAGATCGATCAGACAGCCTTGAAAGCTTATCAAGTGGCACTCGCCCGCAATAATAGTTCGGCCTGTTCCTCCTTGGCTTGTTCAAAACATTCATACACGCAAAGAAAAGCAATCTTAAGAAGGAGTACTAGCACTTTATCCCTCCATCAAACCCTCCTTTGATTTTCCTATTTTACGGTTATGGCGGCCACATTTCCGATGAGGCAAGGTGCAAAGAACATGTGTGTGCTTTGACGTAGGTGTATGTCAAACAAGCCCGGGTGGTCAAAATTAGTCCCAATTCATTTAGTACGGTGTCCTTTGTATTGAAATCAGCATTTTGGCGCTTCAATTTTCAATATATTGTTATCCCTGTATTATCATGGTAGTATCCCAGGAGACGAATATAGGAGAGAGATCTCTCTACTGGGATACAATTATACACTTTATTATTGATCCTCTGTGGGGCAGCGGAACGCATATGCCCAACTTTTTTTTTTCATCTCGTCCTGAACGTATAGACTGCAAACTCTGAATCGATTGCGTTCAAACTGTCAGTGAAACTCTGTTAATACACCAGAAATTGGTCAAAGTGGTGATAGTAGTCGGTTTGAGGGTGTTAACAATATGTCAGTGCACAGTCACGTTCTAGACAAACCATTCTGTTTGTGCACGCTGTAATTTTTATTCATCTGATTTTAACCTGCTCTCCACCCGATTCAGCATAGGAGGCAAGCTTAAAAAAGTTTATTTCATTCTTAGAAGTTTCTAAATGCGCTACTATAGTGGTTTTCTCGGTTTCGACCATACATTTCTTTTGTTTGTTTGCTTCGTTGTTTGTTTTTAGAAATGTGTGCTATTCAAAATTGGCAACCTTTCAGCGATATGTATTCGACGGCGTAGTCAGTTCAACACTGTGTACAGCTGATTGCAGTGCCCAGTTTTCATTCCTATTCATGCAGGGAAGTCTATTCCCGCAAAATAAGCTGCTGAGCTTCCTCCCACAACAGAATTGTACAGTTGTATGCACGACTAGTACCCACACGTGCTGCTAGACTGTGGTTATAGTGAGTGGATGTACAATTATTATGTATTTAACTTTTTTTCTGATAGGAATTGCATGTGTGTAGGCTTGGTTCTTTGTTGAAGTAAGGCAGCAGCAAGTTTGCATAACAAGAACAAAAGCTTTTGTTTTTTTAACGACTCTCTTTCAGCGAGCATTGAGGCACATATGTCCCACTTTATTATTGAGGACCCATAAAAATATAGAGCTCAATTTTTTTCACAAATATTAGAAGCTGATACCAAGGGCAATGCTGCCCTCAACAGTTGGCATGCACTGTTGATAACATGACGCCTTGAATGGTTAGCACTGATGTGGCATTACCATCAGCAAAATTAATACACTATTTAATACTAAAACCAATGCGACAACAGCAATGACATTGACTTCCTGCCCGCGCCGTTTGGATGCTTTCCCAGAGTTCTCTGCTCCGGGGTGGTTCCTAGGTTTACTTGACCGTATGAAGTACTTAGGGCAGTTCGACAGTAAGTTGCAATGGTATTTCTAGATACAAGGGGCCTCTTTGACGCTTCAAGTACAACAATTCCTTAAAACGTCAAGTAATATGTGTAGTTCAATTTCAACGGCATAACTTTACTGCACAAGACGCCTTCCGCACACATGGCCTTTTTTCTCACTTCTCGCATTCTCTGGAATCATCCTGCTGATTCATTGCATGGCAGCTGAGAACTGCAGTTTTGATATTTCATAACGCCATCAGATTCGGTAATTACAGCCGTTGTAACTAAGTGCCACGGCAAAACACACACGTGCTTTTAATTGCCAGTGCTTTGGCGTAAGTGAGTAGTAACTTACCGGTGCGAAACACTTGCGAAGATAGAAAGATTTTTCGTTTTAGCCCAACGTGTTTCCGGGATCACCATCCTGCGTTAGTACGCAAAAATAAATATTTTTTTTTCCAGAGTAGAAAGAGAGTTAAGCGACGTTTTCGAGCAAAGAAATTACGACGTCTAATGAGTGAGCCTTGGCGGTCGAAACGACCGGAGTCGGCGCGAAGCAGGGCCCTGCAGATGGAGTGTGCATGATGATACTGATGGTGCATGATGGGAGTGCATGCTCGGCTTTCATTTCCTGACAGGCGAGAACATAAATAGACTATCTGCCATTTAACGCGCTATATCAGCGTTTTAATGTCCCCCCCCCCTCCCCCCCCCAAAAAAAAAGAAGCTAGAAACGAGAGGGTGAGCTGCAGACTAAAATAGCACCGGAATGAACGAGACACAGAAGAGAGCAAAAATCCACTTTTAACAACAATAACAAAAAAAACTGTAGTGAATCTTCTTTTTTTGAACACATATAACATTTATGCTCTTTTGTTTTTCATTTTATTTGCAAGCTTAAGAAAATGAGATGTTCAAGCCGACATCTATTATATCAGCTAGATTAATGCGACAGCTAGACGTTTAGCACAAAGTCATTTCGGAACTGCTTCTTTCTGCAGCCTCAAAAATGAGGCTGCAGAACGAAAATGAAGATTGAATTGTTTTCAGAATGTTTGTCCTCAGGGCACGCATGCAGTATCTGTATGCTAATTTATACACGGAATCGAATGCTGTTTTATAGTTACACAGATATTGAAGAATGCACGATGCAGCAAAGTTTGTCTGAGATGGCAGCCGTAAAAATTTTAATGACAGATGCTATTCAGTGACGACTACTTTTATTTTGCGCAACTTTCTCTGAGATAAAAGAGAACTCATCGAGTTCTCCGATCACCTTGTTTCCTGCTATTATTTTACCTTACTTTTACGGGATCTATTTAATTAACTTGCCAGTACTTATACACAGTATGTTCATGTTCATGTTTGACCCTGGTTGTGTCCCTTGAGGTCTTCGCACTGCTTGTAGTGCATCTGTACATTAACTGGTGTGGGCGGCTAACAGAGAAGTCACGCTCAGTCTCACAAAAGAAGTTAACGAGGTCTGTGTAACCACTGCCTCATGACAGAAGCAGTTTTGAAAGAAATGGCTGTTTGTGTGAGAATATATTTTAAATTTAGCATTTTTTCACTCCAATTGACACAGTAAAGTAGTCACAGGCCCTTTCCGATATTTAGAACAAAAGAAAGTAAGAGGAACTGGAGCAGTGGTAGCTTTTTTCTTAACTGCACTGTCGCTCTTTCTTGTGTGCCTGTAGTTCGCACATGTGGAATGTTCCTTTACCAAATAAGACTTGTTTTTTATTTTCTGGATGCGTGAAAATCTTTATTCGGCGTTCTAAAACAAAGCAATGAAACCTGCATAAGTAAGAAGCATAAATGTTATAGATATAGAACACGCAAAACCCTGTAAGTCGATGCTCTTTCTCATACTGCATGAATAAAGGAATACTCCAGTGACAAAACACACTGGTACTCCACAAAAATAAACTCAGGAGAACTCTTTCAGCTCCACTTCCCCATTTTCGAAAGAGCCATTACGAAAAACGCGTTAGCTGTTTGGGCACTAAAGCAGCTACTCTTGCGCCGTGCGCAGGGTGCAATATTTACTTCTCTTTGCCAAAGCAATTTCCGTAGTGTGAGGGCAGTCGACTCGAACTGTGGCCGAATTCAATGTGCTAAGCAACGCAGTGGAGGTCGACTGCGGCGAGAGCTGCATCCCCATGCTCCTCACGTCGCAAGCATTGTGGGTTGTTCTCTGATCATGGCTCTGTCACGGTGTATTGCAGCGGATGTCTTTATCAGAAAAGTTAAAAAGAGCGTTGGTTTGAAAGTGCGGTCATGTACAATGATGAGTAATAATGAAAAAAAAAAAGAAATACGCTAGTTCATTTCTTTGAAAGAAAGCACAAGAATGTGACTGAGTACATTGTAGCTAAAGTAGGCGTACGGCACCAATATCTACAAAAGTATGCCGGGAAAATCCTCTGCCATATCAGAGGACTTGTGAATGATTGCGCTGACGTAGAATTTAAGCAACGTGTAACAATAGTCTAACTGTTTTGAACAAAATGTTTTTTGTTTTTTAAAAGATAGCTAGGGCTAAAAAATCGGTCTGAAAACGTTTGAAAAAGCAGAGCTGGTGGCCTTACACACTTCTTCTTATGCTCTTCTGAGTGTCTTCTCTTTCATACCCCTTGCCATACAAGCCTGTGAAAGGCTTTATTATAGGTTTTCCCGGAAATACGTAGTTTTTTATCCCAAAATAAATAGTTGCCAGAGTATTCACAACTAGCGAATATGAGTTATTGCTATCATGTGTGTCTATATGCTTGCACGTTTCCATGCGCGATGTGCGCGTGTGTATTCAAGTATGTGCATGTGTGTGGCTGCGCATGTGTGTGAGTATGTGTGCGTGTGTGTGTTATAGAAGTTGGCATGTAATCGCAGATACGCAACATTTTAACGCGTTTATGTCCTGGCAAAGGCCATTCATTGCTAGTGGCTCACCGTGGATAATCATGCGTACAAAAAAGCTGATAAGGTTAGGGAAATGAGGCTGAGAAGGACATGGATGTTATGATGTGTCTTTCAAGTGCTTTTTAATCTCTCGACAAAGCTCGAGAACCAGTTCATTTGGCCAACTGGAGCTCTTTTTAGCACTTTTCATGTGCCCACGGAGTTGGTGCAAGAAATGCTTGGCCTTGAAGGTCATCATTGCTATGCCGTTTCAGAACGCAACATCTCTGAAAGCCCATAATAAATATTAAAGCAATGTTCTAGAGTGGTGATGATATGATCGATTTCTCAGGTTTATAAATTCTTCAGAGCATGTGCAGAGAACAGTGTCTCCGGTTGATTGTCCCGGCTTCATGCTTGGAGCATCGAAACCTTTTAAGCATCCATCGTTGCTGCAACGGGTGAAGTAGTCTATTAACTCCGTGCACAACGCCAATCCAAGGTTGATCAGAATTCATACACCGGGGACAACTACTGCAGTTTAGGGACACCAGTTTTTATATATGCGGCAGGTGCATGATTCTTTTACAACGTTGACGTACAAAGAAGCTCTCCAAAGTCATAAAACGTAGCGGCGTTATAACCGCTCCAGCTGCCTGTGTGGTGTTATGCACTCTAGAAAACTATCGAGTAAAAAGGGTGTCTTTTTGTCCCACAACAATAATCGTCATCAGACTTGCGTGCGCTTCCTTTCTTGAAAAAATCGGCGCTGGCCGCTTTCCTATCGAGAATGCAATGTAACCCAGATAATGGGCATGTCGATCGTAACCGGAATGTACCGGGCGCGGGGCGATAGCGCAAGGATGGAACGCAATATAGAAGACAATTATTGTTGTGGGACAAAAATACACCCTTTTTACTCACTTTTTTTTTAGAGTGTGGGTTGGTATCAATGTGTATCAACCTTCCCGCGAGAACATCCCGAATGTAATATAATTATGAATTTGACCTTACTGTTCGTTCTCTACAAAATATTTACAAAAAAATGGCAGATCCCACGTACAGTAGGCATCGATGATATGGGAAGCACGAATGAGAAACGTTGATATATCACTTGAATATCACCATAACGTTACGAGGTGGAGGTAAATGATGCCATACGTGACTTCCGTGTCATGATTATCATGTTTGGATGTGTCGTTTACCTTCCCAATCTATTCACGTGACGTGATACCAAATCTAGTATATGTGGAGCTAGCAAAACGGTGGCGAGCACGCCACGAGCGCGGTATGTTGTCATGTTCTCACATCACACACATGTCAGGATTACCATGTTGACCAGTCATACACTTTCGTCATCCATTGACGTCACGTAACACGAAATTTGGTATATGTGGAGCTAGCAAAACGGCCGCGAGCGCGTCATGAAGGGCCCAATATACCCCAATGTAGCGTTGACCCACGCGCACGCTGGGCACAGCGACGCTACGTTAGCAAAACGCGAACACTTCATAGTCTGACGCAAGCCGCGATCGGTGCGACCAGCGTACGTCAACGCAGCCCGACGGCAGCCGGTGAGAAATGCGACATGCTGCATTTTGCGCCGATGCGTAACACAGACAACACTGCGCCTACCTCTTTTCGTGTAGGAGGGACGCAGGACGCGCTGAAACGCACATGCTTCAAAGCAACGCAGCGCGGCGCGCAGCTGCGAGGATATGGCAGAACCAGTGCCTGGCGTGGCAACGCCGGCGTCACCCGACAAAGTGAACGCCGGTGAGCACGCACGCCGCGTCACGTCGAAGTGTACTGACACCTTGGCTGTGGCATGTATGAATGTTCTCACATCTCATGATAATCATGTTTGCACCAGTCACATACTTTCGTCATCCATTGACGTCAGGTAATACCAAATTGGGCATATGCAGCTAGTATAAAGCTAGTGCTTCATAAAGAAAGCAACAGAATACCAATCAAGAAGGGTGTAAGGCAGGGGGACACAATCTCCCCAATGCTATTTACGGCATGCTTACAGGAGGTTTTCCGAAGCCTAGAATGGGAACAGTTAGGGATAAGAGTTAATGGAGAATACCTTAGTAACTTGCGCTTCGCCGAAGACATTGCATTGCTGAGTAGCTCAGGGGACGAATCGCAACTAGTGATTACGGAGTTAGACAAGGAGAGCAGAAAGGTGGGTCTTAAAATTAATCTGCAGAAAACGAAAGTAATGTACAACAACCTCGGAAAGGAGCAGCGCTTCGAGATAGGTAATAGTGCACTTGAAGTTGTAAAAGTCTATGTCTACTTAGGGCAGGAAATGACCGCAGAGCCTAACCACGAGATTGAAGTAACTGGAAGAATAAGAATGGGGTGGAGCACATTCGGCAAGCACTCCCAAATTATGACAGGTAGATTGCCACTATCCCTCAAGAAGAAGGTATATAACAGCTGTATCTTGCCGGTACTTAGCTACGGAGCAGAAACCTGGAGACTTACAAAGAGGGTTCAGCTTAAATTGAGGACGACGCAGCGAGCAATGGAAAGAAAAATGGTAGGTGTAACCTTAAGAGACAAGAAGAGAGCAGAGTGCATTAGGGGACAAACGGGGGTTAAGGATATCACAGTTGAAATAAAGAAGAGGAAATGGACATGGGCCGGGCATGTAGCGCGTAGACAGGATAACCGCTGGTCATTAAGGGTAACTAACTGGATTTCCAGAGAAGGGAAGCGGGTTAGGGGGAGACAGAAGGTTAGGTGGGCAGATGAGATTAAGAAGTTTGCGGGTATAAATTGGCAGCAGCAAGCACAGGACCGGGTTAACTGGCGGAACATAGGAGAGGCCTTTGTCCTGTAGTGGACGTAGTCAGGCTGATGATGATGATGATGAAAGCTAGTGAAACGGTCGCGAGGGCACCATGAGTGTGACATGTAGTCATGTTGTTACATGACATGAATGTCGTGATTATCATGTTTGTATATGTCCTTTACCTATGTCGTCCATTCGCGTCACGTAATACCAAGTTTGGTACATGTGAAGCTATCGAAACGGCCGCGAGAATATCATGAGCGTAGCATGTTCAGACAGACAGACAGACAGACAGACAGACAGACAGACAGACAGACAGACAGACAGACAGACAGACAGACAGACAGACAGACAGACAGACAGACAGACAGACAAACAGACAGACAGACAGACAAATAGATAGATAAATAGATAGATAGATAGATAGATAGATAGATAGATAGATAGATAGATAGATAGATATACGCGCAATATCGCCGAAGCTCACTAAGACATGATTCGCATTTAAAACAGTAGCTATTAGAATGAAGGCGACATTAGAGTTCAATCAATCAAAGAACCAAGCAGGATTTCATACAGGCTACTCCACAGTAGACCCTATTCCTACTAACAATGTGGAAATAAAGAAATGCGTGGAATACAACTGACCCCTATACATAGCTTGCATAGATTATGAGGAGTGGTTTACTCAGTCGACATATCAGCAGTAATGCAGGCACTATGAAATAAGAGTATCTACAAACTCTGCAAAAACACACTGAAAAAATTCTGCAGTGGATTTGCAGGCACCATAGTTCTCCATAAAGAAAGCGACAAAATTCGAATAAAGAGGGTCTGAGGCAGGGAGACACAACGTCTCCTATGCTATTCACCGCGTGTTTACAGGAGGTGTTTAGGGCCTGGGTTCTGAACAGTTAGGGATAGGAGTTCATGGAGAGTATCTTAGTAACGTGCGATTCGCTGACAATAACTCAGGGGACGAATTTCAGCTCACGATTAAGGGACTTGACACAGAAAGCAGTAGAGTAGGCCTCAAAATTAGTATGTAAAAAACTAAAGTAATGTGCAACAGTCTCGGCAGAAAATAGCACTTTGCTATAGGTGTAGGGAAGCTGGAAGTTGTAAAAGAATATGTCTACTTACAACAAATATTAGCCGCGGAGCCAAACCATAAGAGTGGAATGAATAGGTGAATAAAGATGGGGAGGATCACATTCGGCAATTATTCTCAAATTATGAATGGTAATCTGCCACTAAAACCCAAAAAGGAAGGTATATAACTGCTGCATCTTGCTGGTATTTGCCTATGGAGCGAAACCTGGCGGCTTACCAAGAAGGCTCAGCTTAAATTGAGGACGACGCAGCGAGCGGTGGAAACGAAATTGATAGGAGTAACCTTAAGAGACAAGAGAAGAGCAGAGTGAGTGAGAGAACAAACCAAGGTAAAGAATATCACAGCTGAAATCAACAAGAAGAATTGAACTAGGGCCGGGCACGTAGCGCGTAGGCAAGAAACCACTGGTAATTAAGGGTAACTGACTGAATTCCCAGAAAAGGCAGACGCATAAAGGAGGGACAGAAATTTAGGTAGGTCAATGAGATTTAAATGTTCGCATGTATAACGTGGCAGCAGAAAGCACAAAAACCGTGCATTGGGCGTAGTGAGGCTGATTATGGTGGTGCATGGTTGTAAGCTGCTACTCGTTTAGAAATATTTAGGGCACTGCACGATATTTCTTGCGCAAAGCGCCCAATGTTTCTTGCGCCCAATAAACCTCCCACCTTGAATAGTTTCAAGGTGGGAGGTTTAACTACCCAAAACCACCACATCATTATAAGAGACGCCATAGTGGAGGGCACCGAAATTTCGACCACCTGGGGTTCTTTAACGGGCACCCAAATCTGAGCACACGAGCCTGCAGCATTATCGCCTCTATCGAAAATGCAGTCGCCGCAGCCGGGATTCGATCCCATGACCTGGGGGTCAGAAGTCGAGTACCTTAGCCACTAGACCACCGGGGCTGGGCCACAGATTTATGTAAGTAGTTTTACTATTACGAAAATATATATTCAAGTGCAATCATCAATGGTAACAATACTTTAAATATAAATCACGTATAGTTATGGCATCAACCAGACGTCAAACTTGCTGTATTTCTAAACACTGTTATATACAGCGCTGGTAGAACACTGTCGGAAAGCTATCGCGTAAATACGAGCTATAAAGCGCTTTAAAACAGCCAAAGGACAAGCAGTCGTCGCACAATGCGAATAGCATAACGATTGGGTCGTGAAATTCTCACACCCTTTACAAGAGCTTGTTTTTGTTCAGCTATTAGCTCTGGTGCATAATCACTTCAGGCATAATTCCTCATCATGGTCAGCCACTGCATAAACAATCGGCACAGAATTCCTTGCTATTGTTCAGCGGATACCACGTTTCTCGGAAGAATGACAAAAAATAGGCTAGCGAATGCAGGCCTACTACCCTAAAATTTTTATTACGATAGCCGTAGTGGCATGAAGCAAATGTGGTTGCAGCATTTACCTAATTATTGTTAAAAAAAAAGGCTGTGAAAGGCTGCTCTCCTAGCTTTCGCTGTTACTGTGGTGTGTCTTCCACGCAGTTCTGGATTTTTTTTTGAGGTCAACGGTTTGTCTGAACACTTCCGACAAGTGGTGCAGTCCTATATGAGTCAGCGCCTTTACTCTTTCCTTTCCTTTGCTCTTCCTTCTTAGTCATTCATACTTCTATTTCTATTTCTCTACCCTAAGTGTAGGTAGCAAATAAGATGCTTTCCTGGTTAACCTGCCCAACCTTTGACTGATTAATTTCTTACTTCCTAACTGGCGCCTTTATTTAAACATTTAGTTTCCTTTTTATAGAAAACAGAAATATGCAAGAAAATGTAGCCACAGCTCTGTGTAGTACAACAAAAAAGGGCTTGATGAGAATATCTAGAGAACTAACACATTCTGAGCATCCCATAGCTTAATCGAAAAAAAGAAAGACAAAAGTGTCATTTGAAAACATATGGTAACTTAGTTTTAGCAAAGAGCACTGCTTATGTTGTATGAAATCTAGCGCGTGTAACCTTCACTTGCGAAATAACATTTTTGTCGAGGTAACCTTAGCCCTCACAATGTTATTTTTACTTCATACATCAAACAGCTCCAGGGCGCGAATGCCCCCTGATATTTCTGTAGCTGCCAATATAACCTGTGGGGCAAAGAGTGTCAAAGCCCTGTGCGTGAAAATTTGGTTGTGCAAACAGTAAACCGAAACTTTTCTTTTTTCCTTCTCTCTGCAGTTTGGTAAAGAACTCAACCTGTACGACCAAGCACAGTGAGTGCGTCATTCTGTTGTTATCTGCACTAAAATATGCCGAAACACACAGAGACAACTTCACTATCCCAGTAAGAACTGCCTTCTGATTGTATACGTTGCAGGCGGAAATTCATCTTTGCGGTTGTTACGAATGTTTCTTTTTCTTTCTCTACCCGTTACTCATCAACTCCTAATTATGTGTCAGAACTACTTGCGACATGCACCACACGCATCATCAACTCTGAAAAGCTCTGCTAACGCACTTGAGTTAAATCAGGGCAGACCGCCAACTCTCTAATTAGTTTTCTTATTGACAGTGTATCGCAGAAACACTTCTGATAGCCCTACGCCTAGTTCTTAGCAAGTGACAGAAAAAAAAATTGATTAAAATGTAGAGAACTTTGCGCCTGAGGTGTTTAGAGAGTGCTCGTCAGATATCTCTGTGACAATATTTGAACTCGCAAAAACTCTCGCCTATAGAGTCAACAAAACTTTCAAATGGTTTGAAATCTTTGCTAATGTCACAGAAATTAGCCATACAAAGTTTGGTATTGACATCACCAAACCTCAACGTGACGCAGGCAAGGAGAAAAACATTTTTTTTTCTGTGAACTTCCCGCTTCCAGTAGGTTGCCTTTCATGATTTATGCGAATTTTATTCAAGGTTGTTTTGTATTTATTGGCCTAAAGACAAAACTGAGAACCTCAGCGGTAGCATGGCTGCTGAGGTACAGCACTGATTAGCTTCAACACACATGTTTCATTTTCCGGCCAGGGCAGTGCATGCTCCTTTGAGGGCGAATAAATGAAAGAAAAGAAAGACAGTTTTTTTTACAATTAGGTGGACCTGTAAGAGGCCCTTCAATACTTTTCTAAGTAGCCATAAAATGGGTTTAATAAAGGAGCTTAGTGTCCCGCAAATTCACCACCGCAAAATATTCAGAATTTGTCCAGTACAAGTGGAGTTACAAATATTTGTGGCACGCTGCAAATACATTTTTTGTTCTCTCGTTTAGATCAAAGCACTGACAGCTTAGCAGGGAGGAATGGTACTGTGGAAAAAAGTACGTCACGCACGCCTAGTGACCTTGAGCACTTTCTTTCTCTCTCTTTTATTTTTACTTTGTAAACGCGGCTTTTCAGTGTAACAGCGCGCGCACGCGTTATGAAGTCACGGCCTCGCACGGCGGCCTCAATAACGACCGTGCGTGCTATCCTCAAATCAGCCTGTGGCTGATACAATGGCTGAGACGAGTTATTTTCGAGCTTGTATCGTCATTTGTCGTGAGAAGTGAAAGCAATTTCAGCTGACGTTGAGAATTTATTGGAGGTTCCAGGCCACGTGCTCCACTATAATATTTGGCTCGCGTGTTCTCGGGAGCTTTGACTACCAATGGACAGCGTTTTCTGACCATGCTTAAAAAGTGTTGCAAGGCCCCATTGAAGTCTCATGTGGTACACATCACGAGTCCCAACCAGAGTGGGATTTTGGCACATAAATTGTTAAAATAAATTTTTGCGTATACGGTTTCTTGTACACACCTCCTCCTAACTTTTGTTGACAACCATAAGGTGATAGTAAATATTTTTAAACTGATAACACCTTTCACGAAATTAAAGGAAAGAAATTATGCCATCAATCAAGGAAAATAGACTGAACGACAAGTGAACCGTTCTTCTAAATGCTGAGCCCTATCGTTATAGTAAAACAAAACAAGTTATATGCTGCCCCTACAGGAAGCGCAGGCAGAGAAAACGCCAGGCCTACGTGGCAGGCGCAGCACAGTCTGAGTGAAAGCTAGAAGAGTGGCCTTTCAGAGCCTTTTCAAAACACTCATTAGGTAAGTACTGCAAGCACACTTGCCTGATACTCCCTAGGGCATTATAATAAACCTTTTGGTAGTAGGTTTGCATTCGCTCTGCTATTTTTTGTCATTCTTCTGAGAAGCCTGGTAGCTGCTAAACACCTGCAAGAAATTTGGCGTGAATTCTTCAGACAGTGGCTGACGACGATGAGAAATCATGGCTGAAGTGGGTATGTGCCAAAGGTAATAGAGGAACAAAAAAAAAAAAGCTTTTGTGATGGTTTGTAGCATTGGACGGCCCACTCGTTACGCTATTCGCACTGGGCGACGACCGGTTGTTCTTTCGCTGTTGTAAAACGCTTTATAAGTCGTATTAACGCAATTGCCTTCCCGAATCACCGACATCAAGCCTGCCTAAGGCAAGTTTGACAATAAGGCACAAGCACCGGTGTCGCTCAGTGGTAGAACATTGGGCTGGCACCCAGCGGACCTGGGTTCAAGCCCCACTGTGTCATTGGTGCAAGGTTGTTTTTTTTCGTAATTTCGGGTAATGTGGTTACGTACACCGGCGGCGGCGGCGGACAACAACAACTGCGCGTGACACGAAAAGTGATCTCATAACAGATTTCGATGTAATAAATCCAATAATTATAAAATGAAAACATGACAAAAGGGGGTGTGCACGCAAATGTATCTAATAATAGACTCACTGGTGTGAAGCTAGTGTAAAAGCCGGCTTGTTCAAGTGTATCTGTATTATTTGCACAAAATAAATACACTGTGCTAGGAAAACACATGAACTTGCTTTTTTCCTCACCTAAATTGAATTAGATGTTATATTTGGAACGTCATCTTAACAGTGCTTGAAAAGTAAATGAAAGCGGTAAAGTGACGAAAAAAAAAAAAAAAACGCCACGCCTGTACGCAATGGCGACAGCACGAAGAGCGACATTTCAGAGCCTTTTCTTAGCACTCTTTGAGCAACTGCTACAAGCACACTTGCTGGGTACCCACAATGCCATAAATATTCATAATGTTTGTGTAATAGGCTGGGATTCATCATGCTATCCTTCATCATTAGTCGGAGGAGTGTGGTATCCACCACACACCTGCTAGGAATATTGCGCAATATTTTTATGCAGTGGCTGACGACGATGAAAACAAGAACAAGCTCTTGGGATGAATTGTATCATTGTACGACCCACTCTTTACGCGATTCGCATTGTGTCTGGTTTTTCCTTTGATGTTCTCAAACGCTTTATTGCTCATATTAGCGCGATTCCTTACCCGACATCACGCCTGCCTACGGCCAGTTTTCATTGCGTTTCAAGCGCTGGCGTGGCTCAGAGGTAGAATACGGGGCTGGCACGCGGCTGGCCCGGGTTTGAATCTCATTGTATCCTTGATGTTTGTTATTTAGTATGTTTCTTTTTCTTATTTCTTGCAATATTGGTAACGGACATCTACGGCGCCATACGTGTCCTGTGTTCTGATCTGATAACAGCTTTCGCTGTGAAACGCAAGAAAAGTACAAGCTCGGAACATCAAAGGAAATATATCTAAAATATAAGTGACTATTCTTCATTTCTCTGTTTTACCGCTCGCTTCAACACGAGAGAAATCTATTTCTGAAAAAGTATACACAAAATAATGCTGGAAATAAGTGAGGGAGCAACGTGGTTGCGTTGACAGAGTCTATGACAGGAATAAGCGATGAAAAAACGGAATAGAGACCGTGCATCTCAAAGCCTAGGAATAAAACACAGAAAAAAAAAAACGACTAAAAGAGAATGCAATAATCGCGAGCCTTTGACACCTAAGGAGATTTTGTCTTGGGACACAAGAAATAGAAAAACAAACGGGCAGAACACGTAAAAGAAACACTAAGTGTGCTTCAAAAAACCAATAGGCTGCGCACCGTTCCGAGGCCAGTCAGCGTGTCACTGCCGGCGTCGATGTGCTGGCCGGGAAGGATAACGCTGCCTTATTGCTACGTCGAAAGGGTGGCGGACCTCTCCATCCGAGATCGATGACATTCGATATAAGGTAGAAATGTGGTGACCGTTTGGTCAGACAGCCACTCAGCTCTGGTTCTCCAGTCGGAGTGAGAAAAAATATGAACGGCGTTGCCCGTGTGGCAGACAAGCCAAGGCTAAAAATGATACACATGACAAGGAGTTGACAGTGACATCTTGGACAGCAGAACGAGCCTAGCTTCTATACCTTCATCGAAGAACTTCACAAGAATCCAGACAGATATTGTGACAATATTGTGACATCCGAACGTTTATATCTTCCGAGTGCTGCACATTACATGTAAGATAGTATCTTATCGCACTACCTCACTCTCTTTCCTGCCACGATGCTCGAACTAAGACAGTCGAAAAGTAGCAGGATGGTGAGTGGTGAACAAGGACTTGTGGTGCTGAGGCCATCAGCGTCTGAAATGTGGAACTGTTGGGATGTCGATGGTAACTGTTACTTTTTTCTCCTCCTTTCTCAGCTCTGTTCACCTTCCCCCTTCCACAGTGCACGGTTGACCACTGGGCTTAGCCCTGGTTAATCTCCCTGCTTTTTTGCCTTCCTTAATCCACTTCCTCTCTACTTTGCATTTCATTTGCACTGATTGTCAGTATGTTATATTTTCTATGGCAGAATAAATTATGTGAAATCTTGGCTTAATATTGGTAAGTATTTCAAATTTCAAATACTGACTATTTTCTGTTATATGAGGGACATTGGCGACTTCAAAACTAAAACTGTTCATGTGGTTTTATGTGTCAGCATGCGCATGCTTTCTCTTGTGCGAAAAAAGTGGAAAGATCTCAGTTTTATACGCAGAGTAACCAAAGTTTACTTGAGAGAAAGCCTGCAAAATTATCTTCAGCCTCCTTCGTGCTCAGTGCTTAAAAAATAATTCCTCAACAATCTCCAAACAGCGATGTCCTTTGTAAGCTGCTTCCAAATATTTTACGTTTCTTAGTTTAATGACCCTCTCATACTTTCTGGAGTGCTTAATTGCGCTTTTGAACGCTTGCATGTGAAATATTAGTGGATGAAGACGTTAGAAAGACCGCCTTAAATATATGCAATAAATTTACCGCCTGTACAAAAACATTGTACTCAGCTAGTGACATTATTCTGACATATAAGTGAACCATCCACAGAGCGCTTTGTTTCTGAGCTGAGGCCTTTTACACACGTGCGCGAATTCGCACCTTCAGCATTAGTATTTGATCTCGCAATTTTTAGTAGCGGAGCCATTGTATGTCAAGACTACTCCATTCGATGGCGTAGCGCTGAACACGTAGCGTCGCAGCGTGACAGAGTGAGGCTCCGTAGAAAGGCGACCACTGCGCCATGCCGAAAGCGGCGAGGGGGAAGCTTGACGGTTGAACCGATGAGTGGCAAACCAGGAAGGGGGCGAGTGAAGCTTTGCGGAAGGAGTGAGCCAATTAGACGCGCGTCCGTAGGGCCAAGGGCAATGCTCAGCATATGAATGCGGTCGTTTTGCAAGTAGTCACTTAGTACTCGCTCGCTGGATTTCGTGCCGACCGGTTGTGCGCACGCGCGCTCCGCGCGCTCGCGACCTTCGGCGTCATCGTAGCTCTGACCGACTGGGCTGGCCCTACGTCACCTCCTGTCACCGACGGTCTTCGATGACAGTGCAGCTCTGACCTACTGGACCTGCTCTACACCATCTACAGACGCCGACATCTCTCGCAAGTGTACCCCGTCCTCGTACTCCAGTGACCATGCTTCCATATTTCCTGTCTCTCCTATCCCCTCAGTTTGTTGTTGCTTCTTCTTCCTCTTTTCTATACCTTTACTTCTACCCTTTTATCCCTCCTCACCCCCATCCCTTGTGAGCTCTGTGGCGGTGTCACTCCTGAAGCAGACAATAACGGGGCTCACTTTTCTTTTCCTTTCTCTATCTTAAGAACCATTCGCAAGTAGTCACTTAGCAACGCGTGCTAAAAATCAATTTGTGCATCCTGTTTCGTAAAATTCTAAATGTTGTGATGGATTATGCCGTCATTAGAATACAGCGAAGTTTTAAAGAGTTTTTATAAGATTATTATAAATATTAGGAAGAACAGAAGCCCCAGCACAGGCTCTTGTGAAATGCCCGATTTAACAGGTACAGATTCTGGGAACTTGTTGTTTTTTCTCACACAGATAAGCGGAAAAAAATTATTCAAGCCGAACAGACAAGAATGACTGTTAGTCCTATCTGGCATAGCCAGAGGGCCTACGCACACCCTCCTTCATATATTGTGCAATGTATAATCCACGCCATAACGTCACAAAGTATTATGACAAAGATAAATGTGGCAGATCAGCTAATATTCTGAAATAATTCATTATCAAGAAGTTTTTTAATGTACTTTTCATTTTTTGCAGTAGCAGCACCATTCCAGATAAGACGAATATATATGAACTAAATTTTAAATTTTGCCTTTACCTTATGAATGATTGCTGGTTCAAACAGTGATAAGATATGTCGGAAACCTATAAAATAGCTATGCGGTCACAGCTCTGCCTCTCTCTATGGGGAGAACAGGTCATTCGGGATGCCAATACAGCTTTCTTGTTCCTCGCTTTTGCGAGACCTTCGGCACATCCGTGTATACTTATGAGGTAAACAATCGTCTGGATTTGCCCGTTTGGGACTGCGCACAAGGAAAGCAACTCACGTCTGCGGAGAGGCGATAAGCTCCGGAAGGCTTGACCTCTGGCAATCCTCTGTAATCCTCTTTCGATGCAGTAGAGTTCCGCGGATAGAGGGCAAGGCCTGTACTGGACAGGGACAGGCCACAACTGCTCGTACATTAGGGGAAAGAGCCATGAGGTCCCTGAACCATGCGGTAGTTGTGGACGTGAGGTGGCTGTCCGCATCCAAACGATAAGAGTGCCAAATGGTCATTATTTTTGTTAATTGAAAAATTGCCTCGATGAAATGCATTTGTAGAGTATTGAGTGATCTTACCTCTCCATTTGAAATATTTAGAGTCGCTGGTTTTTACTCACGACAAAAAGTACTTCCGAGGAATGTTTGACTTCTTTCACTGAAATAATGTGTGAAAGCCAGTCATTCATTTGCACATTCAATCAGATAGCCTAAAGAAGTGCTGACACTTGGCGACATGGCTACGATTGGTGCTACCACTTCCAGCATTAGACGCACAGAAATATCCATAATGTTAACGGGAGAAAACCTAGCTCCACAGCTCAGTTGCAAGAGTTGCAGACACGCAATACGAATGTAGTGGATTCGAGCCCACTCATTGGTAAGTGTGCGTCTACTTGAATTCATTGCTAAGGTTGTAATTAGTACAACACACTTAGCCTACAAATAGTTCCGTGCCTTCATTGTCTTGATCATCATTTCCATCATAAGGAAGTGTCTAAAAAATAGAGGCTTCTTGACCTATTCCGCCCTTTACATGCAAAGACAAACGTAGCACGAGGACAAAACAAACGATTTTTATTGTGTGCCAAGCACCCATACCCACACTAGCAAAAAATACGTTGGTGAAGAGTGGTGCATGAGGAAACTATGTACAATGCGTTATTCATTTACATACATTATGAGTATACACACAGTAGTGATATTGGCTGTGTGATAGCTTACTCCATGCACCACATCAAACTCCGGCAAATATATAGTAGCGCATGATGATTGATTGAGATGTGAGATTTAACGCCCTAAAACCACCATATGATTGTGAGAGACGCAGTAGAGGAGGACTCCGGAAATTTCGATCACCTGGGGTTCTTTAACGTGCACCCAAATCTCAGCACACGGCCCTACAACATTTCTGCCTCCACCGGAAATGCAGCCGCCGCAGCCGGAATTCGATCCTGCGACCTGCGGGTCAGCAGCCGAGTACCTTAGCCACTAGACCACCGCGGTGGGGCCGTGTAGCGCATAATCATAGCAGACACAAAACGCAAAACTGAACGTGAGCAAACGTATAGGCGTTAGAAAAGTTCAGCCGATGTAAGCTTGCACGCGTCTCAGAAACTGAGATTTTTAACCATCTACGAATGTGTAAAGTAACAAAGTTGGTGGGGCATCTTTTTAGGCTAGCGTACTGACCTCACCCTCATGTGTTCCTTTTCCCAGAAGTGATGATCTGCGAGCTCAAAAAGCATAGAATCATTTGTGAAAAATTAGCATAATTTAGATGGCATTTATTTGTTTTCACCTGTTAAGGAGGCACAAGCTCAGGGCGACCGCGGAGTAATACCTTTGCCACACGTAACCTTCATGCAATGCCGTGCACTTAGGATATCTAAGGCACCATCCGGGCCCTTGTGTTCTAAATCAGCACTAATCATTCTCTCATCAATTCTTGCTTTTAGGTCCTATTTGTTTCTTTACCTTCATTACAGAACACTAAATGAAAACTTAGGTATCCTCACCCATCGTTCGCCGTATGTTGTACCCATTCGTAAAGCTAGTGTATCAGGGACAAGCAAAAAAACTGAAGCTCTGAAGAGGTGTAATAAAAGGTAACTTCCATTTACTCAGGAGAGGCACGAAGTGGTCGCTTGTGTGGCAAACACTTCAATCCGTGTGCGAAGGTCAGACATCGATTGTCGAGAAAAGTTTTCTAGGGGAATGGAGGCAAAAGGTTAGAGTGCGAAAGTACAATCGTGTGTAAATTGCTTTCCGGGAACAATTAATTTCCTTGCCGAAGTGTGGAAACACTTCTGACTACTTTTCCCACTTTCCACTTTTTTTGTGTCGCTGTGGACTCATTCAGAGTCAATCGGCTGTAAACGTATTCTGTAGCGTACGGATCTCAACAAACTCCTCTTTAGTTACTTCCCTGTTAGCTGTGGTTACCCCTTGCGTCAGTGACGGCGCAGTGAGGCACGAAATGATTGTTTAACCCAAAGGCCACTCAAGTAATGGCTTCGCGTTTCATCGAGGTTGTCATTGTTTTTCTCTGTCACGCATACCAAGAATGAACCATTTCGCGAAAAGTTCGTGAAAGCATGGAACAGGTCGAAAGAAAGTTTCGGGCTTCGCCTGCGACATGAGTGGCTTTTTTCCCCATTACCTTTTCAAATCGCTTGCCAGCAGGGCACTCATCACGATGCTCAGTTTTTCACAATTCGGAGAACCCCAAAAATAGACTAGAGTCTTCTATAGAACTGTTTTTTTGGTGGGGCGGAGAAGGGCGGGGGTGAAGGGAGGTAGGGGAGAGAGAGACATAAATAGTGAGGAAAGGCAGGGTGGTTAACCAAGCTTCGCTCTGTTGGCTACCCTACAGTTGGGGTTGGAGAAAGGAAGAATAATAGAAAGGAAAGAGATAGAAAAGGAGTAAAAAAGAGAAGGATGAATAGTCAGCTCGAGACTACACAGCACGGTCTCACAGTGTTCTTTCACAAGTGCTCGTAAAATCTGGTGGTCCTTATGAAGTACAAGAGGGCTTTCGTGGCTTTGCGCGTATGGGAAACTGTCGGCCAAGGTCCCAGGATCTTCTCTTCTGTAATCGGCCGTGAATCCAGCTGGTAGGGCTTGGCTTCCATAATACGTCGTTCAGACTTGTATGCTGGGCAATGGCGTGCTCAAGCTCAATGCTCAAGCGTTTCCTCGCAGGTGCAGCTGTTGCATGCCAAACTGCTCGCCATTCCAAGGAGATGAGAGTACGCATTTGTAAATGCCACGCCCAACCTCATGCGAGATAGTAAAGTTGCAGCGCAACGTGGGAGCCCGGGTGGCAAATGAAGTTGCAAGTTTGGGTCAATCGAATATAGGTGCGTGTTGGAGAAACCTGGCGTATTCCATTGTAGGAGAGTTATACGGCGAGAAAGCGATTGTAGTCGCCTTGCAGCGTCCATTCTGAAGAGTAGTATGGGCGTACGCAGGTCTTGGTCATGAGCGATCGAGCAGCTTCACCCACGCGGTCATTGCGGACAATTTCGCAATGACTTGGCAACCACTGAAATACAATATCGTGACCTTCCTTGAGCGCTTCGTGGTAGTCATGCCTTATCTGACATACTGATTGTTCGTGTAACCCATGCTGCATTACAAACCATAGTGCCTGTAAGGGTGACCTCGAATCGCAAAAGATGGCCCATTGGTTAGGGATGTAGGAGGTGACGACCGATGTAAGGCGAAATGATTGTCTAAAATAATTCTGGCAACATTAATTCACCACAATAAAACATTTGTCTTAACGAGTACGCCGTGGATCGTGTGTACGCTATTGTAATCACGTTACTCATATTGATAGCACAGTTCAAAGTATGCAGATAGTCGTCGGTAGACATAATGCTGTTTAAAAAGTAGCTAGCTGGCGCAAGGCAGAGCTCTTGCACGTGTTTTTTTATGCGTGTTTTAATGTAGCAATGTTTATTTTTGGTGTGGGCGGACATGCTTGCCATTACGCTATTCGTCATTACTGATTGATATGTGGGGTTTAACGTCCCAAAACCACCATATGATTATTAGAGACGCCGTAGTGGAGGGCTCCGGAAATTTCGACCACCTGAGGTTCTTTAACGTGCACCCAAATCTGAGCACACGGGCCTACAACATTTCCGCCTCCATCGGAAATGCAGCTGCCGCAGCCGGGATTTGAACCCGCGACCTGCGGGTCAGCAGCCGAGTACCTTAGCCACTAGACCACCACGGATTCTTCATTACTTGAGTTAAATCGTTTGCAGAAGCGTAAACGCCTATGGTTTTCATCAGTTTGCTCAATGGACACAGCCGTTTTTCATATTTTACCTACATCAGACGATCTCTAAACAAAAAAGAGATCTACAGCTTTCACCTTATTAAATATCGAGTAACCATGTATGTGAAAGAGACAACTGTCATTCACCGGTGTGTAACCTGTATACACATTTCTCATGGGGAAGAGCTTCTTAGCAGCGGCAATTGCGCCCTGGTCGGGAGAATGAATACGAGACCAATGCCTTCTCAGGATACTCACTGTGCCAACGGTACTAACAAAGTGCTACTAGTTAGCAGCGTGAGGGCAAATAAACGCCGCATTAGATGTGTATTAGTGGTAAATTAGGCTGGCTTGTATTACGCTTACTCGTCGTTAACTGTGGTGAATCTTCCTTCTTTGTGAAGAGCTTTTTCAAAATAAAACGTTTGTCTAATACCTATACTATCACTGTTACCTTAATTGTTTTTTCAAGCCAATGTCACCCGTTAGCAGCACGAAAGTTTTTACATTAAAGGGAAAGTTAATTATCGCAACTACGTGCGCGCCTTTCGATTGTTCTTTCGCAACAGCAGGCCAGCCAAAATGACATCATTCTGAATAATGCCATATTCACCTGCATTTTAGTCGTTGCCGTCAATGTTCTGCCAGAAAATTTACGCATATGATATTTTTCATCACTGCATTTCCACTGACCAGTTTATGGTTAACCTATGTTCTGTACTTCTTTCTTGTATTCTAATGAAGTTACTTGAGTATATCGTATGACAGCGTTGGTTGTAGAATCTTGTAGTTTACTTTAAAAGTATCTTTATAACAAAATGACCCTGAAAAATCATATAAAATGTTTCTCACCTTTCCTGATCTTGCATACCTAGTCAACAGCTATGTGGACGCTCATAATGCTCAGTGAGGGCCCTTCGTCGAGTGACGTGAAGATTTTTCGGTCGGGTTGTAAATGTTTCAGTCATCACCAGAACCTAAAAGTTTTTCTATACAGTATGAAAGGTAATAAATAAACCTCTCGTTCATTTAGTACGCTATAAATTGGCCAAAAATGTGAGCAATTTGAACCGACATCCACTCTTCTCTCTGGCAATTTTCAGGCGAAGCATAGTCTAGCTTCGAGAGAAATAATTCATTCTTTACCATGACATGACAGCACAAGAAGCAGATATCAGAAAAGGGCATGCAAACTCGTGGAGCTGCATTCGAAGACTCTACAAGCAAACTCCTTGTCTACTTCCAGCTACATGGAAATTCTTGTGGTATTCTGAAAACGTACGTTGGCGAAAAAATTTAAATTCCGGCGGATTTTTCTGCATTGCTTGTGGCTAAGCTCTGGTATTGAGCACTTCAGCTGGACTTCACAATCGCGAATTTGTGATTTCTGAAAACTTTTGCGATTAAGACGGGGAGGTCAAGTAGAATTGCATCCAGAGCATTCTCATCAAATTTCCGTAAATGGCTGTAGGGAGCCGAATGTGAAATTTGGCTGGTGACAAATGTATTAGCACGCCACAGGGTGTCTTCACATACTATTCCACCCCCACCCCCCTTTTTTTACTGAATGCCCGATGAACCGTCCAGCCTACCTGATAACCCACTTTACGTATCTAAAGATAAGGTAGTCCCGATGGTGCGCCTTTGAGGAATGAAAAGCCCCATCACGTTAATTTTCTCGCAATAGGTCCACTAAGTAGAGAGAAAAAAACCTCAGCCGTGCATTTTAGGTTGGAGCGAAGCTACACGAATTACGATTTGCTCTGGGATAGCTAAAAAATGGTAGCATATCCACGGGGTGAATGATGGAGAGTGGGGCGAAGCATCCGTCCGTTCATTGGTTTTTGCTTGCATTCGGCCATGCGTCCGTCTGTGTGACCATCCATGCGTACATCCGCCCATCCGTGCGTGCGTTTGTTCGTGAGTCCACCCGTCTATCCGTGTGTCTGTCCCTGCGTTCGTCCATGCATCCACCCCTGCGTCCGTCTATGCGTCCATCCGTCTGTATAGCTATTCGTGCGTCCATACATGCATCTGTCTGTGTGTCCGTCCGTATATCGACTTAATGCTGGACGCTGCCGGGCGACACAACGCTGCGGACGCGCTTCACGTCGGCTCATCCTTTTATGAATGTTTTCCGCAGTTTCATCAAGTCGAATACCTGGCAATCGACCACCACTGGATAGAGCGGGTTCATCCGAACGCTTCAAATCCAAGAACCTAGGTGAGAGATCTTTTTGAAAGTTTTTTCGATATGAAAAACCGCCCGAGACACAAGTGTGTCCAGTGTGTCCAGCTAAGCCTACACTGACAAGGCCGACGCCGGCCTCGGGAAGGGTGATCAATGGGGCAGAGTTGTAAGCCAAAGGATTGGACGCACCTCCGAAATGGACGTGGATGATGCAGAAGTGGGGGAAACTCCAAGAATGATTCCGGAGAGGACGTTAGCGATCCGACGAGACGAGACGCTGACGGCGACGCGGAGGGCTGGATCGAAGTTACGTATAAACGGAAGGGCCGTGTGAGCCCTGGTGAAGAGACAGCACAGAAAAGCACCCGCTCAAGAAGCCCGATGCGCAGAGGTGGGAAGATCATCGTGAACAAGATTTTACAAGCAAGCAAGATGCCAAGGCTACCTGCACATGACATCAAGATAATCGTCAGACCAAGAGACGGGCTGAGCATTAGACACACGTGCAGAGCCAGCTTCGACGAAGCGATACGCCAAGAAGCAGGGGTGAGCAACGACGAAATCTTCACGATCTGCCCCAACCCCACACAAAATATCCTGGTGATTAGCATACCGGATGAGAAGACGGTGACGAAATTCGTCAAAATCAAGGATTTAAAAATCAACGGGAAGAAGTACTAGACCAACGCGTACGTCTCGGCACCAGAACATGTGGCCAAGGGGATAATCCGCAACATTCCGTTGAAGTACACACATGATCAGCTCATGCATGCACTGGTGAACGCGAGGAACCCTTCATTGGCGTACGCCAAGAGACTAGGGAGCACGACCACCGTGATACTACTGTACGAAGGCAACAGGGTCCCCATGTGGGCTTACTTCAACAGCATCATGATGAAAGTTTCCCTCTACTGGAAGCAAATAGAATTTTGTAACGAGTGCGGGAGGCTCGGGCAAACGCCCGATGTGTGCCCAAGACCGACAGACTAGTTGTGCCCGGGGTGTGGTGCCAAAAATCCTACCAGAGACCATGAATGCACACCCAAGTGCAAGCTCTGTGGAGACGCACTACCCACGGCAGACCGGACTTGCAGAGCTAAATTTAAGACGTCATACTTCATAAAGCGACGAAGGTGGGCTGCGAAGAGAAACGAGGAAGAACACCAGCGGGAAGCCGACTCACCAGACCTGAACAACTGGAGAAGCAGCAACACACAACCAGCCCGGGAACCCACATCAAGGTCAAGATCCAGACCCAAGTCCAGGCTGGGAGTCTGGGGACTACGTCACTTCGGGTCAAGGTCCAGAAGAAGACCCAGGACCAGGAGCGGGCCGAGATCCACCTCGAGGGGAAGGACGCCCGAAGCGACAACGAAGCAGCAAGGAGAACAGAAGACGCCAGACAATGTGGGCTGGTCAGACGTAGTGGCCAATCGCGATTCGGGAAGGTCCGGCAATTATAGTAACGCTAGGAATAATTACAGAGACATAGAGAAACGCGTAGAGGAATACAGAACGGAAAACAAGCTACTCAGACAGGAGCTAGGAAAAGCGAGAAAGCAAAACAGTGAATCAGCTAAAAAATTAATGAACTACAGCAAACACCTAATGAAATACTCATGAAAATGCAGATACAGAGGTCGCCTCGGTCGACTGCCATAGCGGCCGTCTCCACGCCAGCGACCAAAACCACAGGGGAGGGAGAGAATGAGGAGATAGAAATGGTAGCAGTGGAAACACAGTAACCAGGCGCGAAGCGAAAAATCCCGCTGACGAAGACCAAAGAGCAAAACGACTAAGAAAAAAGAGTCAAGAGGCCCCGTCCTAGCACAAAAAAACAGACGTCCTCGAGGACATGATAAACAAACTGTCGGACAAAATGGAGAAAATGTTCGAGATGCTGGTCGTGCGACTTAGCGACAGTGAGGCCGAGTGTAAGGCGCTGGCACTAAAACACGACAAGCGGCTCGAAGAGCTAGAAAAGAAAATTTCTTAGACATGGCGGGCACCAAAATGAGAAAACTCGTCATATTGCAGTGGAACTGCCATGGCTTCACTAATAAAAAAGCATCAATGGCGCAATTAATCAAAATCACAAAGAAAAGAAGAAAACCTGACGTGATCATTTTTGAGGAGACATTCGACCACGCCAAAATTGCTGGGTATGCCACCCACAGTCAACGCTCACAAGGAAAGGGGACAGACATAGTCGTGACCACATTAGTGAAGAAGGGGCTAGTTGCTATCCCAAACATTACGAAACAACCACATTCTTATAGAAGTCATGCCACGCAGAAAAAAGGAGAGCAGCGCTTTTGTCCTAAACGTATACAGCAGCCCGTCTAAAAAGGGCCTAAAGCATAGTTTCGAAGAACTAATTAACGAAACGACGAACATCGCAGACGACAACAGACTTGTTATAGGAGGAGATTTTAACGCTCCACACACGCAGTGGGGATATGGGCACTCGTCGAAGAAAGTAAAAAACCTTGCCCACCTCATCGAAAAGGCCGGACTAGCCATTCTGAATGAGCCAGCCTCGCACACCAGAATCGGCGTAGGTCCCCACAGAGACACCACGCCAGACTTGACCCTCTGCGAGAACACCGGGCGAATCACGTGGGAAAACACCTTTGAAGACTTAAGAAGTGATCACAGGATCCTCAGCATCGCCCTAGGCAATCCTCCTACCAGGAATTGCAAACGGACAATCAGGTGCGTAGATTGGCACAAATTCCGCGAAAGCAGAAACAAGAAAGAACAGCGACCCATCGAAAACATAGAAGAATGAAGCAGTGAACTTCTACGAGACGTAGAAAAAGCCACAACCGAAATGGAGTGGGATGACTGGTTGGCTCGACGAGAAGAGGAAGATGAGTGTGGCGGAACCCTCTCAATGCGGATGGACAGCAGGCTCGCACACCTTCTCGAAGCCAAAAAATCTATTCAGAAGTGGCTGCATAGGCGAAAACACAATAAAAATCTAAGGAGAAAACTCGCCGAGCTGAACAAGCACATCGAAACACACCGTACCCAGCGATGCCATCAGTAATGGGACGAAGTGTGCGACGCCATGGACGGCAACATAAACACAGACAAGACATAGAAAATCCTCAAGCACCTGCTGGACCCGTCGGCCACCAAAATGGCGGTGAAAGCGGAAATGACCAAGATAAGACACAGGTATAAAGGAAACATCCATCAGATGGGTGATGAAATCGTCAAGCTCTACCTCGGCAGACCCCCGGCAGTTGAACACCAGGAATACTCGGGCTCTCCCAACGAAGATCTTGACAGAGACTTTTCACAGCGAGAAATCAGGGCAGTTCTGCAGACTATCAAGACCAAGTCAGCTCCAGGTCCCGACAAAGTGTCCAACAAGATGCTCCGGAACCTGGACGACCAGGGAACGAGCCGTTTGACAGACTTTATCAACGAGTGCTGGAGAAACGATTGCATACCCAACAAATGGAAGAAATCCGACGTGATCCTCATTCCTAAGCCGGGTAAACCCCTAGAAATACAGAACATGTGACCCATCTCCCTCACTTCTTGCGCCGGTAAAGTAATGGAGCATGCTTGCCTCAACAGGGTGAACGGCTACCTTGAGTCTAACAACGTATACCGCAGCAACATGATCGGCTTTAGAAGAGGGCTCTCCACACAAGATCCCATGATACAACTAAAGGAGCAAGTCATAGACCCCATTGGACGAGGCATAAGGGCAATAATCGGGCTAGATCTAAGAAAGGCCTTCGACATGGTCGAGCACGCAGCCATTCTAAAATGAATTGTGCAACTCGGCCTAGGCGAGCGCACGTACAAGTACATCAGACATTTTCTGACAGGAAGAACTGCCACGGTTAGATTGGACGAGGAGGAGAGCATCCAAGTGGACATGGGCAGCGCTGGCACACCGCAAGGGTCCGTCATGTCACCGATGCTGTTTAACCTCGTCATGATTGAATTATCAGAAAAATCAGAGTGAATCGAAGGCATCAATCACACAATTTATGCAGACTACATTACGATTTAGACCACGCAAGACACCAGTGAAGGCGAGATGTAGAATAGACTTCAAGAGGTGGTGGATGCAGTCGAGAGTCATCTGGATGGCACTGGATTGGAATGCTCACCGGGCAAATCAGAAATGCTACCATACCACCCCAAAATATTACGCATACATTGCAGAAACGTAGCAGAATTACACAAAAGAATCAAGATAACCACTAGAAATGGCACGGCGATACCCTTGGTTCAGAATATCAGAGTCCTGGGTCTGTGAATCAAAGCCAGAGGAACCAATGGGGAAACTATAACGCGCCTAGAAAAGAAAGTCATGGCAGCCATTAGGCTAATACAAAGAGTATGCAGTAATAGAAGGGGCATTAAAGAAAGAAACGTTGTACGACTCGTCCAGGCCTTTGCGATCAGCCATGTCGCGTACGTAGCAGCGTTCGTCCACTGGAACAAAGCCGATGCGCTGATTAGAAAAGCGTACAGAGCTGCGCTGGGTCTACCGCAATACACAAAGAACGAAAGGCTTCTACAACTAGGAGTACATAACACGCTGGACGAGATCGCTGAAGCACAAAGGATAGCGCAACTCGAACGATTGTCCGGAACCGTGGCGGGTAGAGAAATTATGAAAAAGATCTTCACTAATTACCACGGAATGAAAGGTCCTAAGATGCAGATTCACCCGGACGTCCGGTCCGCGATAATTTTGGAAAATATCCCAAAAAATATGGACCCTGCACACAACACAGAGAGACGAAAATGCCACACGAAAATGATCCTTAAAAACCACGGCACGCGGGAGGGTGTGCTTTTTGTAGACGCCACCCGGTATTCCCGAAATAATAATAACAGTAATAGGGTTGTGCATGGCTCCTTCTTCGCAATGGCGGTCATAGACACAAAAGGAAAGACCTTGACCGTGGGCTCCGCAAGGACTAGATCGTCAGAAGAAATGGCCATTGCACTGGCTGTAGTCAATGGTCGAAAACACGACAGATTAATAATCACTGACTCCAAGATGGTCGTTAGGAATTTCACAAAGGGATGGGTCTCCACCAAAGCAGCCAAAATCCTGAACCGCAGAGCAGAAGACTTCCGGAACGGCAAAATTGTGCCCAAATACCTCAAGTGGATCGCGGCGCACAGGGGGGAATTAAACATCGAAGACACGACCATCCCTCCAAATCTCAACGAGAAGGCCCACCGAACCGTGTGAGAACTAACCCACCACGGCTCGGACAGCGACGGCCCAGCCCCGCACGCCGACCACAGAAGGGGGGATGACTCCGTTGGAGGCGATGGGGACGATGGAGGTGATGACAATAATGAATATGCGATACAAGACGACAGAGACAGACTGGTCACGTATCATGACATATTGACACATTATAAGCGACAACGAGAAGAATATCAGCCACCACACAAACAGCTACACAGATCTCAAGAAACAGATTGGCGGAGATTGCAAACCAGAATCTTTTCAAATCCAGTACACCTCAACAGAGTAAATTCCAGACAATACCCACAAACAAGCTGTACTCTTTGTAAGTACGAACACGCAGATATGGCATATATTCTATGGCAATGCACACAGGCCACAGTAATATACCGAGAGGACAATATGAAACCGGACCTTCTCGAAGAGCGTTGGCCAAGCGCGCTTACTATCTGCACGACCAACTGTGGGCAATCCAGCGGGCCCGGACAGCGGTAAGGGGTGGCCTGAGCCCGGGCCGGTAACTCTGCAGGGTTTCTTTTTTTAATAAAGTTTTCCATCTAACCATCCATCCATTCGTACATCTAGTCAACACTCCAAGTACCACCATCTCGCATATTTTCATAATATATGCGTGTCTGTGTGATCGTTCGTGCATCCATCCCTCCGTCCGTGCGTGCGTCTGTTCGTGCGTCCGCACGCCCATCCGTCCGTCCGTCCCTGCGTTCGTCCATGCATCCACCCCTGCGTCCGTCCATGCGTCCATCCACCCGTGCAGCCATCCATGCGTCCGTCCATGCATCTGTCTGTGTGTCCAATCGTCCATCTAGTGAACACTCCAAGTACCATCATCTCGCATCTTTTCATCATATATTCCGCATATAGAAGCACCGCCATCCAGCGAACATTCCAAGGACTAAACGAGAGATGGCACACGCCCACTTTTTTACGGCTTGCGCTTCGGGTCTACTTCCCACCTTTAACCACCTCGAGTTCATGGTATATACTAGTTCACTGTATTCATGGCACTTCGGCCCAACGCTCGTCAAACCTTTCTAAATAAAACCATCGAGGTTACGCCCAGCGAGTATAACGTAGCAACCCTTTCTTGTCAGATAGTGCTCAATGTACATGCCAATGGCTGCTAATGGTGAATGAGAGACAGGAGAATTTGGCTTTTAGTGAACGCTTACGCTGCGAATTTTTTATTGTTGAACAACCCACAGGAGGAATCTCCCACCGGCACCACCTTGCAGGTCATAGCGTTAGACATGTTACGTACTACGACTAGGGACGAACGGGCGCCGCTTTAGAAATCTCCCACCGGCACCACCTTGCAGGTCATAGCGTAAGACATGTTACGTACTACGACTAGGGAGGAAGGGGTGCCGCTTTAAGAAGCTTCGCCCCTAAATCCACAGCAACGAGTGCATTCATTCATAATAGCTGAATTCTGTCGCTTGTTGCGGGTTGGTCTCGACCTCTGCAATCAATCCTTGTGTTGCCAAGACGGTGACGTCATCCACATACAGCACAGGCTGAACACCAGTGATCTAATTCAACTGGGCAGAGAGCTGCCCTTTAACCAGGTTGAATAAATATGGCAGCATATCCATGGGGTGAATGGCGGAGAGAGGGGCGAAGCATTATTCCGTCCATTTATTCTTGCTTCCGTCCGTCCATGCGTCCGTCTGTGAGACTGTCCGTCCGCCCGTCCATGCGTGCGTCTGTTCGTGCATCGGCACGTCCATCCGCGCGTCCGTCCCTGCGTTTGTTCATGCATCCGCCCCTGCGTCCGTCCATACGTCCATCTGACCGCGCAGCCATCCGTGCGTCCGTCCATGCACCTGTCTGTGTGTCCGTTCGTCCATCTAGTCAATACTCCAAGTACCGCACATCTTGAATCTTTTCATCATATATTCCGCATATAGAAGCACCGCCATCCAGCGGACATTCCAAGGACTAAACGAGACGTGGCACACGCATGCTTTCTCACGGCTTGCGCTTCGTGTCTACTTCTCACCTTTAACAACCTCGAGTTCATGGTATATAATAGTTCACTGTATTCATGGCAATGTGGCCCAATGCTCGCTAAACTTTTTTAAAACCAAGGAGGTTACGCCCAGCGAGTATAACATAGCTACCCTTTCTTGTCAGATAGTGCTCAATGTACATGCCAATGGCTGCTAATAGGGAATGAGAGACAGGATAATTCGGCTTTTAGTTAACGCGCACGCTGCGAATTTTTGATTGTTCAACAACGCACAGGAGAAATTTCCCACCGGCACACCCTTGCAGGTCAAAGCGTAAGACTGGTTACGTACTATAACGAGGGACCAAGGGGTGCCGCTTTAAGGAGCTTCGCCCCTAATAATAATTACAAAACTGCTCCCTGGCGCCTTCCTTGTGTGCCTAAGTAATGTCTCTTTTAGCCTGTTATAGGACTGCCGATTTGTGAGGAATTGTTTGACACAACCGAAAATATTACCGCAATAACCCGTTTGCAACAAGTAGGATAAAATGATATCTTAGGTAACATGGTCGAAAGCAGCCCATAGTCATAGTGCGAGAACCACTTATCATTGCTGGGGTGTTCAATAGGGTCTCCTGTGAAGTTGCAGCAGGACATCTTGTGCGGACCAGTGTGGGTGGAGACCGTGACACCTTCAAAGGGTTTTTGTAGCGGAAGATGGGGGAACATACACCCCCACACATGTGCTAACATAAACAGCAAATATTTTGGCAAAACATTATCACCTGTGAAACCAATGCTTCACGCGACGTGAAGTTTCGCGTGATGCAAAGTTTTGACAGGTGGTATTGCCTCGGTTAAACATTAGCTGCCTACCTTAGTGCATGTGTGTGGGCGTATGTTCCGCCATCTTCCGCTATAAAAAGCTCTTTGTCTCCTGTGAAGCTGCAGCAGGACATCTTGCGCAGACCGATGTGAGTGGAGGCTGTAACACCTTCAAATGACTTTTTATAGCGGGACATGGTGGAACATACGCCCACAAACATGCGCTAAGGTAGGCAGCTAATGTTTAAACAAGACAATACCACCTGTCAAAGCTTTGCATCATGCGACGTGGGGTGTCGAATGATGTAACGTGTTGCAACAAGCATTTCTTTACTTCATCAAGCTCCGGTCGTCCATTCAACTTCTATATGATTTTGATTTTCCCAAACGTTTCAAGATGAAGCTCTCAATAAATGCCACCAACACATGCATCATTGTTCAGGAGAAAAAGTTAAATATGTATGACGTAACGAGAGAAAGTGAAGTGTGTATACGTCTCTATATTTTGTCAAAGAAAACTTGTTCCGTTATTTCTCGCTGTTAAAGATTTTTGTTTCCCACTTCATTTTCCGCATTACCTTCAGACATATACATTTATACACCCAATATTTTTAACTTACATGGATCCTACTCTCTTTCCGCTCGAAGCTCGATCAGCGCACGAATAAACTATAGCAACGCACACGCGAAATGAAGTTGTGCTTGCATGCAAGGGATACTTGACCACGACTGCCTTCTTTTCTGATTATTCATTAAAGTAGCAATGAGTGCACTTCATTCACTAAATATGTACTTATTTCAGAGAAATATCAAGTTCACTAAATTATAAACAACGGCTTCTTCAATTAGGAATATAGGAAACAGCTACAAGCGCACTCGTCGGGATTTTTAATAACCGCTCACACGAGGGGCGGTCGGCTGCTGCTCGAAAGCTTATTTCGTTGTTTCTTTCTGTGCACTAAAATAAGCAACCAACATCAGCAAATGTGCGGGAATTGTGTCGAAGGATAGCCAAGAACGGCGCGTTTGTGCTTCAAACAACAAATATCCATAAATGGTTTACTAGTGCTTTAAATAAAATTTGAATGGGTGTGTTCTGCAAAGTCGCAATTTGGATTCCTATGTTTTATTTGCAATACCAAAAGTCACATTTCTATGAGGGCTGGATGACCACGATTCTCATACTACAGCTTGGAATGAACACTAGTACAATTCCATCTCGAAGCGCAATTACATTTAAATATTTTTTACGGTTACTTATCGTTCATCAAGCCAAAAATTGGCATTACACCAGGAATACCGTGTCAGGTTGATTGCCGAGTTATGTCTATTTTGCAACGCCACGCTTTCGACAAAAAAAAAAAACCCAGGCAGGCTCATACTGACTGATTATTCCAGATCTGAACAAAGTGCGGAACTGCGCGGCATTTTTTGTTTCTCTTTATTCTTCACTCTCTTCCTAATCCATTCATTTTCTCTCATCTCTCTGTTCTTTCTTTGTGTTGTCTCTGCTTATTACTACTCCTTTCTCCCTCTCTCTCATTTGTTTACATCTTTCATTAATGCCCTTCCTTTCCTATTTCTGTCTCCCTCTCCCTCTCCGTATTAAACTTGCCTCCTCCTTATTTCTACATTTTGACTATCTCTATCCACCTGCTTTTTTTATTCGCTCTTGCTGTTCCTATTTCTACGTTTCTTTCTCCATACACCTCTCTTTCTCATTCTTTTGATACTATGCTTTACATTCCACTCTTCCTTATCATGATTTTGCTTTTCTGCCCCCTTGCTATACGTTAATATACAAGGATCACTTTACTAGCGTTTTTTTTAGTAAAAAAAGAACATTAGGTTGTGTATTAGTGAGGCCTCGCTATCTTTGCATGTCTCCGAATTGGAATTTCTGCAGCGCTCCTGTTGGCGTGCGTAGTTGTCAGTTGTGGTATTCTGCAGGCGTGACCGCTCAATCGTTTAAAACCGATAGCATTAAAGAGCTCGTATGGCAGAAATTTTGGCGTTGGCGTTGTTAGATGCGAGCTAAATTCATCATCTGGGCCATGTTGCAAAAACTGAGAAATTTGCAAATGAATTAAACAATATTTTCGTATTCGAGTGAGGATCAAACCCGGGTCGTTTGCGTGGTAAGCTTGTGTTTTGCCACACAGCCATGCGTCCGCTGAGAGTCACAGTCAAAATAGCTTCGACTTCTTCGAAATACAGTGAGAATAAATTCCATGTTATGCTTCACACACACGCGATTTCTGTGTACAGGCTTCTCAATAGAGCATGTAGTATCGCAGTATTATCGTGTGGTACCACTGGTCTCGGCGTCAGAACAGGTGATTATCTTAATCACGTCGTGGTTTGAAACCAGCTGCCCATTACAAATGGCACTAACGTTGCTGTGCGTATACCCTTAAAACCATGTAGTGGTTGCATAGCAAGTTCGAAAACATTGCTTCTGGTTGAAAGAATGCTACCCATTACACCGAATGCAGTCATATGCGAATGCTTCACTGACACAAGCTACTTTTAACTACATTAATGACTGTAGTGATCCCAATTTAAATTTCTTGAGTAACATGAAACAATCAAAATGTGTTCTAAGTTGTTCTAATTTACACAACTATCGTATTAATTTGTTTGAGTATTATACGAAGGAACTAGTGCAGCGGAAATGAGTTCACTACCATTTGGAGAGGTTAGCCTTACACCAAGAGCATAAAGAATGTCGTCATCTACAATGTTCTTCCTGAACACTAGTCTTTTGCGGTTTGAAACGGTGTTCCTTACCAGCAACTTGATGGCAATAAGAATGCCGGTTTCTTTAGAACAAAGAACACGTCCACTTGCGCTGCCCTCTTTCTGGGCTGGTCGCTTTTACTTTGACTTTTTTTTGACCAAGGCCTCTCATAATGGTACAAAAAGAATATACGACCCTGATAATGTCTATTGTTCACTTCCTTAGACTTAATCGCCGTCAGCTTGTACAGATGTTTCAATTGCTGCTTGTCACGTGTGACTTCAACAATCATCAAACAAAACAGCCCTAAAGTAGCAGCCCTAAAACAAAGTAACAGCCCAAAGTAACAGCCCTAAAAGACAGTGTCATTTGCGAGAATGCTCTCGGTGTGCCCATTAGCAAAATACTTTGTCTGTGAATCAGTGTGCCCTAATATCGACCTTCATCGTTTTTGCTGAACGTCGTAATAGCATTGACGAGCGTTTTGCTGAAATGTAATTTAAACTTGAAATACTGCCTGTATCTTTACTTCCCAGCAGGTCTGTTGAAAGCACTGGAGGACTGTACGAAGAACGGGTTGTTTTTCTTTTTTTAAGCGTATGTTCAAGAATGATGAAATCAAATGCAATGCGAAGTCTGTGAGTTCACATGGCAAATCGAGTTCATTTTTTTTTTGCTTAGAACAAGTGGTTTCTGGCAAAACAATAACTTTTATAAGAACGTTTTTGTCACGTAAATAGCCTGAAAAAGCCGCGTAAGCGTGTATACGAGAGCTAATAAGTACACGTATATAATCAAGCAATGAAACAAAATTCGTCCTCGAGTTTCTTTTACACTGTTTTCTTTTTTGCATTCCATTTTTGTTCTCGAGTAACCAGACACAAACGCAAAATTTATCTCATTTGTCGCTTTTTCTCGCTATTGCAAGTTCTTATCTTTGCCCCATGAGAAAAAAATGGGGAAGCACACGGGCACAATTCAGTTATGGGTTAACAATGAAGAAAGTAGCTCCTTCAGCGTGCCAGATGAGTGTTGGAGAACGCCTGTAGTAAGTGTACACCTCAGTAATCTACCTTATTGAAGTATTACGAAGGCGTCGACAGTTCGCGCCATGAATTTCTGGTTGCAACGAGCCATGCCATGCACGTACCCTCAACCAGAAAAAAGTTTACCGACCACGTGAGCACTTATAAAATCGGTTGTCTGCGCCCCCTATTGGTTCGCCATCTTTGTACCGTAAACCACAGTGCTAAGCCGGAAACGGGTCTTGTTGTTGTATCAGTTTTCTACTCCTACGCCGACTATTGTTTGTTTTCACGCAAAGTGCTTCTTCGCAATATGAGCTTCACACATCTACTGTGATCGCCAAACCAAAGTTATGACTGTGTTCCATTAATTGGAAGATCATTTGGTGCCATCACGTTGTGAAGATTGAGACTGAAAGCTGTTATGGCGATAGACTGCTGTCGAAACAGACGTATGTATCTGCGGCTGCCGAAAAGCGTGCTGCGTTAAAAAGGGTAACGTTGAAAACATTCAGTGGGAAAATAGCCAGGCCATCAATTAAGGGTAGGACGCATCTTGAGCCCAGCGCTGCTGTCGATCGCTTCTGACGTAGGCAAAGTGTCGCTCTTGGCTCCACGCTCACGGTTTCCTTAAACGCCTGTGGACTACTGTTGCTCACAGTTAATGTAGCACTCATACCACTCAGACAATGTGACGCCGCGGATCTTGTATTTACTAAATGCGCACCATTTCACTCGCGTTTATGATTCTCGCACGACTTTTAGAAGCTAGGTATATAATTTAAATATACGCACCGGTACTCCATTTCATCGGGACGCTTTAAATGCGAACAAAAAGTGCAAGACAAAGCACAAAGCGGGAAAATGGAGAAGTGTTGACGGTGGAATAATACAGCTGGTGGAACAGTCTGCGGGGGTTGCTCGTCAGGATTGGGTATTACTCACGTTAAATCTTCAGAAGGCCTTTAGTGTAATTAAAAGCATGCGGTTGCATGTGTCGAACGCATTATCTTCTTTGTTAATGCTTCTGTCAAATGATTTTTTTGTGTGTGTTTTCACTAATTCGCGTACAGTTTGGTATAGCGAAGCACGAGCCGGTTGCCACTCGTATACTGCCGGTCGAACAACTCCGTCTTACACGGATATGCACCGCTTCTTTTAAAGAAGTACGCACGTCTTGTTGGCGACCAATGACTATATGGACCTGATCGGGCTCAACCAGGCTGTTCACTGTGGAGCGGGTGTTGCACGCAATGCCTCGGTAGCCATGGCTTAGTTACTGCGCATTCGCAGTTTGGCCAGGTGGTGTGGCATCTAGTCGCTAGTTCTTGCGATTCGAACACCCTCTTTTTTCTATATTTATGTATCTCTCTATCTCTCTACTTCTTTCCGTCACTCTTTTTCTCGTTGATGTTCTCTCTTTGCATTGATTTCTGTCTTTTTTCTTCTTTCTGCACTACCTTTTATTCTCCCCCACCCTCTTTTCTGCCCTGCTAACCACTATATTTCTCTTCTTACGCTCCATTCTCTTCGTCGCTCATCTGCTGCAATATATGCTATACAAGGCTATACTATATCGGATGGCGTGCCGACGATTTAGGACACTCGCCATGAGTTCTAAGCCATATCGTTTAAAATCCCGCCTCTTGACAAGCTTTTTCTCACGAGGCAGAAAATTTGTTCAATTTTTGTCATGAATTTATCAATTTATTTAGTTATTTCGGTTTTTCTGTACTCGTTAACTCATCCATCTTGGTTAATAAAACAACGCCGTAATGTCGAATAGGGGGATTCGCCCAGATGTCATGGCACCAGCCCGTTAATGATGATGCCAAGGGCAGGGTCGACACATTACGGCCGTCCTAAAGAAATGATTTGTCAGAAAACAATAATAAATAAGGCGCCATTGTTTTCGTTAGCAAAAGCTTGATTAGAAAACAAGGCATCAGGACAAACTAGTCTTCTCATTCTCTGCACACAGTTGTGGAGTTCAGTCATGCCCGGCACGTTCAACGGTGCACAAGCCGCAGTTTTCGCCTAGACGGGGAAACACATCCATTAGCTGTGTTTGCACTGATTAATCGTTCTGCCCGACACGAGCCGCCGCCGTTGCACGTTGTAAAGGAGGGAAGGGTGCCGCGGTTAACGTTCAGAAGGATAACAATGACTTGCACCACTCTCACTGTTCTAGGCGTGCACAGGCGTCATGGTGGTGACAGATGGCAGTGACACAGGAGCGAAAGTAGGGAACATCTCCGCATGTTGGCCCCAAAACAATAAGATGCTGTTGGCCACAACTGAGTTGGTACGTTCTCACCATCAAAACACATCACGTATACGTCAAGCTGTCGCTCAACGAACAGCATTTGAGTTCAACTCGCATGCCCCCGACGCACCATGCAAGCTGTATTGATAGCGACTCAACGGGAGCGTCACTCTTTAAATATAAAAGTAATTTTTTTCATATTTCATGTCTGCAGCAAGTTTACCTATAATAGCCGAGCTAACACATTCGGCAGGTCTCACTGAAACGTAGGCTACCCACAGAAGTCTATCGGCTTCAGGACTTACTCTGCAGGCTGTACTACGGTTATTTGTGAATTCAACACATGTGGACATTTTTACTTTACACTGAGAACTTTTATAAAATATTCGTACATCAAATGTATGTGGTTTTGATATTTGCTGTTATCCCCAAAGGAGCTTGTACATAAAGTTTGTTGACAGTTTATGCGTGGGCATCTTTTTTCTTCTATTGAGTGCTCGTCTGAGAAAATTGTAATCACACTGCACCAGTGGCTGGTGCAGAGACTGTACTGAATGCTATGGTATATACTTCTTGAATTTGCAGCTTTCATTGGTCATCCACCTTATTTAGAAACGCAAACTCTTAAGCTGTGCCTTACTCTGGGAGATCACAGGTACTTAAAATTCATCTCATAATTCAACGACAAATAAATGGTAATACGAATAGTGATGTCTACCAAGCACCAAATACATCAGTGTAGTAGTCCACGCATCACTGCTTGGTGCTTTATGTTTCCTTCCTTCTATTGTGAAGGTACTGACGTCGGAAAAACTTGACACAGTAGGCGCCTCAGAAAAAGGTACCAAATACAACAATGACGCAGCGCATGAGCACAGGACACTTTTTTGTTTCTTCACCGTATGTCATATTCGAAAAACCCACAGCAGCAGAAGCAGTAGCATACAATCCGCTTCAAAGTACAGTCCATGGTAAACGTGAATGCGTGATCATTAAGTCAATATTAAAGGTTTAAAAAGCATGCTGATATGATAAAAGATCGAGCTCAGACACCGTGTGATGTGCACAAATTAAAGTAAAAAACGCTGACAACAGAACCGTTTGCCCGATCCAGAGCGACCAGAACGAAAGCGTCAAAGTGAAATGAAAGTGGAAGCAGGAAATGAATATCGCGACTAGTGTTTACATCCAGTCGTTCATCTGGTTACTGGAATTCATCAAAGATTGGCAATATTACAACACAATCAAAGTGCACTGAAGTGTGCAGAACTGTCTTAGCTACTTAAAGTTCGCAGGTGAGCAAGATGAGTGCGTTTAAATGAAGAAAATGACACAGATTCGCCCGAAATACAATTTATTGTTTGTGATAACCGATAATTTCATAGCCATAGAAACTAACGTTTGCAGATTTATCGGCGTGATAAATTGCGACAAACAGTTCCCTCTATCGAATACATAAACACACCCACTGGTGAATGCATTTATTAACGACGAGCAATTGCTCTGCCGGTTCCCACAAAGCTCGTGTCATGACGAGTGTAAAAAAAAAGCGAACGCTTCGTACTGCCTCGCGCTAATAACAAGGTGTGCCATGGGTTTGCACCTGCGCGTCCTCCTGCCCATGGGGGGCAGAAATGCTGTGAACACAAATAAAACAACAATTTCTGCTTTTCTCATCAAAAAATCAATTACATGGGCACGTCGCATTCCTAAGCTAACGTATTTTTCTCCTGGAACCTTGTGACATATTCTATCCTAATAATAGCTTTCCCGCTACTTGAATACCCAGCAATTTTATCTTCATGAGAACAGTAGGTAACTATGGAAACACCGTAACATTGTGCTATACTCGTTCTGCTTTAAAAATGGGAGCACTTCTGAATTTACACACACACACACACACACACACACACACACACACACACACACACACATATATATATATATATATATATATATATATATATATATATATATATATATATATAAATATCTATCTATATATATATATATATATATATATATATATATATATATATATATATATATATATATATATATATATATATATATATTATATATATATATTTGTGCTCCTTAGCGACGTCCCGGCGGTGTCTTTATCAGCGCACCAATAACACGCAATGAAACTTATGGAAAAAAACAAAAAAAGAGGCGGCAAATTCTCGTTCAAATAACAACGAAACCAATAACAGAAGATGACTTCACAGAAACTTCTATGGGCTGTTGCTCAAAAAAGAAAAAAAAGTGTCAATTTGAAGCCGCATCATATTTGTTAAACACAACATTAATAACCACAATAATGTCTGTTGATTTTCGTTGGTGTTGCGCAAAGACATTGCATCACAAGTTGTTAATTAATTACAATTGTTGTAGATGAAATAATAAAAAAGTTACCTTTTTCTTTTTCACGCGTAGACCATGTATATGCTAATGCTATTGCCGTGCTCGGTGATAATAGTTAATGTGAGAAAAAAGAAACTATGCAAGAAGCAGCAACGAATAAAAGTGACCGATATAAGACGTTCAAAACTATGCATTCTGATCTTGTCGTTTGACCAGCACGAATTAGTAACACATCATGCAAGCGTGGCCACAATCGAAAGGCCTCATCAGGTTCAAAATTTGCAAGCATGGATGAGCATAGAAGGAACAGTTTTAAATACGAAGCATTTTTTTTGAGTACTGCAAGCACCTTTGACGTCTATCTATTTATCTATTTATCTAGCCGCTTACGTATGGGGGCTCTGATCACCTTCTTAAATTGATGTGAACCAAATAAGTATGAGAGGGTGAGGTGGTTTGACAAATATGACGAGCTGGCCAAGACATGATTAAAGTGATAATCCTTCCACGTATGCGTCGTCAAACATAACCCGCCAGACAGTGCCGCACATCCACAAGCGGGTATGTGCCACTAATATGTGGGTATGTGCCACAGGGTACATAGTATGTACCAAGGAAGACAAGAACTCACATGGGCAATTTAATGTGTAAGTGTTCAAAAAAATTGCAACATATCCACGGAGTGAATGATGGAGATTGGGGTGAAGAATTCGTCCATTCATTGGTTCTTGTTTCCGTCCGTCCATGCGTCCGTCAATGTGACCGTCCATGCGTTCATCAGCCCGTCTGTGAGTGCATCTGTTCGTGCGTCCGTCCCTGCGTTCGTCCATGCAGCCGCCCCTGCGTCCGTTCGTGCGTCCATCCATGCAACTGTCTATGTGTCCCTTCGTCCATCTATTCAACACTCCAAGTACCACTATCTCGCATCTTTTCATCATATATTCCCCATATAGAAGCACCGCCATCTAGCGGACATTCCAAGGACTAAACGTTGGGTGGCACACGCACACTTTCTTACGGCTTGCGCTTCGGGTCCACTTCCCACCTTTAACCACCTCGAGTTCATGGTATATACTAGTTCACTGTATTCATGGCACTGCGGCCGAACGCTCGCTAAACCTTTCGAAAACCAAGGAGGTTACGCCCAGCGAGTACGACGTAGCAAACTTTTTTAGTCAGATAGTGCTCAATGTACATGCCAATGGCTGCTAATGAGAAATGAGAGGCGGAGAATTCGGCTTTTACTTTCTTACGGCTTGCGCTTCGTATCTACTTCCCATATTTAACCACCTCGAGTTCATTCAGGGTATATACAAGTTCATTGTATTCATGGCACTGCGGCTCCACGCTCGCTAAACCTTTCTAAAGCTAAGGAGGTTACACCCAGCGAGTATAACGTAGCAACCCTTTCTTGTCAGATATTGCTCAATGTACATGCCAATGGCTGCTAATGGTGATCGCAGCCTGCGCATTAACTAAAAGCCGAATGCTCTTGTCTCTCATTCTCCATTAGCAGCCATTGACATGTACATTGAGCACTATTTTTTATTGTTCAACAACGCACAGAAGAAGTTTGTCACCGGCACCACCTTGGAGGTCAAAATGTTATACTTGTTAGATACTACGGGGGATGAACGGGTGCCGCTATAAGGAGCTTCGCCCCTAAAATGCCTTGAATCTACATGTTACAATATTAATGTCGTCGAAAGACGATAGTCTTGTGTCTGGAGAGAGTGAACAAAACGTTTATTTGATGTTCTGCGCGAGAAAATGGGTGAATGGTATTTTGAAGGCACTGCGTTAGAGTGCCTCGAGCGTGTAGCGGAGAAGAACAAGCGCATCTAGGATGGATGGGTGGATTGATATGGCTGTACCCTTTAGATCGGGCGGTGGCTAACGCCACCAAACCGTAGTACTTAGTGAACCAAAAACTAGATTTATTATTTTGTTCCTTCAAATAGTGAGGCCGAAGACTCGCACCCCGCAGTGAAGGGTCCAATCCTCACTCGCGCCTTGACTTTAGCCACCAATCAGATAACCTCCTTCTTATTAATTCCATCCGCTTAAAGTGTGTTTTGCCCTCCCTGTCCCTAAACCCCAGGCTTTGAAAAACTCTGCGCCCTTATCCTGAACTATATGGAGAAGCTCTTTACCGAACATTATCAAGTGTTCGGCAGTTTTCCTCTTTCTCTCGTAGGCACGTTAGACACAAGGTCCATCTGGTAGCTATTTTTGAAAACGAAGATGCGTGCGACCGCGGAGAAAGACGCGCTCCAGTCTCGGAGGTGATAATGTGTAGAATACAAAGTGACGGACAGGTACCACCACCATGTCATCGTGGCAAAGCATTGGAAACACCTTCTTCAGCATCGCGTTGAACTGTCAGCGCAGCGTGGTAAACGCTACAGTCCTTACAGTTACTTGTGTGTGCCTCTTCTAGTATAAAGGCAGACATACAAAACACAGACGTATTATTATGACGCCTCAAATATGCGCAACATTTGCTGTTTAATTGACTATCGCACAACTATGAACGATAAACCTTGAGGAATGTTGGTGGCACTGCAGATGGGGTTGGCCGTTTCATGCCGTTTAAGGTATCCTTAGGGCGGACAAACAGACAATTGTACAGACAGACAGACGGACCAAAATTTTTTCGTCAGAGGTCCCCAAGAAAGACTATCGTCTTTAAAACCTCGAATCGGCATAGCTAGTCCGACAAATGTAAATAATAAACGTCAGAATCCCAGAAGAAATCAAACCCAAGAATTATGCGTTGCAATCAAGCCTTCTACCCCCGAACTACTTATCAAATAGGCCATAATATTCATAAACCTTCAATTGTAGTTGAAGCGCTACATATGTACTTCTATAATACAGCAGCCCCGTCAAGGTAACGTTAATTATAATAATGTGCCATGCGCTGAAGTTGATTTAAGTAGCAGTGTCTAGGGCTGCCGTCCTGGTGTGTACCAGCGCTTCACGTCAACTCAATGCTTCTGGTGTTTCGAATACTCTTGTTCCTGTTGGCATCGTTGTGCAAATGACAACAGTCCTTTATATAAACATCTGCAACTCTTCAGCATATGTCTGTTCATGTAAACTGTTACATATAGTTAGCGTCATTTCATGACTTATGTTTCAATTAAAGTTTACAGCACAGTCACTCTCCCTGCGCATGCTTCGCACAACGTCGATTCCTAAGGTGCGTGGAATCTGCTGAATTTTTTATGGAATAAGCTTCTCGGAAACGAACATGAAACAAAGATTTCTTCGAAATAAACAAAAGTCGTCCGTTTTTTGAAATCAGGTTAAAAAGCACCTCTCTCTAACGCAGCAACTGCCAATTAAATCAGCCAGCTTGGGCTTACTTGCTTTGCTTCTTATGTTCGAAGCTGTTATTAATAATACAGTTTGAAGTTTTCTTTCCTGAAGTGTCAAAACAGCGTCGACTTACTTTTGGTTGCCTGCGGCTAAATCTTTCACAGCCCCATCGCACTCTCACACACATTCAATTGTTTGCATCATAAGTATAGCTTCCTTCCAATTTATACAGCACTTGAGTGGTCACTTGTGGCTGGAAACAGGGAGAATAATACTGTGTAAGAAAAATGCAAAATTTTTGCCTCCTTTCCTTTTTCCACAAACGCTCTTAATAGTTGCATTTTCAGTTTCACGTTGAAAGCAAAAAAAAATCATGCAATTTATTGCTGGGGAAAGCGCTGCTCCTTCCTGCATTTTCTCACTCCGTAACAAACTAATCATTTGGATAAGTATTGTTCGCTTCTAGATCACTTAATTGTGAACTTACAATTACCCTTAACCTGCAAAAAACTTTAAAACAAGAAAATATCCCGCTAAATCACAAATAAGTATTTTAAGCGCTGCCTGGAAATCACATTTCAATCGCTAAAGAGATAAATGTTTCTCGGTATCCCGAATTAGTCTGCGTTCTTTTTCTGACAACAAATCGCAAAAGCTTGTTCTGAAGAATCAGGCATTTGGAAAATTTTGTAACTAAGCCGGGCTGCAAAGTGATGTGATTGAAGGGTTCAGTGCTGACTGCTATTTGTCATATTTAGTTTTCTGATATCGTAGTTGTGTTTCAGACAAAGCCACTTGAAAGCCTCTGTCGACTTGCATAACGCTACATCGTGACCATTTTGGCTGAGTAGTAGTTATATTGTAAGAAATCAATGGTTTTGAACGACTCAAAAGGAAGTAGTGTAAATGAGCGTTGGTAATTATCAATGTAGTGCAGCCCAATTCTTCATTTTCATTATCTCTTTCACAAGCTCTAACTTCTCTTGGAAGCACAATTGAAGTTCACATATTATTTCATCGTAGAGACAATTTGAGCGCGCTGCGCAAAATAACTCTATATTGTTCAACTTTATTCACAAAATGACAAAGCAAAATAATAAATTTTATTAATTTTATAGCTTGAGCTAATATGGTGTTGATCACGGAGTTTTTAGTGCTCGCGTCGTCCGCCACCACCTGTCAGAGCTTTGGCTCAAGCTCATAATGCAAAAATTATATATTGTAAAGTAGTCGTACCGGAAAAGAAGGCCGCGGTCGGATCGTTAAAGACGAAAATCTTTATCAGGCGCACTTGTGTTCAGTAAGTGAGAATTTAAAGTACAAAAAACACATGCTATACGCTATACATGGCGATCACAGTCCTACGCAGTCTTCTCTCTTGCGAAACTGGTCGGCTCTTACGAATTCGTTACAGAATCTTCCAGCGTTTGGTACTCGCGTGGCACAATAAACTCAGTTCCTGCACGTGTCTCAACAGAAACGTCTATACTCCGTTTCCTACATCAGGTGCAAGCCTGTGAAGGCTAGGCAAGTAGTCTGTAAAGAAAACACGAGGTGTTGCTCCGCGCGGTTTCGTAGCCGAGTGGTCTGATGCGTCGCTCCGAAGAGTTCACCTTAGTTTTGAAGTGCATGGGTTCAAATCCACGTGGTGCCATTTTTTTTTAATAATTTTTGCGAGTTCAATTCGAAATCTTGTTTTTTTTTCAGTAACTTCATAACTTCAACTCACTTGGACGCGGAAGTGAACTGCACGTATCTATTCATTTGTAGCATACCGTGTCGAGGACGCAGAGCTGGACGCCATTTTTTCGACGCTGCCACAACAAGTAAAAAAAAAAACGGTGGCGCGGGTCGCACGGAGAACGAAAACCTGATACGAAAGCGACAAACATAAATTACCAACTCGCATATTTGGATTGTTTATCCGACAAGACAGGCGTTTGTTTTTTAACCTGATGACAAATATGTATGCTTAGAAGTTTCCCGAGAAGCATTTATTGATTCTCGTGCACCCCATGGCAAGCGACGCACTACTTTTTTGTCGCGGCAGTACACAGCGCAAACAAGAGCGCTAGCATAGACAGCGTTGCACATGATGTATGAAACGGAGTATAGAAGAGTCTCTATGTTTCTAAATGTTAGGGTGTGGCAAACGACAAGCCGTGGTAACAGTTTTCGAGGATGAAACCCGATAACATAAACAATAAACGATCAAGTGCGCGAGGTAATGTGCAGGTTCTCGCAGAGGGTAGGTGGGGAGATTCAGGCTAATTGCGTGGGAGTTACCTATTGGACCCCTGGTCTCAGGTAGTGCTTGCAAGCAGCTCCGAAAAATGCTCTTCAGATAGATACTCCACCGTAGAGGATCAATCACGTACTTAGAAGGATATACTAGGCATAGCTTTCATTATGGTCCATATAATGCACTACGTGTCGTCAAATAATTTCAATGTGCTCCTAGGAGGACGTTCATCCAGCTCAAACGGTTGCTCTTCTGTGCCTTCCATGAAGACCTGGTATGCATCATCTTCTGAAAATAAGTAAAGTCGTAACCATGCAACCACAAGCTTCACACAAAACTCTGTACCAAAATGTATAGCGAGTTTCGGAATACTATACTTCCCGTACCTTTACAAGGAGTAACTTCATATATATTTTCTAGCGCGTTTAGCAGCGTTGCCCAAATTAGGGCAGTGATTGTCGAAAAGAACAAGTCCTGCATTACCGCGTGTTCTAGCGGAACCTTTCACGTTATAGCTCTTTCTCATAGTCAATGCATAATTGTAAGTTACGTCAACGGGCCACCAACAAAATACGATGAGTTAATTTGGCGATCGCAGCTGCAATGACCTATACTGATTTTCACACAGCCTTCCTACAATAAGGAGACTCTATGCACGTCTTTTTATTTGCCCTAAGGTGGCGATACTGTATATACTCACCTTCCTAACTTGCCAACGTCATTCAATAGTCGTTTGTTTTGCTGTCTTCTTTACACAATGTAGAGCAGCAAGCCAGAGCAAAGTAAAGCTCGAGCAGATCTATCCGTATTTCTGTAAATGAAGTTCCTCTGGCTATTTCTTTCCCAAGTACGGATTGTTCTGCCGTGCCGCAGGCAAAGTATTAGAGAATTGTTCACCGGGCATAACAGCACTCGTTGCATCACCGTAATTTTGTACAACGTCGTGGTTATGAGAATATTCACTCGTAGACAACAGTAACGCTCAAAGTCAAAGGCTCGGCCTGAAATCTGAGCTTATACACCCAGATTGAGCACAGTCATAGCAGGGACATCAGAACTTTCAGTAACTTAGGCACCGCCATTTATTCCTCCATGATGCAAGGCTCTTACGTACTTCTTTCCGCCATAGTGTGGAGGTAAAGCAAAACGTGTGCCAGTTTCTTTTGGTGTATTCGGAAATAAAAAGGACGTTGGATGTATAATAATTGACTTTCTGATAGAACACCTTGAGAGAAACACTCTAAGTCGAAAAGGACTAAAATGGGGTATAACATTAGTCCTTTAGGAGACCAGGAGGGCTGCTACAGATTTTGAACCAATTTTGGACTAAATACGGGAGGTACTGCAGGGGTTCAACTATTACCCTCTAGCACTTACTCCATTTGGTTTAAGTGTTGATCCTAGTAGAATGCTTTAGTGGACTAACTGTTGAACCGTCTGGACGAATGGCAAAAAAATAAATAAAAATGACGACTCTGCTCGCGTGGAGTATATTTTATGTTTATTCCAATTTATTCAGAACTGAAGAACGCAGTGTATTGGTCATGGAACACTCACACACATATATACATGCGCACTATTATTAGTGAGTAAAATACCCCTATCGCTGACTGCCCGCGCTACACTACAGACAACGAGCTATCGGATATATATAGCACGGTATTTTGACTTCCCATGTAGTGGCAGTGGGCGATTTTTACTCGGCTTAAAGAACAGTATATGTTGACAACGTAACAAGAAAAATTACTTGGGCTAATTTAAAGCACCGAAGCACACCTATCTTTTAATATGGATCCATCTAATCTTCAATAATACTCTAGTCAGAAAATACGAATTATCAGCTGGCATTCGATCATGTCGGCGGAACCAGCGTTCGCAGTGCTGGTGCACGGGTCCGCAAACACAAACATAGCTGCGGCGCTTATGCAGGAAAGCCGGCGAAGCAGCCAGGCGCCCCGCCGATGCAATACCGTGTCGGATTGCCGACGGCGTCGCTAGGCTTACGAGGAGTTCGGCTAAACGACGACCGGCGATCGCAACATGCGGCTCGCGTGGAATTTTTGTGGTCGTTATTTTATAGTCACAAATGAACAATAGGTAAGGCGTCCCTGTCTGCGGTGTCTTATGAAGTGGTGTAGATATAGAACGACGAGATCCGTTCGCAGGCATGGTTCTGTCATTGTGCTGGTAAGCCACTCGCTGTGCACTGCCGGCCGCACGATTAGTCGCATCCGTGATCGCCTTCACGCTTGGTGTTTGACAAAGATTGTCGCTTGGAGAAAAAGACATAAGTTTAAATAAGCTTTAATGCAGGAAACATTATATCTGTGAAAGAAATTGTATGCGACGTTTCCTTCGCGTGTGCCGGCAATGCACTCACACCGGCCGCCAGCTTGATACCAATGGCGTACGAAGCCTACCTTTTCTATATATCGCTTTGAAGTTGTGGCCAGTGGACTGTGCGGCTACATGACCGCTGATGAACAGCTTAATTTTGTTAGCGTTGCCAGTTTTCTTCGTAGTTCTAACTAATTCAGCAAACTTAAGCGAGTTATCCGCATCGCCCATGTTCGGAGACTTTCACTTGGTTTTGGACCACCCTTGCAGGCATGATGGAAATGCGAGTGTGCTTGCTGTGTGCACTGATTTGCATGTTGTACTTGCCTCTCATAACATAATCTATTCGTTTCAAAGTGCTTCGCTTTCACAGTGGCATGTAACCAATATAACCTGTTTTCGTGATCGCCAATCACGCCGAGCATTGCAGTTCAGCATCGACAGAAGGTGATCATGGCGTAGTCAACCTCCCCGTTGGTCGCTTCATTGCCGAGCGTTTGCGCATGACACGCATTGTCACGCATTTAGTCCTTGTTGGATGAACCGTTCGTCCGTTGGTTTAACGACTGCAGTAACTCCAACTTTGCTGAGTTTCGGCTTAGAGTGAAGTGGGATTTGCGACAATGACATTCTGCTCATTGATCATTATCCGCGTCATTTATTATGCCCTGCTGGTTCCACGCTTTGTTCCACGCTTTGTTCATAAAAATTTCACGCTTTGTTCATAAGAACAACAATGACAATTTTACTAAAAATAAACTTGAGACAGATTGTTTTGTAATTTCACCGCAGCGAAGAAGACCGGCTTCACTGATAAAAAGAAAATTCAGAAAAAAAAAACGCCTGGGTGATTTTCGTGATTATAACACGTGCTTACATCTCCACTCCAAAGACTTACAAAACACTTTGGCACATGGTTTGCCCAAACTTGGTTCCTGATAGAGCTTGAGTAATGATCTTACCTTGCTGAAGAAGGCACGAATTGCATCACGTGTCATTGCACAACACTGAGATGCTTCAGGCAGTCATATTTGACTGCCGCCTTTACGTAAACTGTTATTGCCTGCGCTTCGTGCCTTTATATATTTGACGTTAGCTGTATTTGTCAGGGCGCATAAGTGCAGTATACCATCTTACAAAGAATAGTGCTCAGAAACTTCTTAGCGGTAAGTGGTAACACGAGCGCAAAGTGTAACGCCAGGGTTCGCAAGCCACGACAAACGAATCCTGAAGAGAAGCACATCAATTAGCTTCATCACCTGAAAATATGTGTGTCTATTTTACCTTCTGATTTCCTGCACATGTTTTATTTCACATTATGAGTGCACCGTTAACCAGCGTCAGAGGGGAAGGAAAATTAAAACATCAGAGAAGTCGTGCCTCAAATTTTGATCACGTAGAGCTTAGTTTTGATACAACCTTTTAAGAATTTTTCAGAGAGTATCAACTATTACGAAACATATACACGGGCTGTGCGTGCGTGTGTGTGTGTGTGTGTGTGTGTGTGTGAGTGAGTGAGTGAGTGAGTGAGTGTGCGTGAGTGTGTGTGAGTGTGAGAGAGAGAGAGAGTGTGTGTGTGTGTGTGTTTGTGTGTGTGTAAATACCTGGTTGCCTGCTTGGTTAATTGGTACAAGTGTATGACTTAAAAATGAGTCTTCTGAAACGACAGCATTACGGCTAGCTCCTGTCTATGTGACTACATATTTCTCTGTGCGTCAATCAACCCTCAAACATTGCGGAGTGTATTCCTGTAAAGCGTGCTTTGCCTGTGAAGTTAGTAAGTTGTTGGGCAAAAAAAACTTTACAAAGTCTTTCGGCTTTTTGTTGCAAGCGTCACTCCATTTGTAGGCGTGCGCCCGCCTTTCACGACAAAGTTGCGTAGTCGACAATTGTAAGCAAGCGCTTATTTTTTGTTAGTATTTCGCGTTCAGTGCATTTTTTGCGCTCAATTATTGCAATCACACGTGGTTATGATGCACGTGATAAAACGAAAGAAGGAGTAACTGGTGCATATACATTATGAGACAGCTGTCGGGTTAGCTAATCTATAAAAAAAATATAAAGTACCTTTTTTGTCTGTTCTCCCATTTCCTTCAATGTCGTAATCAGTTTGCAGCTGCGAGACCAAGTGCTGTGCAAGGGCTGTGCATCGTAAATATCGCTTCGTGCTGCCTGCTGTAAGAGGCATGTTGAGCGAGCCAAGAAACAAAGGGGCTGAATTTCAACTAGTAATTTTATGAAACAGATGGTTATTTTGTGTCTTGTATTATTGTTCAATTCTGTGATTGATAGTGCCGCTTGATTACATATGTATCGCTACAATCACGTTTACGAATAAACCACGTAAATTTAGGCACACACTACATAGTTGGCACATTAGAAGTCAAACAATTCATACATTTCGAAATATGCACAACCGAAAATGAAATTATGGTACATTTCTCGGTGGGATCCGCGTTACAGTAAAAGTTAATCGAGAAACAAAAAGAGGCTGGTGGTTTTCTAGAATAGGAGAATATATGAGCTCCCTTGCATTATTTGTGTTTTTTTTTTGTACGACAAAGAAAGACATCGACATGCTTTTGAACAGGAAATGACGAAACTGTGGTGTTGTGCTCATATTCCTCGAATGAGCCTCACTGAAGTTCCGTTCAAAACGAGTGCATAAAAAACATTTACGAAAGAAAACTTACTTTAATTGGGGGAGCTGTAGCGAGTATCTCAGTAGAGCGGATTTTCTTTCCGAAGTTATATCGACCGAGTAAAGAATGTAGAAGTCGGGATCCTTACAATTACCTCTTGATAATATTACGCTGGTGGCAGTGTATAAGCAAGGTGGATTTTAGGTGTGCTGAAGTGATTTGGAAATAGTGGAACGTCGCCCATGTTATTCAATTCACACTGTAAAAAATTAAAACACTAGAAAAATTAAGGTTATATTGCGTAAGCTGGTCGTTTCAAATGATTGAATATCTGCCCTATCCCTGAGTGTTGTGCCTCTGCATGGGGAAATAATTATCAAAGAAGAAACAGACAAAAAGTGCGCACTACAACTTTCGCTCTCTCTGAGGGGAGGACACCTTAGCTCTAGTCCACAAGAGAAGGAATAAGGAAGGAATTAAAGAAGTAAAAAAGTAACGATGGAGCATGGCTAGAAGGTGATTGCGGACGGGTCACTGATCGGCGAGTGGTACTTGAAGAAAGGACAATGCAGACGAAGCGATCATATTACGCGATCGCTTGGTGGAACAAACAAATTACATCAATAAATTATGGCACTCAAACAAATTCGAAGGACAGGAGGAAATAGGCATGAATGCTTCCTTCGTCTTAGGAGTTAATATAACATGAAAGTGAAACATTTCTCTACAAAAATAGTTTAATAATTATTTACACTGCTATCGGAGAGCTTGCACAATGTTCATAAGTGTTTATAGTTATATAATCGTTTAGCGTGGATGCGCTCATGTAGTTATGGGAGGTGCATCGCCATCTCGATGACTAGCGTCCATGTTCAGTGATTTAACAAACCTTTGCAATGACCATGTCAGTCAGCGATGATAGCATGATGAGAGAAAGCGATGCAACAGCCAGAAGAGAATCACTGGTTGAACGCAAATTGAACGCAAATTGAACGCAAAGGAGGTCCTGAATACGCCTTGCGTGCTAGACAGATACGCATGGCGCTTCATGTCTACCCTCTAGCCATGCCACAATATTTGGGGCGAAGGTAAGAGTGTTGCAGTCAGAAGAGACAAGCGCGCACCGAAGGCTTAGAGCCACGCTCAGCATAGCCACCTGTACTATATTCAGCGTGTTCATACGCCAAAAAGAAGTCTTCTTCGTCTTTTTCTTAGAGCACCTTCATAATGATAGTTAAGCAGCCAATATTACATATAGCATAGCCATATGTAGCATAATAGGCACGCGTTCGCGATATAAAAAAACCTTCATCATTCAACGGTCCCTCATGATGATAATAATTGCGGAGCCCTCTAAGTAATACCCGTATAAAAGTTCTAAAAGAGGAAGCAAGCGAGAAATTGGGAGTTTGAGAAAAAAGAAAAAAATAGAAAGAAAAATAAACAATAGATATAACAACAATGGACGAAAATAAATGAAAATTACAAATAGGCAAAAAGATAGGAGTACAGAGAGATAAAACTGAAGAGAAACAGATGGCTGCCCAGCACCGTATTTCTTGAAGCACGAGGTTATGCGGAGCCCCACTCTTTACTACCAAACCTAGGCGACCCAGCCCACCCATGAGGCGGCGTCGAGGCAAGCCCTTGACGTCCCCTCATGGGAGGCTTAGGCCCGGCCAGCTAAACCTGCTGGTTTCTTATAATAAAGTTTATTTTTCCTCCTTGGCACCACTGATGCGAAGCTGCCTTAACTCTTTAGTATGTTTGTATGCTACGAGTGAGCCTACCACTAAGGCAGCCACTTCATGGTGTAGTAATGAGATTGACAAAATTGTACTTAGTAGGTTGGACGCGCCCCAACGACGCTTTGCAAGAGCTCATTGAAAAGAACGCGGTTATGATACATAGGGGAGTTTTTTAATAGCGTACCAGAACTTTTTGCGTCGTGGTCACTGCTAGTGCGCATGCGTCATAGCACATGCACACTAACCATTACTAATTGTGGTCCACTCGCGAAAATTCTGAAATAGCGTGCAGCCCACAAGGCCCTCAATGCCTTTTCACGGTGAGCGAGCGTGCTACGAGCGTGCGTAAGTGTTTTCGGGGCCAAGCGCTATTCGAAAACTCTTATGGCGCCCATACGCAAACGCTACGCCGGCAACGCCGGCTGACGCTGTTCGATAACTTTCTGTTATTTAAATTCACCACTTCCAATAGGCAACACGCCCCCCCCCCCCCCCCCCCGCCTACGATGAGCACTGTCACTAGAAAATAGAATATACAATAGGAGCATTTGTAAAGCCTGTAAAGATAGCGACTATAGTGCAATGGACAGCGTACCTTGGCATCTGTTGTCATTTACCTAGATGGCTTAGTTTCGACTGCCAGTTCACTAAACCTTTTTTCTTCAAGTTTTTCTTTGTCATGTGATTGCGTGTGTTTTCGACGTCATTTCCTTGACGGCCACTCAAGTCTTCGTGGGCCCTTTAATGAAACAATTTTTGTATTAAAATGAAAAATCTATGCACAGCAGCTTCCGACTCACCAACTTTTCTAAAATTGTGTTCAAAATTTAAACCTCAATATCTAACTTCGCGTTCCTCGTGCTGCTATATATCTCGGGACAAAAGGCCAAGTTAGAGATGTACTATTGGGGCTCCTGTCACATATGCGCAATGTTATTCGGCTGAATCACAATGACAGACGTGTAATTTTTCTCAGTGAACGACATTAAAGGTGCGTAGTACCGATGGGTTAAAATGCGAAAATGTAGATCTGATGTAGACGTTCTGAAACTACGGATTGTGCCATACTAGCGTAACTTTAACTCGAGCACTTACATCAGATTTACCACTACCTTCAACCGCTGACATGAACCTCCTACCGGGTGAGTTGAGCTCAGAAAGAATTTTGTGAATCTTAGTCTGGGTGAGTTCGAAGCGCAAGGTATATTTTTCTAGTGTATCTGAGTTAGTTACAGTTTTTCAGTTGACCAGCTTTTCTGTGATATGAAATGGTTATTACGATCACTTGCTATCAGCAGTCGTTAATGTAAATAATTGTTGTCACGTGCCAATCCTTCAGTACTGTACACATATTCGACCTAATACGATTTGTAAAAAGAACGAGCAAAGAAGATAGTCTCACAGATCATTTGCACAGTTTTACGAAAAGTAAATCTGACCATCCTGAGGAATTCGCAGAGACTGCTGTCTTATCTAATTGCATGTGTCGAGGATTTTTCACGTTTTGTATCTGCAAACTTACTTGCCAAAAGACTCTTGTTTCTTGTTTCTACAAAATTGAAGATAATTGTACGCTCGAACAGCACTTTCGCAAACTGTATACATGTGGGAACCTGTCTCATTAGTGTAGCAGACCTATTGCGCAACTATTAAACGTGCTAAGTCAAAAGAAAATGTTGAGTACTCGTACTCTGTGCCAGGGCACATTCCTACGAGTGGCTACGTTCTATAGGTCATAAAACCAAAATTTTTCACGAAACGTGTCTCCGTTTTTTTCGGTAAGTTTGATGAATTGATGTGATCACGTCATTCTCGAGAAAAACGCAGTTTGCTTCATCATTTCAGGTGCTGTTTCGTAATGAACGACAAGGCATGATATGATTTCGCTTTCTTTTTTGAAACTCTTTTCTTTAGGGCTTTTCATCTAATTGATTTGCTTTATGGCACTTTACGCAATTGGCTACCTTTTTTGTTGTTTTTGCCTGGAGTTAGGTAAATAGAAATGAATACGACAGTTAGGTCAGGGAAAGCATAAATGCCTCGTAGTATTTTATTCAACTGTAATCTAACTTGATTCTGTCTAACGTAAAAACGAGCCCCACGAAAAAAAGTACTGCTTCTCTCAGTCTTTCCTAGTGTTAAGGTTTGATTACAAGGCTTCATTCTTTTCCCTTTTACGCTGCTGACTGGTTTAACAAACTTAAAAGCCTGTCTCTTTTCTTCAGTTTCAGTAGCAAAAGCTTCTGTTGGTCCTGCCTTTCGTGTATGCGATCTGTGGTAACGCTCGTGGGCATCATAAACGGGTGTGATCCACTAACAATGAGTAATTCTATACTCGCCACTTAGTTCCCTAAACATGAAGGCAACAGCTAGGCCAACAAACGAGTGTGTGCCAAAGAATAAGTGCGGCCTATTGGAAAGCCGTTATCTTTATAAACGCGTACAAAATAACCCACTGCACAATAATTTTACTAAAAAGAAACTGGGTAGTCAAGGCATTCACGTCCGCCGCAACGGTAACACTGACCATTATCAAGTATGTGCCACAAAAACTACGTAAATATCAATGCACATCACTGGTTCACAAAAATGAAAAACTTTGATCGAAACTTCTCAAAACTTTGATCGTCAACGAATATGTGTCGCAGAAGTTGACTAAATTCACGTACTTACCAACGCTTCAGTACAAAAATAAAAAAAAATAAAAACCACGACACCAGAGGGGTATTTTCCATTGTGTGGCCATCAGAAAATAATCATTATCATAAATGAGTATGTATCACTAAACTTGGGTAAATTCCACAACTGAATACTACATACCAATGCGTGAGCCTGACGTAGGAAGGGCCACTTGCTTCGTTTTATCATTGCTGTGCGCGAAGTAAGCTGGTTAAATCTTTTTTTTTCATTAGCGGCATCTAAATGGCTCTTTATTCGCCATTTCTAATGCACGTCTTGTTATAACGCTGCACGGGTAGCTGCAACTAAAGTAATTCTATCTGTCTCTGAACCAACCCTGTCCTCGCCTTTCACCTTAAGAAGGTGTGGCATTCCGCAAACTTAGTAGCAGATTAAGCATGCTATCTTTCAGTCACTGTCTGGTTATCTTTGTCAAACAACTATACGAAAAAAGTAAAGAAAGCCGCCATTTTCCAATTACCTCTCAGTGCTAAAATGGGTCATAGAAAGCTTAGGCGATCAAAGTCGCACAGAATGCCCACGAAAACAGAACGTCATACTGCGACATGTTTACCGACAAAGAGATGGTGATGTAGACCTCGTATTCTTCAAAATACTGAGTCAATGCGAAGGCCAAAATATGAAAAAAAGCGTTGGTGGCTCGCATGCGTATGAAAACGAGCCAAACATCGTAGGCGTTAAAAAAATGGTGAACCTCTAAAAGTGAAAGCTAGACTTCGTGGCGGGGGACATTGCTTAGAAAACACTCGCTTTTTCGACTCTAAAAACTCAAGGACCACTTCAGATCGTGAATATGTAATCTGGAAAACATAAACATGTTCGGTCTTGTTCATTATTTTGTTTCAGCTGTGTCCTGGCCTTCGTAAACACCCCCGATTTCTGTTCCTTTTTTTTATCTTGTTCTTCATTCACTCATTATCTGTCCATGTTCTTGTCCACAGGAGACTATTTTGGTGTCATCATTCGGATGTACAGTGCTCCACCTTTCGACAAACGCCCTTTATCTACGATTGGCATATATTTGAATGTGCATCTGCTCAACAAAGTTGATATTAAAAGAAGCCAGTGTAACGTAAAAAGAAAAAAAAAGAAGTAGGAAATCATACATCGTACATTGTCCACTGTCGGTAAGTTTGTAGTTCCTAAACATACGTTCGCCCACACATTTTCACTCTCAATTCTGGTGCTTCCGCTATGAGAAGCAATGCTGAAACCTAAGTGCCAATACTATTAGTTTCTACCGAGCTTATCAGAACAGCAATAACATTTTTTTTGTAGTTTTCGCCACAGTTGGCCCAATGAACTGTTAATTATCATTTTCGTGATGTTTATGCAATAATGTTGTACACAAAAATAAACACTGATTAGAAACACCACTAGTGATGAAAATGCTGTCAAAGTATTCTCTTTAGATTACATATCTCTGTACTTTGTGACTGTAGTGCCAGAAAAGGAATTAGGTCGTTGTATTCTACAACCATCAAACTTGAAAGTACCTTCGTTTAAGGTACACTAGTAACTTACTTGCGTCAATTGCAGCTGACAAAGTATTAACGTTAACTCCAACATGGTACTAAATACTGTCAATCTATTGAGTAACCAAATTAAGAGATTGATAGTACATGTTCCTGGCAACCTTGAAATCTCGATCACATCTGTAAGGGGGCTCGATAGGGACTGTTATTGAAAGATGTCTACAACATTGCAGCTTTTCTTCGTTCATACTGTTTAAGTCTTCTGTCATAGTTATAAAGGTGAGCTCGCTTAGCTTCGATTCATGTCTGGAATTCCAAAAATACCCGTCGTGCAGCCACCAAAATCTTACGGTGTCGGAGTGACTATATCTCTGAAACGCTGTCTTTCCTCTTTCACTTTTTACTATAAGAAATCAGTACACCAATATGGCTTACCTCCAATTTTGCTTGACGAGAAAGAAACACCCACAGAACCTATCTTAAATAGCAGGAAGCAGTTCAAAAATGCTCTATACTCTTATTGTGTAAGTTTATTATAATCCCAATCACCCTCTTCCCCTGCACATTATATTGTCACAAGGACACAGGGAGGTGGGCAAAAACAGGGCGTTTACTTTCGGTACAAAAGGCCAAAAAACGGACACTAGAGCACGCGCCCACAAAACTACTTCGCTATTCTCGTCGGTGGCTGGCCAGTACACTTGAAATGTGGCGGGAGCAGGAACAGAGACCAAAATGCAGCACTTTAAATTCGTAGAGCCCGTCGGGAGTCACGAACGCGGTTTTCTCATGGTGGCCCTTGTCAACTTCGATGTGCCAGTACCCTGACTTGAGATTTAATGATGTAAAGAACTTGGCATCGCGTAGACGGTCTAAGGCATCATAAATCCGTGGCAAGGAATAGACGTTGCGTTTTGTGACTTTGTTAAGCTGTTGGTAGTCGACACAGAAGCGTTGTGTGTTGTCATTTTTCCCTACAAACTTGTCTCTCACGAACTGACGCCCACGAACTTGTCGAAGGTTGAATGACGTCATCATTCAGCAATTCTTAAAGTTGACGCTTCATCGCCTCTATTTCCTTCGGAGACACACGGTATGAATGTTGGCGAAGAGGCCGCACCGACTCCTCGGTAGCAATGCGGTGTTTTGTAACGGTAGCACGTTGAATTGTCGATACTGTGGAGACGCAGTCTGAGAATTTCGTCACAAGGTTTAGCAGCCACTTTTTCGTGAATCTGGCAAGTCGGGATTGACGTGAATGAGGCTGACAAGGTCAGTACAAGCTTTTGCACCTGGTGAAGTTGTATCCAATGTGCCGACATCGGAAAAGTTGGGGATTTTGCTGAGGAAAGCAACAGTGGTGCTGCTAGGGTCGTGCTGAAACTGATTCCTGAAGTCTATCAGCAGAGCTCGAGAGCGTTATTCTGTAACTGAACAAGGCCTCCGGCTATGCAGATGCTTCGTTTGAGCAGCAGCGAGATATTTGCCTCTGCAATACCTTCATAGTCGTTGAATTAATCGAAAACGTCGCAGGTTACCAAGGTGAACACGCTACTCTTCGGCGGTATTGTGACGTCATCGTCGACAATCCTCAAGCCATTGATGTAACTGTTGTTAGGGTTGCGCGCTAAAGTGTGTGCCATGAAAAACGTCCCCGGCGACTCTTGCAAGTCAATCAGAGCTCCGTTATGATGCAAAAAGTCCAGTGCAAGAATTAAGTCCCTCAAGCAACTCGGCAGTATTACAAAATCTATGATACATGTAACTTCGTGAATACTGACTCGCGCTGTGCATCATCCCACCGGAGTGAGGAGATGACCTCCTGCCGTATGTATCTGAAACTCAGCCCACAGGTAGAAACCTTCTTCAGCCTGCAGGCAAGACCTAATCTCATAACGGAAGTGTGTGCTCCAGTGTCACTTAGCGCCATTACTTCTTCGTCGTCCATGTTTACCACAATGTTTGATGTTACCACTCTTCGTACCACGTTTGAGTGCATTTGTACATCTTTTTTCTGCCGTAGCTGTCGTTATAGTGGAGGATCTTCCATACAGTCAGCATCAGCGTCCTCACCTTTGAAGGTCGCTGAGCTCAGTTTTCCCGACCTGCCGGATTGGGTGAGCGGCGTCGTCGAGTGCCGCATGAATAGGCTGAGCTGCGACGACGAGCGGGGCTGATGTGACCGATGTTCAATATTGTGATGATTCGAGATGAAACTCTCTATTTTCAGTGTTCGCTCGCCAAGTCTTGGACGAGGAGCATTTGGCGAAAATCCACGAAGACCCACACGGCGATATCAACATGTTTGCTAGATGTGTCAGGCTTCTTCACAGTGGACACCAATGGGCCTGTGGTCGGGTTTACACCAGATGTCACTCTTCCTAGGTCGTGCTTCGGCAATCAACAGCGGGCTGCGAGGACTGAAGCCTACCTCTATTTGCTGAGCGCGACGCTCACTGGAGTAAAACACGCTGGGTGAACTGCACGATGGAGAACGTCGCACTGCTTCCACGTAGCTCATTTTGACGCAGTGCCGCTGTTGTGGCGCCTCGGCTTGTTGGGGAGCGTGAACGGCTTGTCGTAGCTCGACGCGCACCAACACAACGGAGAGCTGACCCACAGGTGATGCAGTCACCTGCATCTTTTGTAGCTCCTCATTCATAACAGCTCTGATGAGCTCTTGCAACGCACTGATGTCATTGCTAGAGTGGCAGAAGTGACCTCACTTGGATGTGCATCATGGTTACATTGCCTTGCACGCTATTCAAGGGCCTTCTCTATGCCAGTGGCTTCCTCGTGAAACTACGCAAGTGTCGCAGGCGGGTTTCGAATCAGGCCGCGAAAATCCCTTCTTTGACACCACGCATCAAATGGCGAACTTGGATTTCGCGATAGAGGGCTCCGCATGCCTGCAACGCCGATTCATGTCCTCTATGTATGTCATCAGCCATTCGTTAGGGCCTTGAACCCTTGTCTCTACAGGACGCTCCTCCGTCTATTCCCTGTGTTCTCAGGCTAAGGCCTTGAGGAACTGCTGGTGAAACTCATCCCATGACGTAAGCGTTGGTTCGTGGTTTTCAAACCACGTTTTCACGGAGTCTTCGAAAAAGCAGTACACATAGCGTAGCTTACCCTCTTGAGTCCAACCGTTGATGACGGCGACCCGATGGAAATGCTTGAGGAAGTGTTCAACATCTTCAAAAAAAAAAAGCTCCGTGAAATGTCTTCGGCGTCTTGGGTTGGTTGACAACTAGGTGCGCTGGATCTGGCGCGATCACATTAGGGAGTGTTCGGTTCATACTCCTTTGTCGTTCAGGCAGCAGGCCGTACTGTGGCTTGAATCCCTGGAGACGACAACTGAATTTTACGTGCACAGGGGTAAGATCGGTTGAGCTACTCGATGGGATTGCGTCTGGGGTGCTCTCTGGAGACCATATCATCTACCGTACCCCGCACCTCCACCAGAAAATCCCACATGGACACAGGGACACGGGCACAAAACAGGGCGTTTACTTTCGCTACAAAAGGCCAAAAAACAAACACCAGAGCACGCGCCCTCAGAACTACTTTGTTATCCTCCTCATGGACAGGTCACTATAGTTGCCAGCCTACCTTGCGTGAATATTTGTTTGTCGAAACAGTGTGTCGTACCAAATAACGGTGCCATTTTACTGCTGCGCTTGAATGCAGTTGGCCCACGTTCAATTGTGCTCTTAAAATAAATCCCATGGCCCCAAGTGATATCCGTAAGGCCGCACTCTTGACAATAAGCCAAAGAAGTATATCGGCTCAGAAAGAAAATGTACATCTAAAGTGTGGCAAACAACTCGTTTTACTTATCAGCCTTGGAAAAGTGAAGAAATTCGTGGGTTTTCTTATAAGATTTTGAGCAGTAAGAACGAAGCTAATAGTGCATTCACATCATTCTACATAATGAAGTACAGTTACATGTCCAAGCACAATAGGCAAGCATCAATATGCTAGATATCACCCCCATGTAAACTGTGCATGTCTTATGCTTTCCCCGGCCAGCGAAAGAAAGAAGCTTCTCTTCCGAAGCTCGTCGTTTTTAGCACAGAGTATATCGTAAGCTTCGAGTGCCAAACTCTAGAGTGAACTTCATTTCAGAAAGATGCTCTCCTGCATCTGACAAACCTGCGGCGATTCTTGTTTCACAGCGAAAGCTGTTATGAGATCACTTTTCGGTTCACGCGCAGTTGAATATTGTCCGCCGCCACCACCAGTGTCCGTAACCACATCGCGCGAAATTAAAAAAAATTACCTTGCACCAATGACACAGTGGGCATTGAACTCGGGTCCACTGGGTGCCAGCCCAATATTTTATCACTGAATTACGCCGGTGCTTGTAACTTGTCAAATTTGCCTTAGGCAGGCATGACTTAGTACCCATGGCACAGTGGAAATCGACCACGGGTCTGCTAGGCACCATACCAGTATTCTACAACTGAGCTACACCTCTGTTGGGGACTTGGTGTCAAAATTGCCTTAGGCAGACTTGATGTCAGGAATGCAATCGCGCTAATACGACTTATAAAGGTTTTTAAAACAGCGAAAGAACAACCAGTCGTCGCACAATGCAATTAGCATAACGAGGAGGCCGTCTAATGTTACAACCCATTAAAAAAGCTTGTTCTTGTTTTCCTAATAACTGTGGCGCATACCCGCTATAACCATAATTTCTCATTGTCGTCAGCCACTGCATCGACAATTGGCACAAAATTCCTTGGAAGTGTTTAGCGGATACCATGCTTCTCAGAAAAATAACGAAAAATAGCATAGCGAATGCCGGTCTACTACCCAGAAGTTTATAATTAATGCCCTTGTGGGTACCAAGCAAGTGTACTTGCAGTAGTTACCCAATGAGTATTTTGAAAAGGATCTGAAAAGCCGCTCTTCTAGCTTTCGCTGTGACTGTGCGGCGCCTACCGGGCAGGCCTCGTGTTCTTTGTTAGGTACTGCGTGCGAATCTACCCAGCCCTATAGGACAGACAGCCCGTGTAAGGCCAATTAGATTGTTCCCTTTCCATCTTTACTTATGCTCTTCACTCTCTCTGGTGTCCTTTTAGGAGCTTATTCCTTGCACTCGAGGCTTGTCCATCGCGGTATAGCCACTCTCGCACCGTTGATTCAAGAGCGCTCGCTAGATGGCGTGATGCCGCTCAGGTTATTCATGATGTACCTTCAAGGATTAGAGGCCAAATTAGAGGTAAGTGGACTGGGCTTCAACCTCTCTTTCGTCAAACAAGGAAAACTCAACAGGCACTACCAGCATTGATGTACGCAGATGATATAGTGCTAATGGCTGACAACAAGGAAGAATTGCAGAGATTGGTGGGCATCTGCGGTAATGAGGGAGATAGGTTAGATTTCAGATTCAGTAAGAAACAATCAGCAGTCACAATTTTTAATGTCACTGAAGGTAGTGAGCTTAGAATACAGGAGGTCACGCTAGAGATAACAGATAAATACAATTATCTGGGCGTATGGATAAGCAATGGGGCCGAGAACCTAAGGGAACACGAAATATACGTGTCGACTAAAGGTAACAGGAATGCAGCGGTAATGAAAAACAGGGCACTGTGGAATTACAATAGGTAGGATGTTGTGAGAGAAATAAGGAACGGGGTCATGGTTACTGGTCTGACGTTCGGCAATGCGGTCTTGTGCATGAGATCAGAAGTTCAAGCAAGATTAGAAATTAAGCAACGTGGAATAGGTAGGCTTGCCTTAGGAGCTCACGGGAATACACCAAATCAGGCAGTACAAGGTGATATGGGATAGACATCATTTGAGGGCAGGTAAGCTAGCGGCAAGATAAAATTTGAGAAGCGATTGAGAGAAATGAGGGAGGAGCGTTGGGCTAGGAAGGTATTCAGCTACTTGTACATGAAGAATGTCGATACAAAATGGCGGAAGTGAACCAGGAAATTGACTGGTAAGTACTTAGAAAGCAGCAGGTGGCCAAACTAAAAAGAACTATCGGTTAAGAAGAAAGTGAAGGAAACAGAGACTGACATGTGGAGAATTGCCATGATTAAGAAGCCCGCACTAGAGATCTGTCGAACTTTTAAGCAGGAAATTGCCAAGGAAAGGATCTACGATAATACTCGGGGTAGTTCTCTAATGTTTGAGGCCAGGACGAGAGTATTGCGAACCAGGACATATCGGACCAAATACGAAGGGGTAGAAACGGAATGCAGTGCGTGTGGAGAGGAAGAAGAAACTGCCGAACACTTGCTAATGTTCTGTAAAGGGCTTCGCCCTATAGTTCAGGATGATGGCGCAGAGTTTTTCAAAGCAGTTGGGTTTAGGAACAGTGAGGGCAAAATAGACTTTAAGCGGGTAGAATTAACTGGAAGGAGGTTACCTGATTGGTGGCTGAAGTCAAGGCACGAATGAAAATAAAACCCTTCACTGCAAAGTACGAATCCTCAACCTCACTAGTTTAGGAAAAAAAAAATCTAGTTTTTGGTTCAATCAGTATTACGGCTTGGTGGCGCTAGCTACCGCCCGATCTAAAGGGTACAGCCATATCCATCCATTCATCCATACGTCCAGGTGCACTATCGGCGTGTGCTGTAGTTTGAAAGCACACCCCTGGAGGGCCGCATCTATATATAGTGCGGTCCTATAGCCCTAGACGAACATTTTTGTTATAATATGTAAACTCATAACAAAGTGTCCCATTTATATGATATCTTTTTTATCGGTGACTCTAACATTTTATTTTGAAACAATTGGCCATTCCACACGGAAACTATGATAATTATTCATGTTTACGTTAGGCGTGGGCAAATACGAGTGTTTTACTGCAGCTGAGCCTCTGTCGGGAACAAGGCCACTCTGACCTAGTGGTCATAGACATTTTTTGTGCACCACCTTATTTCGTATTTTTATATAGTGAGAAACGAAAAGGGATATCAGTCATAAAGTGGCGTTGGCGAATGCCGATTTTACCCCACGCCAGAAAAGAGTTGCTCCTCATCGATTTGGTTGTTCGACTGGAGTGCGCCTACCTTATGGCCAAAATGCTGATGATGTGGGAATTGGATTCAGATATATAGGAGCAAAGAGTCACAACATACTCATGTTTGCGGTGTCACGGTTCTTCTAGGTCACAAATTCGTTTCTGTGATTCTCTCGCGCAGTCTTCTTTGCACTTTGGGAGTGGAAGTGGCCAGGAACTCGCAAGCGTGCCGATAGATCTATCTTGTGGAAATCATGGTGGTCAAGGTTGGTGGTTGCGATCTACACCAGTGGCGTGTTGTTTTTTCCTCCACCTAATTTTTTTCCCTGTTATAATTGCTATATTAAAACTAATTAGTACAAATAGTATTGTCCATGCGTTTTATTGCCTTACTGGTTACCGTCATTATGCTATAGGTATATGTTATAATATATAACACTCAAATAGAGCGAAAAAGGTAAACAAAACGAAATAAAATATTCCTACAAAGAAATTTAGAATTTCTCGATCTAAGGCAGTTAGGAATATTGCTCTCGTAAATGTCCACTAAAATCAGTTGTGCTCTCTTGTTCAAAGAAACAAAGTGTACTGTCTTTATGCTCAATATTTTGGCATGTACAAATGCGCAAATCGCAAAGCAAGGGATGGAATGAAAGGGCCCGGTACAAAGACAATATTTTACAATTCCTTTGCAAACTAGCAAATGTTCAATTTCCCCGAAGCTTCTAACTCAATATCTAAAGGTGTATTCAGCATATTCCATCAATCATTGAGGAGCCGAAGAGCGATTTCTTTTTGCTGAAAGTGAATGTTGAAACACCGTTTAGCAGAAGTGAGTGAATTACGAAAGAAACAAAAGAAAAACGTTTTCTTAAGGGCTAAATGAAGTATTTCAGGTGCAGCAAAAAAAAAATAGACTGCTATAACTGCACCTTGCACAACATTTACGTCAACAGAACAAAAATCTATCACCACAAACTAAAATATTGTGATAAAGGGATGCACAAAGAAAAGGTGTAATCGAAGTGAACCCACTATTCCGAAGAGAGAAACAAGTGAGTGAGTGAGTGAAACAACTTTATAGAGTCCACATTAGACGCTAGTAGAGAAACAAGTAAGGATTTAAGTAACTGCCTTCCATGGCTTCCTAGAAAAACAAGTAAAAATGTTTTATGAAGCCACACAGGGCGTCTTCTAGGCAGAAGAAATCAGCTATATATACAAGAATATATGAAGCACTTGCTGGACGTAAAATGTACCGTATTACTTGGAATTTGCTGCCATGAACAACACAAAATGGCCTATTTTAAAAAGGTTGACCCCATATGTGCGTACTTCTCTGCAAAATCGGGCGAAAGACGATAGTCTTCTGTCTGGTGGCGCTGCGTGATATATGGACGCCATCGGGCAGTGCTTTCGGGAAAGATTAGCTTGTTCAGAACCTACCGGCACCACCAGGTGACAGCACCGCATTGTCGACAGAGCACTTTTTCGGGCATATAGCGTCGCATTTCCAGTGAAACGTAAGAAAACAACCTTTTTTTTTCATGCATATCGTCGCTTGTTCAGTGCAGTGTTAGAAACATTCGGGTTTTTCCAATGACTTAGATGCGTATTTACTTATAAAGGAGCACATCACCTAATACATATGTATTACCATCAGTACATCTGCGCTAGAAAACAGAAAAAAAGTTATTACGATGTCTACGTACCAACCAGCTCGTCTTTCAGTATTACTTAGGTATTCATGTTGCGCCCCAAATACACGTAATATTTGCTTTTTGACCGACAATCTTCACAAGTATCACACAGACACCAGTTCAAGATGGCTGGGCGTTTAGCAAGTGCTTAAAGACTTGCCGGGTTGCGGAATCATGTGATAGGTAGGCAGACAGACCAAAACTTTTGCTTTCAAGTATCCCCAAAAAAGACTCTCGTCTTTAGGACCACACGGCCAAAAAACAGCTCTTGAATCAGTAAGTGGGTCATATTCTTTTATACGAACCGTAAAATTAATACGCGCGAGACCAGAACACCACGGTGTATAGGTTTCACACAAACAGTTCTCGAGCAATTGTGCCTAATCTCCAAACGCGGAATAACTTTAGCTAAATGTCCAGTAAGAAGAAAACCTTGATGCACTGAGAAGGGTAAATAAGACTTCAGCAAAAACTGATATTGACAAAGATATGCCTCGCGTGTTTCTCGGTGCAAGCGGTGCCGAGCCGTCCGCCGTTAACTATGCTCTTTTTTTTAAGCGTAGCCGCAATGGATTCCATGACGATTCAGAATGCTGAATGAGTGGCACAGGGAAAGAGTAAGGCAGAGCTTAAGAGCCCACTGCTGTTGCTGCGGTGCTTAAAATAAAGAGTGAGCAAACGCCTGTTCTTCAGGCTTGAGGGAACGAAGAAGAGGAGTCGGTGATGTCCGCATGCAAATGCTATCCATTCCGGTTTATATTTGCTTTAAGTCCGGCACTGTACAAACAAGAGGGCTATCTGTATTCCAATCGCGCTGTCGCGCGCAACGACGCTTTTTTAAATGCTGCCGTCACACCGTGTATTTGCGCCTTGAATGCCTTTTCAGAAGAGCGAGGGGAAAATCTTGAACACCAAGGTGTAGCAGTGGTGAATGTGACCACGTGAAAAATAAGGATAAAGATAATAAACAACGAAAGAAAAAGTGCTTCCAGAAAGTACCGTATGCAAGTGCCTAAATGAAGTGTTTTTTTTTTTTGGTACAGGGCCTGTGGTAGAGTGCTTGCGCCTTTTTGCAGTATTGACGCACGTTTGGCGTTTGATGTCGTACGTGCCAACTCGGGGCGACGCAAATTAGCATACAAGTGCGCCGATGACCTTATTTACTTAGAAAACTTCCCATTTTTTCTCTGCAGACGAGCGTTAGTCGCGACATTAGCATCCGTACACTGATGAATTCTTTGTGTGGATGCAAGACTATTCGTTCTATGATAGTCACCTCACACAGCAAGTTGCATTATTCCAGGCAATTTTTACAACCATCGATTGCGTAATCATCCACGGCAGCAATTTTTTCTCAACTTTTTAAATAATGGTCATATTTATTATTGGAGATGCCACCACATGAAAGAAAGTTAGGATTGAACATGCTTCAAGCAATGTAATCAATCAAGGTGTTTCACGAAAAACAAGATAACCTTAAAGGCCCTACAAACTCAGACATGAAAGAGATCTGTAGCATGATTATGGTATCCTTCCTCGCTTGAATATGAAGGTTTTTTTATTTTACGAATATTCATTGCATTATATCGGTACAAGATGAACAACTGCAACAGTTAAGGTGATTTTTATCTCAGTTATTTTTTAACAATCAGCTTTTAACAATCGGCTTGAAGCTCTTTTGTGACTAGAATTCGTTTTAACCAGCTAAGTTGTCCTGTTTTAGCAAAGACTTATCGAGAAAAATACAACAAAGACAGCAAAAAGAAATTGCCAGCTACAATATTACCTTCACCGCACCGCGAAAAAAACTTCGAAACTTCAGAAAAGAAGCGAAAGAGAAACTAAGAATGCAGCTCACCTTTTTCCGCATAAAAGACTCCTTATATTCTGGACAGCCAATACTTGTCGTTGGCATGTGGATAAATAATCCTCAAGGTAAGAACGCATCCTCTGTCAATTTTTTTTGCTTCCAGCGCAGAGCTAGTACAAAAAAAAGCAACTTTAGCTCTGATATACTAATGTGATGCGTTCAAACCTGCGTTTATCATTTCTATTGCTGGCCTGCGCTGTCGTAATGGCAAAACATGTAAACCATCTTTGATGTAGATGATGTGTGGCGTTTAACGTTTCAAAACCTCCTTATGAATATGAGAGACGTCGTAGCGGAGGGCTCCGCAAATTTAGACAACCTGGGTTCTTTAACGTGCACTCAAATCCGAGCACAAAAGCCTACAGGATTTTTGTCTCCATAAAAAATGCAGCTGCCGAAACCGGGATTCAATCCCGAGACCTGCGGGTCAGCAGCCGAGTACCTTAGCCACTAGACCACTGCGGCGGGGTGTCAACTAACTTTGACTATGATGGTATTTATAAAAATGTGATTTGCATTAATTGTGATTTTGTCTCGTTTTGCGTTGTTGCGGTCAATTACGTTGCAATTAAATTTTTACTTTGATCAACACAAATACTGCAAATTTATTAGCATATTGACTAGATTGCAATAACGTGCAACGCTGAGTCGGCTTAATATTGCTCGGTAAAAAGCATGTCAGAGGTCTTCGCCGGTTTGTTTTTTCTTCAGGCATGCTTTTAGTGTGTTTTTGTAAGGGGCAATGCTAATTCTTATGAATAATGCGTGACCGTTCCGTGCACTCTTCACTGCGAGATACTCTTTTTATTCAAGAAGCACCGATGTTGCTAAAGCATTTGGTTTTAACCTGTTTTGTCTGAAGGGATTACATTCAGTTTTTTGCAATTATTTTTGGTGCGACCGCTTATGTTCGAGTTTTCTCTAGTCACTAATATTATGCTCTTAAATAAATATCACTTGTGTTTATCGAGGAACGAGATTATCCGAACTTGGACATGATGCAGTATTCACATGCTTCGAAAACTGAAAGAACAAAAAAAAACGCATAAGAGAAGATTCAAACCATGAAGAAAGACACAATAAATGCACTCTGTTGATCGGAGCATGCTCGTTAATAGTTGTCGATGTACACATTTTCGAATCTGAACGTTTAGGGCAACTAACAGTATTAGTACCCCTAATATTACGTGCTTTTGCAATAAACACGAATGATAGCTTTTACTGGCCACATATTATAGTTGACAAGCTTGCGTGTTTCCTTGTTGCTTTGCCTAATATGTTTTGCTTGGTTTAAAGGCACGTCTTTAGATAGATTGTTTGAGCAGCGAGGAAAGTTTAGATCTAGTTTTGCAAGCATTGTTTTTTTTTAATGCATGTCGTAGCATTAGATTGTCATTCACTACGGGTGAGCAAGTTCTGCTCTTCAACTAGCCGTTCATCCTTATTTTCTCGTATAGGCTTTTTGATCTCCTGTGTAGCCTGTTTTTGAACTCCTGTTTGTTTTTCAGCCTGTTTAGATATACAAACTGAAATGTCATTACAGTCGTAATGTTTCTGTAATGTCCAGCCTAAGTATTACGCAAATAAATTGCAAACCTTCTCATGAAATGATGTTTACCATTACGCAGCGCCTATCGGCCAAGTTTATTTCATCGCAACTGTGAGCTTTAAGGAAGCAATCACGGCTATCTTCGTAACGCAAATTCTGTGCTCGTAGTAACAGATATATAAATCAGCCAGTCATGCTCTGCTGAATTTCCTTTTAGGCGACATGTATTCACCACTACTCTTTCGCATGAACCTTAACGGTGTTTATCCACCAAATTTCACGCAAGAACACGGCATGTTCTCTGAATTAGCCATGCTTTAAAGGCAAGTGAGCTTTATTTAGAACACCCTCGATTGTTTCGCGGTCATAGAAGCGCTGTACATCGTCATTTAGAGGCTTCTATGCTGAGGCTTTAAAGACTTTATGCCTTCCGTGATCATTAAGCCTGAGGGCATAACTTCAAACACCTGCCATGTTCGCCCTCTTCACATCAAGACAGGCGTGAATAATCGAATAAGAGGTCTTCACATCTAGCAAGCGGTAAAACGGCCTTTCGTGGAGTTTAACTCGGTGCTTCTCAGGCACCGTCTTAATTTCATAGAATAATTAAGGCTAGGCATAGACCTGGTGGGCATTCAAGTGTGGCTTCACCAGGTTTCGCAGTGTGTGAACATGAAATTAGGGGAACAGAGAGACGGAAAGTGAAGGATGCTAAAGGCTTCAGGATCAGGCTTCACGTGTTTTTGCGTCCACCGTTATGGCAAACTTTCAAATAAAAAACTTTTACATGCTACAAAACGTTCGTTATTTATTCATTGAAATCTATGTACACTTTTGCATAGTATTTGCAACTAAACGCAAACCTACATGGTCGGTCAAAGTAATTCGATCATTGTGTGAATTAGCCATATTTACGTTCATTAATTCCTATAACAAATAAAATTGTAACCATACGCTACTTGTTGAACACTCACACTGCTAAGAAAAGCACGTGGCTGTGGACACTCGCAAATTAGTTGTCAAAAAATTGTTTCTGCTATGTTCAGTTCTGATTAGCGTATTTATTTATTCTTTCTTTTTCATTATGTAGGCCCCCGAGGCTGTAAAGGGGGTGGGAAGGGACATTACACAATAATATGTGCAAATCATATCTATACATTGCTAAAAATGGCAAGCTCATTCACAATTAACAAATACACCTCAATATAGCTTGTTCTCATCGATAATCGCACGCAGCAGAAAAGAAAACTTGAATGTATTAGTTCTTGCGGCATATGGTAAAATGGTGTATGGACGATTGATACGCGTCGTGACAATCGGGCTGGCGGAGAAAGGTGTGAAGCAGCATCTATGTTCAGTGCCTTACGATGCAGTCAGTATAGAAACCTCTAACGTGTGAAAGAACTTGTTGTTGGGCTAGTTGGTACAACATTTCTAAAATTTCATTCGAGCGCCAACACACGACACGATCACTCACACACGCATACACCTGGACACAAACACATCGTTTTAACGTGTGTTTGATGCCTGGGTGTATGCGTGTGTGAGTGATCGTGTCGTCTGCTCGCGCTTGAATTAACTTCTAACGTGTGACTTGTCAGTTTGTAGGCAGCTTCTGTAAGTAAACCATGCGAAGTAACTCGGTCACTGATTGTGTCCTTTGGTACTCCCAATAAAAAAATTGTAGAGGTGGATATACGTATATGCCAGGATATACGTAGCGTGAGCTAAAGGGGCACCGCTAATCAATACGTTCCACGCATCGCACTAATTACCAGCGTCGAGTCTTTCATGTGTTGCTGTATTTCACACACGTCGCACACATATCCGAACGGACTGCTTACGAAGTCCGTCTCGAAGGTCTGAGTCGCACTGGCGTTTTCGCAAAGTTTCATCGCATAGTCAGTCAATCGGCCTCCTGGCGACGCCGCTTGACTGGACGTTCCTCCCTTCGCTACGGTGTCTCCACACTACGTTTAGCCTTCTTCTGTTCGTTTTTCTTACGGTCAACCGCTAAGTCCCAGGCAACTACTTTGGGATCCAATGAGTTACGCTTCTGCGTTCTTCTGCGCCACTGAGCACTGATTTCACTTTCCTTCGCTACGTCTATACTGTACTGGCAAACGCCCCGCTACATGTATGTAGTGCCACGGCAGACGCGACTGAAGAAAGCAGCGTAACCAGAGTGCTCTAGCTGCAGGGTACGGTGAGAATGCGTCTGTCATGGCTATAATGTCACTCCTCTGGAATGCGCAGACCATAGAGTTTCATACAATAATGCCTAAAGAGGAATCTGGCGCTGCGGTAGAGTACCTCCATGGGAATCATGGGTAGTACAGGCTTCGGATTGGATAGGGTTAGCTGGCGAACTGTCTACAAAACTGTCTACAGCGCGGGTAGTGGGGTGTGGTGAAAAGGGCTGAAGCAGTGCCATAGTTGTTTGAGGAAAATGAAGACTACTAGATCTCCTAATTTGCTGCGACGTTGGAGCTTTACGAGTCGTATTCGACAGTTCAGACGAAGCATCATCGACTCACCACAGCGCATAGATATTGCGTCTCATGCCAGTGGAGAATATTTTATTGAGTTGATATTTTTTTACGAGCACGCCTGACCTAAACTCGTTTTAAATTGACTACAAAACAATGACCAATCTTAGTAGACGCCTCGTCACGCTCCGCTGATTCGACTTCACACCAAAACCAGAGGTGCGTTGGGGTAGGCCACTTGGAAAGACGCACCTAGCTTGGCAGAAGACGAAACGTTAAGTGTTTCTCATTCAACAATGTACTGCGATTTCCATAAATAGATAATGCGTACTTTCGAGAGAAAAAATGCATGTTTGCTTTCAAGTGTAGTTAAACACAACTCCTTAAATCGTGATGCCAAATCTGGAACGCAATGGCAGATCAATGCATACCCTGATGGTTGAATTTGCACATGTTTTATGAATTTGCACATGTTTCACTTTTGCCGCCTGGTTACAAAAACTTTTTGCAATAAACTTTGCATACTAATAATTAACGTAAGTTTCGAATAAATTTAGGTTCGTATTCCTTGATTTTACACTGGCAAAAAAAAGCGTCGCGAATTTCAAGGACCTAATACATCTAAAGCGGATCCGAACCCTGTACTTCCCATAATTCCCATGAGGGTACAAGCGCCGCTGAAGGAGCCCGCGTAGAAACTAGAGCCAAATTTCCTTCTCGGTATTATTGCATAAAACTCTATGGCGCAGACTGACGAGGCACGCGCAGTCACTGTTCATCGTGCTTGTGCCGCTCGACTCTTGTGCGCGCGAAACTGCTTTGGCTCGGCCAGCGTAGCTAACGCTAGGAAGCAGTTGTATAAATACACTACTGCGAGCAAAGAGGGGTATACGGGTGCATAGAACAATGATAGCCTTCTCAAATTGCTGTTGAGGTGCCTGAATTGTCTTTTATTCGCAACATCTAGGCACCTTGGCGCTGCTGAATGGTGGAGACCGGAAGTTTTGTTGAGATGATCGAAGTTTTAAACCTGGTTCAAACACAAGACTTTGCTGCTTGTTTTCACGCGTTTGTTTCAATGTTGGTAACAGTCTCGATATCACAGTAACCCTTTGAGTTTCTCAGGTTAAAGGGAAAGTAGAAATAAAAATAAAAAGCTGACTGATTTCACTGCGAGCGTTGATGCTCACAGACTATATACACCGGGAGGAAAATGAAGCGAACCGTTAAAATTAGCACTCCAAAAAGCCATGAGTGGTCCAGAGGGTAACATTTAGCAGACAAAAAACCAAGGCCGTGAGCGTAGGCAGCGCCCATTTGCTGCACAAGTACAACTTCCAGGTTTGCAGTTCTCGAGCTTAGTTCGTCTGGTCGATGTGTTCCGCTTTTAGAACAGAATAAAAGGACCGGTTTGAAAGCGTTCATCGCTTCATTACATATCTGAGGCGTCTGCGAAGGTTTCCATGACCTTCGCATCTGCCGCTATTTGTGAAGCGTTGCGTGCGGTTACGTACAGCCACCAATGTGAAGAGTGCACGTGTGAGCCTTATTTACAATATTGCGCATATTTATCTTTCCAAGATGCTATCCAGCATATATTTACTTAATATAGTAGGTTAGTGCTCCCCTACTTTCCCAAAAACACAAATACAAGGGCCAACGAATCGCGAAGAATTGCAGTCTTCGCCAAAAGTGTACTTTCCACTATAGTCTCTTTCGGGGCGATATCTCAATGACCGCAATGTTGGATGTATAGTCGTGCCGCCAATAGATTGTGAAAGCTGTGAATAAGTACACGTTAATTTGATATGTTTTTAAATGCGAAGCATTTCTTAGCGAACTTCGGCGACCTTGAGCGTATCTATCTATCTATCTATCTATCTATCTATCTATCTATCTATCTATCTATCTATCTATCTATCTATCTATCTATCTATCTATCTATCTATCTATCTATCTATCTATCTATCTATCTATCTATCTATCTATCTATCTATCTATCTATCTATCTATCTATCTATCTATCTATCTGTCTATCTATCTATCTATCTATCTATCTATCTATCTATCTATCTATCTATCTATCTATCTATCTATCTATCTATCTATCTATCTATCTATCTATCTATCTATCTATCTATCTATCTATCTATCTATCTATCTATCTATCTATCTATCTATCTTTCTATCTATCTATCTATCTATCTATCTATCTATCTATCTATCTATCTATCTATCTAGCCGCCCACGACTTTTAGCTCTCCTGGCCGTTTCGATAATGGTATCGATACCAAACTTGGTATGGCATAACATGACTGAATGAAAAAATGGCAGCATATCCACGGAGTAAGTGATGGGGAGTGGGGTGAAGCATTTGTCCGTCCATTTGTTCTTGCTTCCGTCCGTTCCTGCGTTCGTCTGTGTAACCGTCCATGCGTCCGTTCATGCGTCCATCCATGCATCTGTCTGTGTGTCCGTTCGTCCATCTATTCAGCACTCCAAGTACCACCATCTCGCATCTTTTCATCATATATTCCCCATATAGAAGCACCGCCATTCAGCGGACATTTCAAGGACTAAACGGGAGGTGGCACATGCGCACTTTCTTACGGCTTCCGCTTCGCATTTACTTCCCACCTTTAACCACCTCGAGTTCAAGGTATATACTAGTTCACTGTATTCATGGCTATGCGGCCCAACGCTCGCTAAACTTTTCTAAAACCAAGGAGGTTACACCCAGCGAGTATAACGTAGCAACCGTTTCTTGTCAGATCGTGCTCAATGTACATGCCAATAGCTGCTAATGGGGATCGCAGCGTGCGCGTTACCTAAAGGCCGAATGCTCGTGTCTCTCATTCCCCCTTAGCAGCCATTAACATGTGCATTGAGCACTATGTTTTATTGTTCAACAACGCACAGAATAAATCTCTCACTGGAACCACCTTGGAGGTCAAAATCGTAAGGACCGCTATTTCGGGTATGTGCCACTGGTGGTTACGTACTACGAGGGACGCGCAAACCATGCCATAAGGAGCTTCGCCCCTAAAAATATATTTGACTAGCCATAACATGGAAATCATGACATGTATGTCATAAATGTCATGATTTATATTTCATGGTCCGGCAGCTCTTGCGGTGGTTTCGTTCGCATGGCATGTTGTGAAACTGGTGTGGTATGGCATGATTGCAAGGCGAACACAAGCGACAGACCCTTACATGAAAATTATGACATGCGTGTCATGTAAGAACATGACTACTGCCACGCACATGATGCGCTCGCGGTCGTTTCGCTAGCTTCACTTATACCAAATTTGGTATTACGGGGCGTGAATAGATAACAAAGATATGATATTGGTGCAAACATGATAAACATGAGATGCGTGTCATGTAACAACGTGACTACATGCTACACTCAAGATGGGCTCATGGCCGCTTCGCGAGCTTCACATGTACCAAACTCGGTATTACAGGACGCGAACGGACGACATAGGCAAATTACACATCCAAACATAATAATCATGACATGCGTGTCATACAACATCACTATTGATGATGCGCACACAGCAGTTTCGCTAGCTTCACATATGCCAAATTTGGTAGTACGTGAGGCCAATGGATGACGAAGGCATGTGACAAGTGCAAACAGGATAATCATGAGATGCGTGTCATTTGAGAACACGACTACATGCCACAGTCAAGGCGCCAATACATTTCAACATGACTCGGTACGCGTGTTCGCCGGCGTGGCCACGCCAGGCGCCGGTCCTGCCATGTACTCGCTGGCGCGCGCCGCGCGGCGTTGCTTTGACGCATACGTGTTTAAGCGCATCCGGCGTCCCTCCGTCACGAAAAGAGGGAGACGCAGTGTTGTCTGGGTAACGCATTGGCGTGAAATGCAGCATGTTGCATTTCGCGCCTGTTGCCGTCGGGCCACGCCGACAGACGCTGGTCGCGCCTGGCATCAGACTATAGAGTGGTCACGTTTTTCTAACGTTGCGCCGTTGTGCCCAGCGTGCGCGCGCGTCAACGCTACATTGGAGTATATCGGGCTCTTAATGATGCACTCACGGCCGTTTTGATAGCTTCACATATACCGAATTTGGTGTTACGTGGCGTCAATGGATGACGAAATATATGACTGGTGCAAACATGACAATCCTGACACGCGTGTCATGTAAGAACATTACAACATACCATGCTCGTAGCACGCTCACGGGCGTGTCGCTAGCTTCACATATACTAAATTTGGTATCATGTGACGTGAATGGATGAGGATGGTAAACGACACATCCAAACATGATAATCATGACACGGAAGTCATGTACGTCATCATGTACTTCCACCTCGTAACGTTTTGCTGATTTCAAAGTGACATATTCTCATTAGTGCGTCGCATATCATCGATTCCCTCTGTACGTGGAATCTGCTGCCAAGTTTTTTAAGTTAATCGACTTGTTTTTAAAAAACAAGGGTCTGCTGTGTGTGTGTGTGTGTGTGTGTGTGTGTGTGTGTGTGTGTGTGTTTGTGTGTGTGCTCTGCTTGGTGAACCACCAAAGTTTTGTTAAATGACGCTGCGGCGTCCTCGTTTGTGTACACCAGGGATTCCTATGCGTACCGAGTTCGTTACGGATCTTACAGAACACCGAGTGGTACTTGGACCTGCTTCGCTATCTCTACAGAGAACATAATCTGTAATATAGTTAAATACGCCTTCTAGAAGATATGTTTACCATTCATTTTCCCTCTCTTGGACGTAGAATAAGAGATGAAATATACAAGTCACACTTTAGAACTACAATTCACTCAAATGCCAAGGAGTAGCCACGATTTACTTGTTCACTAACTTCTCCTTATATATCATATGAGTAAAGATATAAAAACAAAAGCATAACATGCATATTTTATTACCTTGTGTGCTTACGTCACTTATCTATTCAAGAGATTGATATTCGATCACTGATATACGTGTGAGCTAGCTCCGTCGCAGTAGTCTAGTGGCTAAGGTACTCGGCTGCTGATCCGCCGGTCGCGGGATCAAATCCCAGCTGCGGCGGCTTCATCTTCGATGGAGCCGAAAATGCTGTAGGCCCGTGTGCTTAGATTTGGGTGCACGTTAAACAACCCCAAGTGGTAGAAATCTAGGGAGCCCTCCACTACGGTGTTTCTCATAACTATATGGTGGTTTTGGGACGTTATACCCCACATATCAATCATCGGTATATTTGAGCGAGCCGGTTCTCCCACGTGATGGCAAGACGAGAAGTGGGGCCAGCTAGCGGGCAAAGCTATATAGCGCTCGGGAATACGAAACAACCGGAAAGCGTTCAATTGACGAAGCAGGAAGCTTCGCGTTCTTCTGAGCACAATATCGTGTACGGATATAGAAGGACTGGTAGTGAGATAAAAAAATAAAGGGCGCAGAGGTAAGTAAACAAGCAAGCGTAGCAGAAGTCAAGCTATCGTGTAGAGGCAACACAGCAAGCACGTGTCTTTGTCGTCGGTGTCAGGTCCCAATGAAATTTTCCGGAAGGATCTCAACTGACATGTGGATCTCAACCAGACTAGGAATAGAACCAGCGATGTTCCCCCCCCCCCCTTTATTTTTCGACTACCACCATGTTTCTGGTAAGTCAAATACATGCGGGCCCTGTGCCATAGACACGATGTTGTTACATTTCCTGCACCCCTCTGATTGCGTATTTTTCTGACAGCTTCACGTCAGCAGTGACGTAAAAATTGCACCTTTCAACAGAAAGTCTTTGTTTCTAGGGTCCACGGAACAGCTGTTTCGCTTTCAGGCAAATGGAGCTCGAGTACATAGGGGTATGCAAGAGCAAAGCAACTGGCGTGCTTACCGAGGTTTGTAGAAACCTAACATTATTTGCGACGTGCCGCAGTTGCCTTATGGTGAAGATGTTGATGATAGAAATGGGCGGTGTACGCTTGATATTTTCGTATGTGTGGGGAAGCAGGCAATAAGGAAGTTCGTGAGCCAACTATGCATCTTGGTCTTGCGCTAGTCCGCGCTAGCCACATCACATGTTTACGCGGAAAATGACTTAGTGTTGCTGCCTGTTTTTTTTTTTTTTGCTGATCCTCTGACTTTCTCGCTGTTATTTATAACCTGTTAGGTGTTATGAGCACTTATGACACGCTTCATAATGCAACCGAGGTAAACGGGCTCCATAATAGTGTCAGGTGTTTTGTTGGTAACAGGCAAATAGGCTAGGTAATGTTTTGGTACTCCTTGATAAAACGGCACGTGTGACACTAGTTATGCGTTTTTGCTGGCAACATTGACTACCTACACTTTCGCAATGCCATAAATTAAACATGGAAGTCGAGCATTCCCGCTGTTTAAACACTACGTCTAATCTTCTCAGCATAGTGAACTACAATATACTAGTTCACTATACTTTTCAGTTACTGTCCCCGAGTTGCGCTCTTTCTTGAAAACGTTATGACACAAAGTACGGGGTTTAACTTGGGAGGCACTTGCGGAACCTAGAACCGCAAATTTAAATGACGTCTTTGTGCTCCACAAGTCGTGCTAGTGCTTCACGCACTAGAGGCAGGCTGGTCTTTTTAACTCAAATTGTTCTTCCTTTGTTTTCCCTTCTCTCTCTTTCTCATCTTTCAATTTTTCTTCCCTAACCTCTTAGTGTAGGATAGCCATCCTGAACTCCTTTTGGTTAACCACCGCGCCTTTTCTCTCTTTCAGTTTGCTTCCTTCCTTCCTACTTGCATAAAGCCGGCATTAAAAATGGCGGCGACATTCATAGCGACATCTCATGGTTATCACCACCAATCGCACATGCCAGTCCTTATGCTTAACGCTTTGATGTTGCGGTTCTGTCTTTGAGCCATGTACACGGATTGGTAAACACACTCTGTATTTGTGTGTCATAGAAATGAAGCCGCAGTCCTACAGGGAAGCAAACCCACTTCCTGCGTGATGCTCAACAGTGCAACTGTTTAAAAAGAAACGACATCTGTTCACACACACACACACACAAAAAAAACGCTACGATATGGTGAAGCTAAGAAGCTGCTACGATGGAAGCGGAAAAAAATTGCAAATCCACAAAGAGAATACTGTTGATGGAGTGAAGCTCGATTGACGAGATGATAAACGATATAAAGAATCTTTATGATATCCATCTGTCTGTTATGATATCCGTGCGTTGGTCCCTCTGTCTATGAATGGATGGACGCACGCACGCGCGGACGGACGGATGTGTGTATGAACGAATGGATGGATAGGCGCACGCACCGACAGACGAAGAGACAGACAGATTCAAGACAAGAGTACTGTATATTTTAAACTTACGTGCTACGAACGCTCCATGTACGGAAAATGTAACAATGTGTTCTTATCCGTAGGGAAGATATGACAATGACGTCAATGGACATCGTGAGAGCCTGAGGATGTACACTCTTAAAAATGAAACAACAAACGATCTGTCCGATTTTCAAAGCGGAAACCTATCATGTCTTAAGCTCACATCCACTAGCCCGTCCATCTGTCCGTCCATTCGTCTGTGGGTGCCTGGTGGCCTCCGGGGCGTGCCAACGGACGTCGGTCGCGTTGGTCGTACCTAGTGATGGACTCTACAGCGCTCGCGCTTCGCTTGGGTAGCATCCCAGTGCCCAGCTTGTCCTATCATGCAAAAAGAGAGACGTGCGCATGGCGCTTCATTCTCAGCAACCCCGTCTTACTAGACAGAGGCGTTCATCGAACACACTTTGGAATACAAATTGTCCTTAAATTTTTACACGACTCCAGCGCAGAATCGTTAAAAACCTAAGTACTCACTAATGTTGAGAAGACTCATATTTCCATGCAATTATTTATAATAACTAAAACAATTAGTTTTGAGTATTTAAGCCCAAAAGATTGTGTTTACCAAAATCGAAAAAAATTCATCTTTTTTTCTTTATCTTCGCAGTTGACGACCACCGCAGTCGCAAGTGCAATAAAACCCATGTACACTGATTTTGTCGCACTAAAGGAATCAATAGAATCAAATTAAAGGGCTTCGCTGAAGCACAAGTAACCACTTTATTTTAAATGCCAAGCATTTCTTGGCGAACTTCGGTGGCTTTGAGCGTATCTATCTATTATCTATCTATCTATCTATCTATCTATCTATCTATCTATCTATCTATCTATCTATCTATCTATCTATCTATCTATCTATCTATCTATCTATCTATCTATCTATCTATCTATCTATCTATCTATCTATCTATCTATCTATCTATCTATCTATCTATCTATCTATCTATCTATCTATCTATCTATCTATCTATCTATCTATCTATCTATCTATCTATTTGTCTGTCTGTCTGTCTGTCTGTCTGTCTGTCTGTCTGTCTGTCTGTCTGTCTGTCTGTCTGCCTGTCTGTCTGTCTGTCTAGCCGCTTACGACCTTTAGCTGTCCTGGCCGTTTGAATAAAGGTATCAATACGAAACTTTGACATAACATGACTGTATGACAAACATAACTAAGTAGTCACAACATGAAAATTATGACATCAATGTCATGAATGTCATGATTTACATTTCATGGCCTTGCTACTCTTGTGGTGGTTTCGTTTACATGATATGTTGCAAAACTGGTATGGTATGACATGACTGCATGGCAAAAAAAAATGACAGACCATGACATGAAAATCATGACACGCTTGTCATGTAAGAACATGACTACATGCGACACTCAAGGCGCCTGTACACTTTAACGTGACCCTGTGTGCGTGCATTCCGGCGTTGGTTTCATTACGTCACGCCGCCAATGCCACGTCAGACACCAATATCTCCCTAGTAGATTTCAGTGGATCTGCCCACTGACCTTCATTGTGGATCTGCCTGTCATATACTCGCAGGCGCGCGCTGCGTTGCTTTGACGCATGCGCATTTGAGCGCACATGGCGTCTCTCCGTCAGGAAGAGAGGCAGACGCGATGCCGTTCAAGTAACGTCGTCGGTGCGAAATGCAGCATGTCGCATATCACGCTGGTTGCCGCGTTGACGAAAGCTGGTCGCGCCGGTCGCGTTTCGCTAGCGTGGTGTCGCCGCGCCCAGCCTTCGTGCGCGTCTACGTTGCTTCAGAGTATATTGGGCCCTTCATGACGCACTCGCCGCCGTTTCGCCAGCTCCACATGTACCAAATTTGGTATCACGGGAAGAGAATAGACGACGAAGGTAAATTAGACGTGCAAATCTGATAATCATATTATGCGTTTCATGTAAAATATGACTACAGGCTACGCTCACAGCGTTATCGCAGCTGTTTCACTAGTTCCACATACACCAAACTTGCTATTACGTGACGTGAATTGACGGCTAATGTAAATGAGACTTACAAACATAACCATGATATGGATGTCATGTAAAACATGACTACATGCTACGCTCATAGCACGCTCGCGGTCGTTTCGCTAGCTTCATATATACCAAAGTTGGTATCAGGTGACGTTAATATATAACGAAGGTAAATGAAACGCCGAAATATAATGATCAGGAAATGGAAGTCATGTACGGCATATCTTACCTCCGTCTCGTAACGTTGTGCTGATTTTGAAGTGACCTATCAACTTTCCTCATTCGTGCTTCGCAAATGATCGATTCCAACTGTACGTGGGATCTGCCACTTTTTCGTTGTGAGCGCAATAATAAAGTAACTATTGTCAAATTTAAGCAATAACTGGTCGAACAAAGTTAAGGTTTGAGCTTTCGGCTCTAACGTCTCAATGTCGACGCCATTGAAAGTGTTGAGGCACTGGTTGAAGTATCCTTTGGCCAACGAGATTTGTCGTACGGCATTGGGGCTCATGGCCAGGCGTAAATGTTTGTATGTACGACTTGACGGAGAGTCTGCGAATAAATATACTGGTATTACGATCTATAGTGACGCTTACTTCGCCCCATCTATCATATTCTACGGGATTTGTAGTGTCAATTTGCACCTCTGCCAACGAGTTCTGTTATACATTGACATTGTTTAACAAGGACCTTAAAATTGCAGACCTCGAGAGTGAGAAGGGTAGTACTGAAGTTCAAAGCCAGTTACAAATAGGGATAAGTGTTTTTAAGAGATTCTGGTGTCCAATACAGCTGCTCTGATTTACGGCTTTCAATATTTTCGTCACCACAACGTTCTAACAAATGCATTAAGTTCGATTCATTTGATATGTGGTGTGTAACGTCTCAAAACCACCATATGATTATGAGAGACGCCGTATTGGAGGGCTCGGGAAATTTCGACCAACTGGGGTTCTTTAACGTGCTCCCAAGTCTAAGCACACGGGCCTACAGCATTTTTGCCTCCATTGAGAATGCAGCCGCCAGCTGCTGGGATTTGATCCCGCGACCTGCGGGTCAGCAGCCGAGTACGTTACCCAATAGACCACCGTGGTGGGGCAAAGGCATTTAGTTCACCGATATCAGTGCTTCTGGACAATTTAATGTTAGTCATCTAGTAAATACTGCTAGCTCAAATTTACAAAAGATATACGGCTTGACCCTTGAAAATTTTTTACTTATAAATTGTCTCAAAACAAAAGCTGTTCTTTTTCGTGCCAAATCTCCCCTCAATGAAACCACTAAACCCTAGAATCTCATGTTAAATAGAAGCATAATCGAGTTTTCTTCCACCGCGAAGTCTTTGGGTGTTGTTTTCAATGAACCTATGAAATGGGATTATCACACGTAATTTTTATACAATAAGCTTTGCAAAGTCTTGGGTGTCTTGAGAAAATGTCAGGGTTTATTGCCAGTTCCTCAAAAACTTCTGATATTTAATGCGCTCTTTACATCACATCTGAGTTACTGAAACCTAACTTGGGGTAATGAAACAAAGCAATCTATTAGTATTCTTATTATCTTACAAAAAAAGGCGCTACGATTTGTTGCTAACCTTCCTTTTAATGCCCATACTTCACAATTATTTGCTAAATACAAAATAGTCAAATTAAACCTGCTCTACGAATATTCTTTTGCAGTCTCTTTTAGATCTGATACCATAAAAGGTCGCGGCTATATACGTAGTTTAGCTAACTGGCAATTAAATCCTTCAACGCGCCTAAACCGATACTCTGAATATTGGCATGTGCCGAGACCACGTACAAATTATGGCTTTCAGACATTGAGTTATTGATTGCCGAATATACTAAATAAAATGGGAATTAATTATGAAAATATTCGTATGCTCTCTAATATTTTTATTTTAAATATGCTTCATTACTTGTGTGTAGTATTATTTTGGTTTGATTACTTCTTTTGATGTATAGCATGTGCGTTTTTCGCTTAGTATAGTTTGTTTAAATTTTTTGTTCTGATGCAAAGCGTATGCATTGTTGGTTTATACTGTCCTGTGTTTAATTTGATTTTGCCGTTTTTGTTGCCACAGTTGCCATGGGGATATGGGGCATTGTCAAGCTGTTTTATACAGCTTTTTTGCTCTGTCTCAGCCACTTACTGTACGATTGATTGATTGATTTGTGGGGTTTAACGTCCCAAAACCACGATATGATTATGAGAGACGCCGTAGTGGAGGGCTCCGGAAATTTCGACCACCTGGGGTTCTTTAACGTGCACCCAAATCTGAGCACACGGGCCTACAACATTTCCGCCTCCATCGGAAATGCAGCCGCCGCAGCCGGGATTCGAACCCGCGCCCTGCGGGTCAGCAGCCGAGTACCTTAGCCACTAGACCACCGCGGCGGGGCACTTACTGTACGACTGTACGTGGTAAATAAACTAAACTAAACTCAACAACCCTGTCATTCAACTAAATGGAAATGAAAAGCTTAAATAAAGTCAACGAAGGTGAAAAACTTACAAGTGTTACGTTTGACCCCGATGTGTTTCTTCCAGAAGATTAATGTGCAGCGAAGGATAAAGAGAATGTGAGTGATCCCTCATGCGGTTGAGGAAATGACATAGGCTTACAGATTTATGGGTTGAAATTTCCTCCACTCACATTTTATGATTGCAGGATATCTGCATGCGCAACGACTGGAGCAATCGGCATTATTTCGAACTTTTTTTTTTCGACTTAGGCCCAAAGTACAAGCATCTAACTAACGCGTTGATAAACGGATCGGCTCTTCATGAATAGAAAACAACGCGCAACCAATGCAGTTTAGTGGATGCAAACTCAGTATTGTACCGGCCTGGCCTTTCATACTCCCCCTCTGCAGGCTCGTGTCTTCCTGATGGCTGAAGTTGGCCTGTATATTGCGTATATCTTGGTGACATGGTCCGCTCGTGTAACTTTAAAAGACTACCTAACTGTTTCCGTGCCGTTTATTTTCTACTTGAAACCAGAGGTGGCAGTGCTTACAGATGTGGCGTGATATTAAATTAATCTGTCAATGTTTTGGGTACACTATCCTATGCCAGAACCACAACCGCATTGTCTAAAAAAAGCCAGACAACCCAGAAATTTCTTACAGGTGAAATAGTTTGGATTAGAAGTCTTGGTGCGTAGGCGTGGTTGATCGCAGAGCAACCACAGCTCGCTTAGTACGGTTTTCAGCAAACACTTTAGAAGGCGGCTTTAGTCCTCCTTGTCCAAATTTATTATAAAGGCCAGGAGTATATAGGCAAAGAAAATTCAACCCGCCGCGGTGGTTAGGTGGATATGGCGCTGGAATGCAAGCCGGAAGGTTGCAGGATTGAATCGCGGCTCAGGTGGCTGCATTTTCGATAAAGGCGAAAATGTTCGAGGCTCGTGTACTCACATAAACGCTAAAGAACCTAAGCCGGTTGAAATTTGAGAGCCCTCCACTACGGCGTCTCTCATAATCATATCGTGGTTTTGACACATCAAACCCCAGGTGTCATTATCAAAAGTAACTCTGCTGCATATCGTGGTTGTTTTTATTGAATGCTGTGAAATGAGATGTAAAAAGTGAAACGTAAAAATTAACGAAGCTTGCCCTAAGCCACGCAAGGCTTGAAACAACAGGACTAGACGACGCGAAAAAGTATTCTGGCTGTTTCTAGTTTGTTTACAGTTCTCAGATAACAGATACGGGCTCTCGGTTGCTTCTATGTTGTTGCTAGGCTTTATCTAGGTGAGGCTGGGTTGTTTTTACGTTTATTCTCAGCGCACAGAAGTTCGATTCAAACCACGGAGAGTCATAGGCACGACACGCATGTCCGAATTCAAGAAACAGGAACCCCCGATGAAACCAGACTTCCGCACCTCTCATAGATGCATACATGGCACGTCATTATTGGCGTAGGCCCTCCATCGCTGTGGGGTCTTCTCGCAGCTGCCATTTCCTTCCCCGTTTCCTAGTACTCCCTCGCTGCACGTGCGGTCAGCGCCTCACACGCTCGCTTCGAACTCAATTATCACGCTAACTCTTGCCTTTTTCATTTCAAGTCGGCCTTGATGAGTAGAGAGATGTACCCAATCTTTGTATACCCATTTATTTATTTATTTATTTATTTATTATTTATTTATTTATTTATTTATTTATTTATTTATTTATTTATTTAGTTATTTACCAATACCGACAATCTCTTCAAATATTATACCAGGAAATCAGGGTCGGAAATAGCGGGGTTGTGAAGCTTCCTTCAACAGCCTCGGCTTGCGGCACGTTCTACTTCGTAGAGGTGCCACCAATGGTGGCGGAGGATCTTCGGAATTTCGCCGTATAGTAACCGCACATCCATCGGTTGCTGCCCCTTAGTTTTTAGGTAAGGGCCGATAGATGGGTCAGGAGCTTGGCCACCTTGCTACGTGTGATGCATTGAGTTGTAGCAGATGGGCGAAGGAGATCGGTAAGGTAGTCGGCGTATCCACTGTGCTCCAGTGAAGTATTATAGTGCGCGATGTCGCGTGGTCGTTCACTCCATTGTGGACACGATGCATTGATGACAAATGCACGTAGTCCCATCTCATAATAGTGTGGCGGTACGTACGCGTGCCCGGCTTGATCGCGACGGTGGCATAGGGGCCTGTGGTTCGGGACACGCCAAACGTCAGTCTTTCTGGGTGCGTAGCGGAGGTCGACTGGTGGGCGGTATGACGATGGTGGTGGAGCTATTGTCTCGTGACGGAAATGCAGTAGTGTGGCGTCGGACCGCAGCAACATAGTTGATAACCAGCATAGTTGATGACTGGGGAACTCCTCTTGACTGCTGGATCTCCTCACGTACTACTTAAGCAATCGACATCACGTATAGAAAAAAGAGCTTCCGGAGCTCCTCCTGCATGATATTTTGAATGGCTTCACACAGATTTTCGCATCCAAGGGTTTGAACTGCTGCGCTCTCTGGGGACACGTGACGATTGTACGTCCAAGTGCACATTTCTAGCGTCTTCTCAATCATCTTCGCTTCCCAAATGAATTTTTTCATGCTGTTTGATAGATTCCGCATCAATTTCACAAATAGCTTTTGCTTCCGTATCCACATAATTAAGAGAACTTGCTTTCTTTTGGCCATGGCTGCATCTGCAAGGCAGAGCAGTTTGCTGATTTCTTCTGTGAATATGGTGACGTGTTTCGGTAAGGATCTTATGTGGGTTTTGAGTAGCGCCTCGGCCCCTTCTTTGCCGATGACATTCGTGAATGTGGTCAAGAACCTGTACGAAAAATGTTCGATGTTTTCAGAATTGGTAGTTGTGATGTCGACCAAAACATCAGGTAGTGTGTTGAAGAATGAAGTCGTGCCCCGCCACGGTGGTGTAGTAGCTAAGGTACTCGGCTGCTCACCCGCAGGTTGCGGGATTGAATCCCGGCTGCGGCGGCTGCATTTCTGATGGAGGCGGAAATGTTGTAAGCCCGTGTGATCAGATTTGGGTGCATGTTATTGAACCCCAGGTGGTCGAAATTTCCGGAGCCCTCCACTACGGCGTCTCTCAAAATCATATGGTGGTTTTGGGACGTTAAACCCCAGGTGTCAATCAAATATAAAGTCATTTGACCGAGCTTGTCACCGAAAAATTGAAAGCCCGATTATAGCAAAACACACTTTGCATTGACGGTGCTGAACAGAGATTTGCTCGCCGATAAAACTGAACCGTGGGGAGGTGCGTAGGCGTTTATACATGCGGTGTCGAACATTCGAGCTTTATCACTGGTGACCGCGTTCATTCGAGTATAAGCTCAGCTGTTCGTGTTTGTGCGCACAAGCTCAATAGATGACCCTGAAACAATCTAGGATCCTCTAAACACTACGGCACAGATTGCGTTGGGCAGTGTCTACATCTGCAATGGGGTGACATAAAACGTGGAAAGGAGCATGCACTGCAATATGATGGCCATCATTTCATTTTTCTCTCGCTGCATTAGCGGTTATGTTAGCCTTACAAAGAAGGCTCTGTACATTATCGAGTTCACATACAATTCACTTGTATAAAATTCTTGGCTTTCTGTAATGGTTAATGTATAAGCGAAACTCACATGTGTAAGTTAAATGTGACGTACATATGTAATGTAAGTTTGCGTCAAAAATTACTCGTCAATAACGGGACGACAAAAACCACGCTCAACACAACCTTTATTTTTAATCAACTATATATATTTGATTGCCTGCGAAACAATGGTACAAAACATGGGGAATTGTGGACATATGAATACGTGAAATAATACGTAATTTTCGCAGTAAACAGCTGGGTGTATACATGGTATTTATGACACCGATCAATGCCGAAAAAAAACCAAGTGAAGACCTAATCAAAATGAGGAGAAAAAAAATCGATGCGTGGCTACAGAAAGCAGAAACAAAGAGGTGAAAAGGTGTGAAGAGTTCGAAATATCTGTTTTTGTTTTTAATAACGCCTTCTAATACGTTATCAAATTGGGGCATCAAGACATTCCAGGCTGCTTGATTTCTGAGAAATTAATCATACCCCGAGTAGAGCGAAGGAACGACGAATGCAAAATAAAATTCAAGCCATAAACGAGAAGCATCGAAGACATGAAAAATTTTCTTCCTTCTCAGAAAATGGCAATGCTATCGGCTTAGAGATTGAACGCGCTGCAAGTGTGCTTTCTTTCTGTGTTCTCAGCGAGAACATTTGGAGGATAATGCCACATTCAAGTCGGTATGAACATTTCTCGTCAGAGTTTCTCTGGGCGCCACCGTGGCCTGAACTATAGAGGGAAAAATGTTCTGCTCGCCAACCAGAACAATATCACTGCGGGCTCACTTCAGCGGTCGCTTACCGTGCGATAGAAATCACATGATGAGCACAATATATTCGGAGGAGGCAAAAACTTATTCATATATTAATTGTTTTTTTTTTCTTTCTTTTACACGACAGTGAAGCAATGACTGAAGCATAATCTTCGTTTTCGCGTTTTAACTTTGTATTTATTAAATATCTCATGTCTTCGTCATATTCATAAAAATGCATTCATAAAAGTGAAGGCAAACAACGTAAAATTCGTAATTCACTAAGAGAAGTATTAATATGTCATATTGACAATTTTCTGCCTCTTCGCATGTTTAGGTCCACGTTGGAAGCAAACACGCGGAAAGTTTCAGAGAAAAAAATGTTTTTACTCTTTCAATGTATCCTCAACCAGTTACCCTACGTCGATACTATGAGGGTCATATATCAATAGAAAAGAGGCCTGCATGATGATGCAAAAAAAAACAAAGCATGAAAACACACTATATATGAAAAGTAAACGAGAAGATGCAATAAAGCAAAGAACACTTAAATAAAAAAGCCCTTTTTACACTCGTGTCGTTCCTGAGGTGATTTCGCAGGAGATTAAATTAGGCTCTGACCACACTTTCCCCCAAAGAACAAAAAGGTGATATTAGAAAAATGATTATTTACTTTCGAAAGATAATGACGGAATATAGCACTTGGAAACACGAAGTTTCAAAGTTCTCTTAATATCACTTTAAGTTTTCAGGGCCCCTTTTTTTGTATAAACATATAACCGGGTGGTTGAGTGCTTTAAAAAAAGCTAATTATGTAATAGCAGTGGCTTTATCACTGATGCACTCTTTTTGTTTTTCTCAGTACCGTTCCTTAAATCCGTGATGTGCATCTGCGAAAGAATTAATCACGTAGAAAAAGGGCGAACTTTTATTCAACAAATGCATGATCTCTGTGGATGATAGCCTTATAAAACTACTCTTTTTTTTACGTGAAATCTACTCTTGTGAATTCGGGCGATAAGTTTTACATAAAAAAATCTGGCATTTTTATTGGCTCTCAAGAAGCACCCATCATGTGTGATATATTCCTAAGTTATTTTTAAAAGGATTTCAAGACTGCTCTGAGTGCCTTGTCATTATTGTTTTCAGGTATGTAGACAATTACCTCGTGCTTGTCGAATCTGCTTCAAATGAACGAAACCGGGCTCAGAATATAAAAACGTTTTAGGAAAAAAATTCTTAGGGAACAAGGTGTGCATTGGGTTTCATGCATGAGGTTCCCCTAAATAATAAGTTCCAGTTTCCCATGGCATTTTTTCTTGAGCTATCTTTTCATGCAAATCACTTATGCTGCTGTTACTCTCCCCGTTCGAAAAAAACCTGTTTCAGACTATAAATCTTCGCATTTTAAAGTAGCAAAGTCAAGTATTGTGGTTAACGTTCTGAATTCCACGGTTATCAAGTCATGATACCACAAAATTTCCTTTTTTTTCAAAACAAATAACAAGGTTTCGAGAAGCACGCCTCCGTTGCTAGTGTTTGGTTGTTCGCTGCCCAGAAGGTCTCAGGAATGAAAAAAAAAAGAAATGCCCTACTAAAGCTGCAACAAGGCTGCAAAGGTTCATGGAAGTTCCACATGTGCATGCTTTAATAAATTATTCAGTCATTTTTGATCGCCTATCACATAATAGTTATTGATTTGTCTATGTGGGTTACATTACCAGACGCCTAAAAAAGATGTTTGTTTTGTATGCTAAACACAATAACTAGAGAAAGGTATAACAACAAGGCGCGACTTTGCGGAGAAGTTGCTATTGCATCAAGAAAAAAGATAGACTAAAGAAAACAATCTTTCAACACTCTAACTAGAATGTCGCATTTATCTCAGCTGAAGAACATGCACTAATAAATAGAAAAGTTGCACTAGACCTCATTAGCTCTCTTCCGCTTCCGCTTACTCATCATTATAAACAGTCCTTTCAAAAGCCCGGGCCTAAGCACAAACGAGAAAAAAAATCCACACAGTAGTAACTTTGGGCCCTAACCATATGTTTACAGGCCCGTCAATAAACCGATAAAGACCTCTGATGTTCTGGCAGTTTCACATTCTTTGTACCCACTGGTGCTTTTGCACCTAATTATCAAGTCATTAGCAATGTGTACAGAGCTGAAAAAAAAAGATCTAGCGTAGCCTGCCAGGGAGGAAAAAGCAACTTATTAACACAAAAAAACAAACAGACAACCTCTACATAGGGTGATGGTGTAACAGAACGTTATACAGGTCGGTGCTTCCCGACGTATTGAGTTACGAAAAGACACAAATACCATGCGAGCCACTGTGGCATGCCCACAATTAGGGCGAGTAGCTGCGTAAATATCCTCGACTACTCTGCACTATCGGTGCAATTCGCGATGTCGAGTGTATTAGCAAAGGCGTCTCGTTCCAATGCTAAAATCGAAAGCAGCGGCCAATATCGAGCCTCATAAAAGGTTTCAACTAATTTCTGCAATCAATGGCTCAGGCACATTGAACTTGCGGACTCAGTGCGAAAGATCTCAACAGCGAAAGAACTCTAGACATACTTTTTTTGCTATTTTGACAAAGAAGTAACACTGAGGTGTGATTGTACTTAGGAGAGTATTGGTATACGTGGCATGACATATTTTTAGCAGATATAGAATTTGTGTGTATAACAGAAGGGTGAAAGATATTAGATCAGTTTTATATAAAAGAAAAGAAAGTTTTTTTTTGTATTCTTACACACGCTATGAAATACAAAGCACTTACATGTAACCGTACATATACAAAAGGCAGAGCGCAGGAGGTCATGCTGCCGGTAAATTTCACCAGTAAAAAAAAGACTTGGTCAACAGTCATGAGTATTCTGTCGACGGTTCGTGGAAGCATGCTGCCATAGAAATGCATAATGTTGTCGATGCCATAAGCCGTGCTCTATCATCACTGCTACTCGGCAGATACAGCCCCGATGATCGTTGTTAAAATGCAGAAGCGAAAAACCGCATCTCAGAAAGGGGGATTCAACAACCACCACCAGAGTCTCGGAAATGTGATATTTTGCATGAGCGTGACATCTAAAGTGTGGCATCTAATAAGCATAGCATAAGCGTGGCAATTAAAGCAAGCACATCACGTAAATCTAATGTAAAAAGCCGATAAAGCTGTTCGATGTTATTTCAGGCCAGCTGCATCGATATCGATGCTGAAGTTGTCCGGCAAAGTGTGTTTACACGCTAGCCTTAATTACTGGCAATGACAGGTGAGTTGTTGTGTATATTACGCACACAATGTTTTTACGTATGATGTGAATGTCAGTATATACACTAACCTGTAAGCGATTTTGCACTCACAACCCCAAAAATGGCAGACCTTGAACTTTTTCGCCCAAGGTTTGAAACAGCGAAACTGGATGATTATTAAAGCCTAAAATGCGTAGTTTGTGGGTAGTTTCTTGGTTTTCTAGGCTTTAGGTAGGCTTTTTCTACGTTGATTTTCGGCACAGAGTAACTTAAATTTAACCACAGATATACACAGACACGACACGGATGTTCAAACTCTAGACGACGAAACTCGCGCTGAAGTCGGAGCATTCGCACTTCTCATTAATATACGGCCACGTCGCCGTTAGCGTATAGGCCTTACATCGCTTCGAAGTTTCTTTGCAGCCGCCGTTGCCTTTCCCCGTTCCTTAGCATTCTTTCGATGTACGTACTGACGGTCTTCGGCTGACCGCCATTGCTTCGCAGTCATTTCTTCGACAAACTGTTGCGTTCTTCATTTTTCGTAGACCAGTGGTCAACAGTGTAATTCGCCCTGTTTCTGTGGCCCAAACGAGTACATGGGCAGTCATACGGGTTTTTGAGGTCAACTATACTCGCTAAACGACTATGGAACTCCCATGCTTGAGTGTGTTTATTCTCATTGGAGTGACTGACAGTGCGGAAAGTGAGGTATGCGCCATCGAAGAAGACATCGACCATCTGCTATGCCGTTGCCGTCGATAAGCCTCTGGGGGAGACAAAAGCTTTCAGACGCGTTGCGACAATTGGATAATCGGCCGTTCTCTGTGCAGATGCTGCTGGAGCACCGTCCTCGTCTTTCGTCGGCTGACAAGGCAGTCAAAGCCCTCTTGAGTTTTTTGAGGACAAGGGTTTCTGTGAACGCCTCGAACTTTTGTGTAGCGCCATCGCTGCATACGCGTCAGCCCATTTACTTCTTTTTCACTTTGATTCCTCTTTCTTATCTTTATACTCCCTTATTTTATGTCCCCCGCTTAGAGTAACAAACCAGGCATGTGCCTGCATGGTTTACCCCCCTGCCTTCTCTCTTGTTCTTCCTTACCCCTTATCTAAAGCAGTGTATCAAACCGAAACTTTTCTTCTTGTTAGCCCCCCTGCCGCTCACTGAACCTTGCTCTCTCTCTCTTCTCTACGCATTGACAATTGTGACAATTTTTCTTCATCCTTTTCACATCGAGGATAATGGTTTCGCTCTTAAAAGTGATAGAATACGAGTAAATCTGAATCGTACAGTAACAATTTGTTTATGCATTAGGTTTGGAGCTACAACCTATTACCATGATGCCCTGGAAATATTATCACCTTCCGCACAAACCATATTTAAGAATTTTCCACTGAAACAGACCTGCTCAGGTGACATAATTGTATTATACAGTGTTGAACCCGTATGACTTACCCGTGCAGAATCTGTTCCTTTCTGGTAGTTTGCGGCCATTTCAAATAAAGCGTACAGGACGCGACATGTTCCTAACTACAATAAAGGCAAGCGCTGAATTTAATTACCACTCAACGTATAGATGGAAGAAACAAGAAAACTGTAAACATTACTAGGCTTGGTTAAGACCTAATAGTCATGTGATTGACCCGCTGATTTACGCATAGCGATGTGGAAACATCTACAGGCTAGGTCGCATCGAAGAATCATTGGCAAAAAATTATTTCATGAACCAAAAAGCTGTAGTAATGAAAAACGAACAAAATTCAGAACTCAATATGACACTCGAGTTTTGACCAATAAAACCTTGCATATACAGTACACGCGCGTTTTAACTATTTTCCATGCGTGAATAAGTGGGTGGTTTAACTCTCCAGTGCTTCGCTCACTCGTCATGATTTACTTCATGGAGATGCTAGATTTTTTTTTCGTCAACACATGTTTCATCTTTCACAGTCCCTACTGCGCACTGCTTGCGCCGCAAGGCAAAGTGAACGCGCAGCTCGTGCAATCACGTATTTGAAGGCGAAAGCCTTAGGTGACTCACAAAACATGAAAATTGATCAACGTGGAACTCAAAACTCAAAACACAAAACTCGTCAAACTCAAAAGCGCGTAACAGGTCACCAAACATTGTGACGTCATTGTGAACTTGTCGTGGCACCACGTAACGTGACACCACACGATTCTGTCATCGAGTGAAATCGTAGCTTGGTCAATGTTAGGCACATTGCGGAAACAGTGCGAAACTAATTTAGGTGACTCGAACGTTCGAGGCAATGGAAAACCGCGCTATGTGCAGGAAGCTTCCCGAGGGGAGCAGGACGGCAACAATGCATCGACTCGGAGGAAGAAGAAGATAAAATTTGCCTTCCGGCAACCTTAAGTGGGTTTATAAAGGACCCGATGGGTTTAATCATTTTATTACTCGCGTAGAGTTGTAAAGATGAGGTGCCCAGTGAACGAAGTGCACGGCGGCAAAGTACACGGTAGACGGCGCACACGCGCAGCTCATGTTCGCTTTTTTGACCCTAGTTTTGGTACGATGGCCTTGACGTTCCCATTGACACACAGAATACGATACGCATCCGATCCTACGAACAGATTTCTTGTCGTCAGCATTGCTCTTGAACACAAATGATATCCTGACACCTTCTTCATCATCCTCCTTCTCATGCAGCCTGCTCCATTGCCACAACACCGGCTGCATCCGACACTAACGCTCTCTCAAAATCTAATTAGTGTGCGCGTCTCCGAAGTACACATTTGTCGACCCCCTCGCTTTTATTGTCAAAACATGTTCATTCTTCTGCGTACCTTTTTTTATACGTACAGATACCCCCCCCCCCCCAAAAAAAAAAACAAAGATTGCACCATCTCCAGCCAAAGGGAACTATGTGGGAATGCGAAGCAACGAAAAAAAATGTAAATTGCACCATATCCCACTAAAGGGAACTATTTGGGAATGCCAATCAACGAGGAAAAAATTGGCAGCACATTCACGGGGTGAATGATGGGGAGGGGGGGTGAAGAATCCGTCCGTCCATTCGTTCTTGCTTCCGTCCGTCCATGCGTCCGCCTGTGTGACTGTCCATGCGTCCATCCACCCGTCCGTGCGTGCGTCTGTTCGCGTGTCCGCACGTCCACCCATGCGTCCATCCCTGCGTTCGTCCATGCATCCGCCCCTGGTCCGTCCATGCATCCATACATCCGTGCACCCATCCATGTGTCCGTTCATGCATCTGTCTGTGTGTCCGTTCGTCCACCTATTCAACACTCCAAGTACCATCATCTCGTATCTTTTCATCATATATTCCGCATATAAAAGCACCACCATTTTGCAGAAATTCCAGGGACTAAACGAGAGGTTGCACAGGCACACTTTCTTACGGCTTGCGCTTCATGTCTACGTCCCACCATTAACCACTTCGAGTTCGTGGTATACAATAGTTCACTGTATTCATGGCACTACGGCCTAACGCTCGTTAAACCTTTCTAAAACCGAGGAGGTTACGCCCAGCGAGTATAACGTAGCAACCCGTTCTTGTCAGATAGTGCTCAATGTACATGCTAATGGCTGCTAATTGGGAATGAAAGACAGAACAATTTGGCTTTTAGTTAACGCGCACGCTGCGGCTATTTTATTTTTCAACAACGCAGCAGTAGCAAACCTCCCACCGGCATCCACCTTGGAAGTCAAAACGTAAGACTGGTTACGCAATACGAAGAGGGACGAACGGGTGCGCTGAAGTAGCTTCGCCCCTATGAGAAAGATTACACCATCTCCCGCTAAAGGGGACTATGTGGGAATGCGAAGTAACGTGAAATAATGAACAGCAGTCCACACAAACTCGTTGACGTCCGCCTTAAGCCGGTGCGCCAACATTGCAGAACCTCTACCTGACTAACGCTGCCAGTGACCATTGCTTGATATCGGTGAGCGCTGACGTGAACGCTGCCGGTGACCATGACTGGAGCAGTGTCAAACAGCCAGTCCCTCAATGTAGAGGTACCGTATATGCTACCTTAAGGTAGCAGAGTTGCGCATAGACCCGCCATCTTGCCCGCTGAGACGTCCATATTATGCAGAGAAGCACCCCTTCTGTCAGCAGCACTCGCGTTCACACGGCCGAGTTCACCGCCAGCATCTCGGCGTCCGTGCAAGAAACACCACACGAGTCCAGAGCGCGTCTGCTCGCTCTGTTGCCGTGCGGCGTTGATTCGGCGTGCATTAAAAACACATGTCTACAAGCGTGGCATGTAGTCATGTCGTTACATGCCACGCATCTCATAATTATCATGTTTGCACCAGACACATACCTTCGTCATCCATTCACGTACCGTAATACTAAATTTGGTATATGTGACATTAGCGAAACGGCTGCGAGTGCATCATGAGCGTGGAATGTAGCCATGTTGTTACATGACACTCATGACATGATTTTCATGTTAGGCTCTGTCACTTGTGTTCGCCATGCAATCACGTCATGCCATACCAGTTTTGCAACGTGCCATGTGAACGAAACCACCGCAAGAGCTGTAGAGCCATTAAATGTAAATCGTAACATTCATGACGTACATATCACGATTTTCATGTTATGACTAGCCTAATATGTTCTTCATACAGTGACGTTATGCCATACCAAGTTTGGTATCGATACCTTTATCTAAACGGCCAGGAGAGCTAAATGTCGTAGGTGGTTGTATAGATAGATAAATACGCTCAAATTCGCTGAAGTTCGCTAAGAAATGTTTCGCATTTAAAGTACTACTTTTTGTGAGTTTCTGATTAATAGGTATGGGCAATTTGATGTCCCAAAACGCCATAATGGAGGACTCCCAAATTTCTACGAGCTGGGGTTATTTAACGTACACCCAAATCTGAGCCCACGGGTGTACAACATTTTTTGCTTCATCTAAAATGCAGCCGCCGAAGCCGGAATTTCGATCCCAGGACCTGCGGATCAGCAGCCGAGTACATAATCGATAGGCCACCAGTTGTGATCGTTTCTGTAGAAAATACAGAAAGTCAGTAGATTAAGATACCTTATGGATTAATCAGAAGAAAATTTTAAAATTAGCAGATGTATAATAAATCAGCAGCCATGCCAACACTAGGTTATGTCGGCAAAAGTAATCGCATTAATGTGTGTAAATAGCGCTTTATAACAGCCAAAGAACAGCAAGGCGTCAAACAATGTGAATTGCGTAACGAGTGGGTTGTCAAATGGTACGTCCTCTCACAAGAGCACTAGGCGTAATTCTACATCATCGTGAGCCACAGTATTAACAAACGTTGCACAAAACTCCTTCCATGCCTGTAGAGCACACCACACTTCTCCGAAGCAGGCGAAGGATGGCATAGTGAATGCCTCCCTTCTACACAAATGTTATGATGATTTGTTGCGTAGCAGGTAGCCTGCAAGTGTGCGTGTAGCAGTTACCCAAACAATGTTATAAAAAAGCATCTATAAAGGCACTCTTATAGCTTCCGCTGTCACTATTCAGAGCGTGTTCCGTTAAGACCCGGCGTTTTTTTTTTATTACATCTGGACAAGTTCATATCCCCACTCCTGCGATGTTGGCCGTTATGAAGGCGACTGATGAAAGTATTATGACTGATGATTGTACATCTTCATGATACCTAAAACTGACATAAAATATGACAAAAGAAAAATACTTAACTGCTTGGGGATGTTTGGCACAAATAGATGCCCCGAGCATCCATGCGCTGCCAAAACACTGCAATAAGTAGGTTACTTTTAAGTAAGATTAACTCAAGTAATGACGTCGCTTGCATGCGTGTAAGCACGTTCTGTAATTCTTGAACATAAAGATAAGTACTTGTTTGAGTCACACACCGTTCGTATAAAGATTTGAAATGTCCGACAGTGCGTAAAATGCGACCCCTCCCGATGTACAGTCGAGCTCAGTCCAGAATATAGTGCGTGTTATTTTCGGGAGAAGACAGCATCACTGTAAAGAGCGCAGATACACAGAAGAAACCTTTCAACCATGACGTGCAATTAACTAAATGACTGGAGTGTTGCCGAGAATCTTCCTGGACGTGCTAGTGCATTCTGATAGATCGTTTGTTTCGCACTATAAGCAACGAAGGAATTACGTCGCACGTTTTGCCCATCTTGCAAATGAAGAGGCACCAGTTTGAAAAAGAAAAAGAAACTGCTGGCAAGACAAGACACCAGAAAACTCTTCCCGCAGCCATAAACAAACAAGTTGCACTTTCTAAAAACGGCAGCATTTACACTAGGGCTACTTGAAAAAGCAGGACATCATGTATTCCTCCAGTCTAAGTGGAGGGAACTTCAACTGAAGGAATACATGATTGAACCCACTCTGTAGCATCTGAGTAAAGAAAGCGTTCAACTGAATCCTTAATGATAGCCTCGTGAAGTGGCGACTACGTGCGTCACTTCGTTTTGAACGAGGATCCTTCACAGTTTTGGTGTTAAAAACACTCTTCCGATTTTTATTATGTAACGGGCTAGTCTCTTGCGATTTCAGGCTAGATTCACAAAAAATTAATAATGCCTTTGTTTCGATGTTTGTCATCTATCTTCCTATTTTATTTTTCGCCAACATTTATTGTGATTAAGTCGTATGATGTCTTAAAGTGGAGTTTTCTTCATAAGAAAAAAATAAAGGGAAAAAAATGTTCAGAATGTTGTTTTCAAGAAGAAGACTCTTTATGGTATCTTTACAGTTATTTCATTTTATTGTGAAGATTATTGTCGTTTGAATATCACCCACTTTAGCAGCACAAGCTTATTGAAGACTCTGTCCATCTGCAAAGTAGCTGGTTGAAGCTATGCGTGATACAGTGTGACGCCATGGTCAATCACGTAAAAATATATGTAGTGTTAACCACTGAACCGAGTGAATGAATAATAAACGTGATAAAGACAATTTTGACTTGTTTCCAAATTATTTAGGTAATTGTTATATGTCTTGAATTCAATGTGTCTGCATCAAATCGCTTTTTTTTGCATACTAGAGGCCACCAACAACGCCAACAATGACGATCGTGGTACCAGTGCCAGCGGCTACGAATACAATAAAGTGATTGCAACTGTACGCTGTACTTGACGATTATCGCATGGCACTGAATAAATCACCTAAAAAACAGTCACAAGAGAAAACGTGGTGGTAAACCTGTCGATATATCTGTGACGATATATAAGGTACTTGCATGTGAATTGTATATATTAAATTCACATAAAAAAGCCTATTCTTCTAAGCAGGTTTCGTCTTGACGTCCTGTGTCCTGTGTAGTTACTGCCTTCGGTAATGCCTACTAGGATTCGCTCCGACCAAGAACAGATCTGTTTGAGTGACTGGTCAATGCAGGGCTGGAGCAAATTGTCCATTTCGCATGCCTATTTCCTCACGACATTTCTCAGGCGGGACAGCATCCTGCAATAAACTGTCTACTTCTAGTATAAGTGATTTCGTGTATTTCTGCACAAACGTACAAGGCGAAATGATGTTAAAGCCATTCTAGTTCTGACGCACGCGACATAAGAACAAAAATGTAAACAAAGAAACTCACCAAGTACTGCTATTCGACGTACACTAATACAGATGTATGGTGCAGCAAAAGTATGCAAACGTACACAATAGAAAATATATCGGCAGCAAGTACACCTGCGTTAACAATAGGTAGCACAACGCTTACCACGACAGCTATTTGCAAAATTATTAACATGCAACTTCCTTCTTTGTCTCCTTAGCCATGCACTGATAGATTAACCCGATTCACAATCTGTATAGCTTGTTTTCGGCACTTGGACTTGCCAGCTGGGCCTTCTTGGTCTCCTGTTCATGAACGCGATAGGTGTTTGTGTGGTTTGCTAGAAATTGTTTCGCGTAATGAAAAATTCTGCAGTCTCTTGCATATGTCTCAGGATACATTGTGAGCAGTAAAGTGTGGTGGTGGTGACGAACCGCTTGTTGTCGGCCACAATTGCTTCTAAGAGTCCGAACCACACTCTTTGCTCACCCAGTGTAGAATTGGAAAGAGGCTATTGGCGCAAGGTTTCTTAACTGAGACGCTTAGTCAGCGCGTATTATGTCGAAGCAGCGCTAAATGCATGAACAAGAAAAGGAGACAGGTGGGAAAAAATCTGGCAATGAGCATTTTTTCACCTGTCCCATCATTTCGTGAGAATTGTAAGTTTGGTGAGGGACGTAATACAAATATTTTAATCTGCTTATTCATCTTGCATTTCTTTTTGTTGTCTTTTTCCAAGGTAATCTTGCCCATGCTCCGCTCGTAGACGTAAGCCTGCACTTTATACATGAGACAGCTAGACCATGCAAACATCGGTTTACCTGGGACGAAAAGAGCACATGTTTGCAATCGTGATTCGAATAGTGTTGGCCCCCGATCATGGGAGCTGTCCATATCAATTCATCGGAGCTATAATATTTATAAAGCACTTTCATTCATTAATGAGTTCTTACTAGGCCCACAATAACGAAATGGGGAATGGGGTCTATTCAAACCCCTTCCGCAAATTTAAATGGAGGAGAGTTTCGTACCAAAAATAATGAAAATAGGTATTTTTTTATCAAGCCAAGGCCTTCAGCAAATGTCTCTCCTTCCGCAAATATTTGCTTGCTACGGTCCTTGCTCTTACTGATCTGTCCACCAAGGTGTCTTATTGCCAGCTATTGAAAACTACAGTGACACCAAATACCAGCCTACATGTGTTGTATTTTATCGATCACGTAAAGGCTGTGAAATCATCTGATAGCTATATCTCGGCTTGTGTGTTTTAATACATATTCTGTGGCAGTCCGGTCATTCAGCGCGAGCTTCCGACTATATGGCCTGACAAACGTTTGGATTGTAATGGAACAATAACTTATTTCAAGAGCTGAGCAACAGATTACGCCGAGGTCAAGAATAGATTTCAAAAAAGTTAGTTCGAGATAGCTATCCGGATGGTCTTATGAAAGAGACCCTTTCATCGTAGACTATTAGTTAGAAATTTTTATACCAGGGTAACTTGTTGAGCGATGACATTAGGCTTGTTTAAGCGAATTAAGATATTCTTGTTCATTCAGGTGGAGAAACTGCCCTGAACAGAATAGAAGAAAACAAATCAATGGTAAGTAAAAGAATTTTTTTATTGTAGCGAACTGCAGCTTCAGTATTAGCAGTTAAATTTGTCGTGTTCCAGACTAGCATTTTTCCGGTTGGGGCTGTAGCTATGCAACATAGGCAACGCCGCATAGCTACACCGATATTGTTACGGTGCACCACCCCGTCACAATATATTGTTCCATAGCGCTGCAAATATATTGTGGTGAAAAGTAAGGGAGATAGAAGGGCGGCCGTGGTTTTAGACAATAAAAATATCGCTTGTTTTCTGTTCTATTTTTTTGCATTGGGAAATATGTTAGAGCTGTGTCTACATTACCCCGTAATACGAGCTTCTTTGAAAAGAATAAAAAAAGAGTTCATAAATAATATGTGAAAGAACAAAAAACGACAATATAATTCGCAGACAGCAAGTATATGCAAGATGTTTTCATATTAGAGAACGCAACTTTATTTTAATAGGTTTTAATAGGTTAAGTTTAAAAGTATTCTATTTCCTTTTATTAACTCGTAGGGCGAAAAATGACAAGCGTCAACGATTATTATTTCACATGTACACACTTATGAATGGTCTAATTTCTTACCAGTTTTTTGTTTGTTTTTGTTTTGTTGCAGCTCTATACAATACCATTTTTAAATGCTAAGCAATACTTTACATACTGTAAGCATTTTGCACGCCTACCTGCGTATCTAGATATCTCTCTAACCGCTTACGCCTGGGTGCTCTGGTGATCATTTCATTAACCAAATTTAGTATGGGACAGTGAGATAATCTGACAAATACGACGCACGGGTCAAGACATGCATATTGTCACAATTCCGTCGCGTACGTCGCCAAACACATGCCACCAGACAGTGGCACATACCCGCGGACGGGTAGGTGCCACTGGTATGCGGGTATGTGCCACTGGTGATTGACACTTAGTATCTACCCAGGAACGCGAGAACAGACATGGACAGTTTTAACACGTGAGCGTTAAGACAAACCTCACATCGGTAGTGTTGACCCGACAAATGCAAAGAATAAATCTTAGAGTCTGAGCATGAATCAAACCCAATCATTCCGCGCGGCAATTAAGTATTCTACCACAGAGCCACGCCTCGTCTAGGAACTACTTTTCCAATAGACACTAAAGTTCGTGAAACGTCAGTTGGGGCTGCACTGCTGGCCTATTTGATATTATAAACATCACATATGTACTCATATGATACAGCCGTAACGTCTGGTTAACGTCAATTGTAGTTAGGTTCCATGCGCTGAAGTTGATTTATGTAGCAGTGTCCGTCAAGAGCTGCCATCCTCTCGAGCCAAAGCGCTTCATATCAGCCTATCGCTTACAGTGTTGCTAATACCCATGATCGTGTTGGCATCGTGGCGAAAGTGCAAACTTTTTTATATAAACATCAACAACGCTTCAACGTATGTCTGTGCATGCAACATTTCTGCATTTATAAGCGTTCTTTAATGACGTGTCACTTATTACAAAAATTAAAAGACGACATCCTCTCCCGCGCATGGTTCGCATAACGTCGGTTCCCAAGGTACGTGGGATCTGCTAAATTTATTTTTTTAGTTTCTTCTTTTTGATTGCCTGCTGTTTCTTTTGAAGGCTGTCTCATTGGTCATACTGTTTATTTAGGCGAGATGATTTCAGAGCTGCGTTTTGTGCGGCAATTCAGTCACTGAGTCTGGGAAAGAATACGAGCACTCGTTTAGTGGTTTAGCTTTTTACTTTTTTATTCCCGTCACGCCCTAGAGTGTTTTAACTATGCAAGTACAAACACTAACCCACTGTTTCAGCTTGTTGGTCTATGATGGGTGACTGGGGTGACTGTACAGAAAGTAATTTCCAGTACAAACTAACTGACACCGCCTGCGCCCCGACTTTTATAGAATCCATCGTGAATAGACTAACTGACAGGTCGGTTGGCGAGAACTTGCATTATCTAGAGTTGTGAAGGGCGGTGGTGAGTGACTTTGTAAAACGACTGCGAACCCAGAGCTTGCTCCGCGTTTTATTGAAAATCTATTACCTAGAACAATTGATTTTTGCAGTCCCCGTCTGTCGAAAACTTGCCAAACTTGTCCCTCTCATTTTCACTTCGTTGTCGCCCTGTCTCGAAAGCAAGGTTGATACAAGACTAGTCAAAGCCAGTAGCAGTTCAATGGAAAGTCGTTTCCCCAACCACAGAAGTCACTTCCTCCGATGCTCTCTTACGTGCGATGGTGACAGCCCATTGTTCGGTGGAAGGATTGATTATCGTGGACGACTCTAATAGCTGTTTTCGCGTGCGCGAAGCCGTGGCTAATTTTTCACCGTCGCAAGGGTCAAATACAAATGATCGAGAGCAAGCGTGCGTAAGCAAAGCGAGACTGACTTTACGCGCACTTCGTTCATTAACCTGTCTTTTACTTTTGAAAGCATAGAAATAGGGCTGCATAAACCCAGTCCATCAATTCGGGCAGTGTTTCTCTATGACTGGCTTGCGGCAGTTAACATGCTTATCACTCACCTGGTGCTCAGCATATACGCTTATTGAGGCAGCATTGTTATTTGTAACGATGGCGGAGCATCTCCCTTTCTTTATTTGGTGCGTGAACCGGTCGACGAAATCTAAGCACAAATGTTTTATTTCTTGCATCACACATATTTTGCAGGAATTGTGACTAATAACAATAACCTGATCTATCTACCTACTGTTTCTTGTTGATGTTCGTGAAGTTTAGCGGCTCCGCTAGAGCATAAAAGTAGACGCTATAACTTCAAATACCTTAGCCAGAGCCTCCTCTATGTTAATAATAGAGGAGACGTTGCTTGAACAGATGGTTTTTACTAGCAGACGCGTCCTGCGTGGGCTTTGCGGACGGGGGAGAGGAGGGGGAGCACAGTGGCAAAGACCAAGCGTGCGGCACGTAACAGGGCGAGCATGCGCAGTGCGGTTACAACGCCAGGCATAAGCATGACATCGTGCGAACATTTAAAACAACACCCTTCCAAGAAATGCCCACATTAAAATACACTTCTCCATAAGAGAACTATGAGGCATGCGACCACTGCGAACTATGTCACCACGGCAATGTACACCCATTCCCGGGCACGTAGTTACGGTGAACTCAGTGCCCGTGGTGCGAAGACTACGTGCTGTGGTGACGAACTTACTGTGTCTATCACCCGGGCACGTAGTCATCACTGCACGAATGTTAACGCATTCTTAGCAGTGAAGCACACCATGAATTCAGTGTAGGTTCCGTTGTAACTCTTCCTGAACTTTTGTTGGAGCACGCCGGAGGGGGGGGGGGGGTCGGTCTTTCCGAATCTGCAGAGACTCGTTCCCCGACGTCATCACTTGATTGCTGAAAGAGTGGCCACATCGTTATACTCCACATCCAAAGGCCACATCGTCATACTCAGTCTTTTACACAGGCCCAAACGCACTATGCTCGGAAACAACTTGCTGTGGCAATGAAGGGAAAGCTACGGGGGCGGAGTGACTGCACATGTACTCCTCCGCGAAGTAGTCCGGCTAGACTCATTTTCTGAATGCTGACCTTGTTCGAGTAATACCACTGCACAGAATTCGCAACGTACACTTACACAGCTATGAGTGAGTGAAATTCGATATGAGCTCCTTCAGCGAATCACCTGAATAGCTGGGGGGCGACGAGCTCTCACCTAAAGACGACTACGTCATTTTGACTGTGAGGAGCTCCTAAAACGTGCGACGTTTAAAGACGAGCGAAAAAGCAAAATGCCACTTCATAAAACAAAACAAATAATAATCTCTTGGTTCATGCAGCGTCTCTTTATGAACGACATACTGTAGAAAATACCAACGCCTTTGTGAGATTATATTCCTCAGTGGTGGCACACGCCCACTTTGGTTCCGTGGCCTTCCCTTCATCGCCACAGAAAGTTGTCCCACTTGAGCCCGTTTTGGTAGTGCTTCTGCCAGTTTCAAGGGGGCGCTGGCGTCGATCGACGGGAGCGGTCGCCTACCACGTCGGCTCTGTGAAATATCGCAATTATTTGCGTCACATCAAGTTGTTCTCCTGCAAGCCTTCTACCAACGACTCCAAGAACGTCAGCCGCAACCGTAGACATCGTGTCGTGTCAAGGTGGGCCGTCTTCTGACCCTTTTTCGGTCACTTGAAGCCTTCGCCAAACCACCGCGGAGTTAAGCTTAACCGCAGTGAGGGCCGCGCTGGCCCTTCCTGGGGTTTCCCCGGTAATGGCGACTCCAAATCAAGTCACCGGCTACGATCCGGAGTCCCTACAGATCATACAGATGGATACCGCTCAAACCAAGACACCTCTACCAACCGAGAAAGAGTACCTCAAGGATATGCTCCGCGTCTGGCGCGGAAAGGAGAACGCCGCAGTGGCGTCGAGAGACGCCAGGGCTCCTGCAGCCAAACAACAAGCAGCGTCTCGCCCTCAGCAAGCACAGGGCAAGAACGTGCCGAGCGTCACCTCGCAGCGCGCCAAGCAACTCCAGTGGCGGCCGAAGAACACGCCGCGCATCAAAAAAGACGACATCATAGTGGTGATGAAACCGCGTGAGACGCTCGCCCTCAAGGCCACGTTTGGTCCTGGACAAGCCGGCGCTGCAGTCCGCAGCATCCTCGGAGCCGACGCAAGTGTGGGACTTGCGGTGTGGCCCCTCTGGGATCAAAATGTACTTGTGTGCAGGCTCAAATCAGTGGACGCCGCCGAGAGACTCCTCCGGGACATTAAGCTGCCAGTCGGGGGCCGCCAGCTAAAATTCCGGGGACATCCCAAACTCTCCGGTGAGTTCTGTCGGGACGTCGTGCAAGTCTCTCAAGACGAAGCGTCCGAAACTATGAAAAGCAAGCTCAGTGCTGAGCCAAAATGTAGTGTCTGTGCACAAGCTTGGGGACGCCCCGGTTGCGGTGATCACCTTCGCGGGAACCAAGGTGCCACGGACGGTGTTATACAACTGCGAGCGGCTCCCTGTTTGCTTGTATAAGAAGACAGTGCATGCATGCCCACTCTGTGGCACAGTGGGCCATCGAGCAGATACTTGCCCACGCCCGCAGCCCGGCCGCTGCACAAGCTGCGGCGTTCAGGTACCTGCTGCTACTCCTGACGGCCCCACGGAACACCAGTGCATTCCGAGCTGCCTCCTCTGCGGCGGTGGCCACAAGACTGGAGCTCCCGGTTGTGCTGGACAGTTCCGGCAGCCGGTCAAGTCGGGATCCCCACGCGGATCCAAGCCGAGGACAACGGGGGGGGGAGCACAAACAGGCTCTGACTCTCAAGACTGGCCCCAAGAAAGCACCAGCCGCCAAGTCGAATAAGCCAGAAACCAAGAAGACCAACACCGGGCACTCCACCAATGTAAAGTCTGGGACCCCGTCGGAGCCTCCTGTCTTGGTAAAGGACTTCCCACCCTTGACACCCGTCCAAGCACAGGTGAGCTGTTGGTGTTGGCAGCCTCCGGACGTTCCCCTTCTCCCTCCCCTACCGAAACCGCCCTACAGCAGCAGATAGGGGAGCTCAGGCGCCAGAACCAAATTCTTGCGCGCAAAATTCAGGAATTAGAAGCCAAGCAGGTCGGGTCGTCCGAGCCAGTGCAGGAAGCCGAGGCAGAGGACGGGGATGACGGCTCTTCCGTCACATCTCACCTCACTAGCGTCTCGCAGCAGGACGCGGACACGGTAGTTGGACCAGCTTCCATTACCGGATACATCGGTCGCATCGAGTCCCTCGAGCGTAAAACCGAGCAATTAGAGGCGAGCGTGGCAGCCCTCCCCACTCAAATCATGTCGGCAGTCCGCGAGTCCTTTCAGGACATGTTCACGGCAGCCTTAACGCAAGCACTTCCGGAAATTGTGGCAATGATTTCTAACTCAGTCCTCAAAGCCGTGCAGCCCTGGGTTATCGCCCAAATTAAAAACACCACCCAGAGCAGCTCCCCGCAGGTTAAACACAAGTCGGCCTCCCGTCAGGCAGCAGAAGAAGGCTTTTCGGGGCCAGCTCCAGGTCCGGACCGGATCTCTGCACCGTAAATAAATACTAAAAGATGGCTAGCCGATCTAACAAACAAGCTAAATATCTACAAAAATTTGAGATTGTACAATGGAACTGCCGGGGTTTTAGAGCCTGGAAAAAACGGTCGCACCTCCAGCTCTACTTGCAGTCCCTCGGAAACATGCCCGCCTTGCTTGCTTTGCAGGAGCCCGGTTTGGACGTTAAATTCTCTGGCTATAGCACTTTCCAGGGGGGGCCCTCGTCATGCATCCTGGTGAACAAGGCATATACCGCGATTCAGGTCGATTTAAACTTAAGTACTGAACAAGAATACACAATGGTCAGAGTACTGCCTCTCAGACGTCACGACCAGTCAATACACATCCTAAATATATACAGCCCCCCGCATAAGCCACGCGTAACTTTTAGCGTAATCTTCCTCCGGGCGATCAAGTTGGCAGACAAGGAACCCTTAGTGATCAGGGGAGACTTCAATGCTCCCAGCCTTCACTGGGGCTATCACTACGAGAAGGCCAGAGGACGTAAGCTGGCGGAGCTTATCTCCACCCTTCGCCTCACGCTGCTCACGGATCCGGCGTACCCCGCTCGAGTGGGGAACTCGGTAACCCGTGACACGTGTCCGGACCTCTCTATCGTAAAAAATGCTAAGGATGCTACCTGGGAGTACTTGGGCGATTCTCTAAGCAGTGATCACTGCCTTCTCCGGGTCACACTCCTGGAAAAGTCAGCTCATAAAAAATGCGGTCAAGCCAAGTTGACCGATTGGACCCAATTTCGCAATCAGACTATCCCTCCCGTACTAGTTTGTGGAGGCTATGCAGAATGGGCTCAACACGTAAACAACATTCAGAAAAGACTTGTTACTACCCTCCAAACCAACGAACAAATCCCCGCAGTTGACACTCACTTCCTGCACTTGTGGGAGGCGCGCCGAAGCTTAACAAAACGTTGGAAAAAGCAGAAGACTAATCGAAAATTACGTATCTGCATAGTCCAACTCACGAAACAAGCTGCAGCGTATGCTGCCCCACTCTCAGATTCAAATTGGATAGTCAGCTGCGACACCGCAGCTCGTCAGATGAGCTTCGTAGTCTCATAGACCCCTCTCAAATGAGAGGGGAGGTGCAGAAGCAGCTCCGGCGAGCTATGCAAGGGTACCAAGGCACTCCCGCACAGCTTGCGGATGCTCTGTGCGATAGGTATCTCTGCCGTACGGAGGACCCACCTGGGCCAGCGTACACGTACTTTGGTAAGCCTAATCACCAACTCGATGCCCGTTTTGAGTTGCATGACCTTAAAGCGGCTTTAGCTAAAATGCGCAAGGGTACGGCTCCGGGGGTGGACCGCGTAACAGTAAAGCTGTTGGCAAACCTCCCTGACACAGCCTACCTCCATTTATTGGAATACATGAACGAGATCTGGGACGGCCGTGCGCTCCCTTCCGAATGGAAGACGTCACTTGTGACTTTTATCCCCAAAGCAGACAAGGCCGTAAATACGGAAAATCTGAGGCCCATATCACTGACTTCGTGCGCGGGCAAGCTTATGGAGACGATGGTACGGGATCGCCTCTCCCCATACCTCGAGGGCAAGGGCTTCTTTGCAGACACCATGTTTGGGTTTAGCCCACACATGTCTGCACAGGACGTCCTTCTCCAGCTCCATAGGGCCGTCATACAGCCCATAACTATACAACACAATGATAAAGCCATCCTCGCCCTTAATCTGCAGGGGGCTTTTGACAATGTTAAACACAGCAGCATCCTGGCTAACTTGAGTTCCACCGATTGCGGGCCTAAGGCCTTTGCATATGTCAGAGATTTTCTCTCTAAACGCCAGGCACTTCTTCGGATCAAGGACGAGGAATATGGCCCGTACATTATGGGAATACGGGGTACCCCAAAGGGGCAGTGTTATCACCACTCCTTTTCAACATTGCTATGATGCGCCTTCCAAGCGAATTGGCCAGGGTGGAAGCCACACAACACGCCGATGATATTACAATCTGGACCACTGAAGGGAGCCTTGGTGAAATGCAGGAACGCCTTCAGCAGGCCGCATCCATAGTCGAGGCGTATGCCAACGATTGTGGACTCCCATGTGCTCCAAACAAATCGGGGCTTCTGCACGTTAGAGCGAAGCCAAGAGATAAGTCAGCCATACACATCTCCCTGTCTGGGGTTCCCATCAGAGAGGTGGAGGAGCTCCGGATTCTGGGCCTGTTCATTCAGCAGACTCAGACCGGACTCCACTATAGCGAAACTCAAGAGAATAGGCGAACAGGTAGGGCGCATGATCCACCGCGTTTCCAACAAGCGGGGTGGTCTGCGGGGCAGGGACGCGCTTCGGCTCGCCCATGCCTTCGTGACTAGCCGGATCCTCTACGCCGTTCCATACCTTCGCACTAACAAGCAAGAAGACGAAAGAATAGATGAAATCCTTCGTAAGGTTACTAAACGAGCTCTGGATATCCCGGTGCCACTTCCAACGCCAAACTGAGGGCGTTAGGTGTGCTCAACTCCTACCAGGAGTTGCGGGAGGCCCACCTTATGAATCAATATACGCGGCTCGTGCAGACGGCTCCCGGGCACCACCTGCTGAACCGCTTACATATACAGCACACTTGCACTGCAGAGGATGCGGAGCGTATTCCGGAACTGTGGCGGCGTATGCTCTCGGTCTCTCCACTCCCCAGTAACATGGATAAGCACACGCACGAAAGCAGAAGACAGGCGCGGGCTCGGACGCTTGAGAGGCAACACGGCTCTCGACCTGGTGTATTCTACGTAGATATAGCGGGGCCTTCGCCCACGGGATTTTACACGGCCTGTGTAGCTCACCGGGAAAAGCATGTCAATGGGCTCCCGTTCCGAGCTCAAAATCCAGAGCGCGCTGAGGAAGTCGCAATAGCGCTTGCTGCTGCGGACCCCAACTCGAAAGTTATCATCACGGACTCCCGGAAAGCATGTGCTCATTACTTGGTAGGAAAGATATCCCCCTAGCCAGCCAAATTCTAAAACGGGCTCTTGCTGATCCAGCCCCGAAACGCATCGTACGGGCTCCTGGCGATCAGGGCTTACGAGGTAATGAGGCCGCTGACGCGGCCGCCCGAGCGCTTACCCACAGGGCTCCTCACCATGGCTCTTATGACTCGGAGGCCAATACACCGCTGCTGCGGTTCAAAGAAATTCTGACCTATTAGCGCAACACTCACCGCCTTTACCCGGCTCCTGCAAAGGGGCTGAGTAAGGCGGAAGAGCGAACTCTAAGGCGCCTGCAGACAGGTACTCTACTCTGTCCTGCAATCCTAAAACATTTCGATGCGAACACAGATGGGTGGGGCCCACACTGTGGGGAGACGTGTGATATCTTCCACATGGTGTGAGCATGTCCGAAAAATCCCCACCTACCCCCTTCCCCTACCCCTTCCCGAGAGACATGGGAGACTGCACTCCTCAACTGCTCATCACTAGAGTCTCAACGGGCTCTGGTGAGACGGGCGCGAGTAGGGGCCTCGTCATGCGGTGTCCCGGACTAAGGACGCCGACCATGTAGCGGGGTCATGCTTTGGCCCCGTACCTCTCTCTTTTATAATAAATGTTTTTCATCATCATCATCTGCCAGTTTCACGGAGTGAATGATTATGAGTGGGGCGAAGCATCCACCCGTCTCTCTGTAAATATGCTGTGATTCCTATGCCGGAGGGACGCGGGAGTTCCCTAGATTAACGCCTAGGTGGCTCGAGCTGCACGGCCGTTCACTGGATCGCACATCAGTGTCCCACCACTCGTTGAAGGAAACGCTGGTCCATCGAAGCGTGTTGGTTTGGGCATGCATGGCGATTGTTGTAGCGCGAGGACAGAACGACGACAAAGGGACAAAAGAAGACTTCTCCTTCATTAAATAAACAAGAATAATAATGACGAAATAACAATTAAGCATTCCCAAACTATACCCAATTACGGAACATTCAGGCACTACCCCACCACTCTGCGACGCATTTACTCGAGTCCCCCCCCCCCCCCCCGGGAAGATGCGGGCGGCATTTTTTTCTGTCATTAGAGAGAGAGAGAAGGAATGTAGAAAAGGTAGGGAGGTTAACTAGACTATGCGTCCTGTTTGCTACCCTACACATGGGGAGGGGGAGAGGGGAGTAAAAGAGAGAGAGAAGGATAAATTGATATATACAAGAAGATACGAAAGTTTCTCGTCACGCGTTATTTAGGCTATTCCCGTTGGGCTATTTCCACTCAGTATCACTAGTAATTTGCAGATGGTGGGCTATGTACGTTTTGAGGCTACAACTTACGCGTCGCAAACTAATCTGATACACCGGTGTAGCCTCGGTAAGCGGCGGGGAGGTTCAACCATCCTCCCCGGTATGTTTCAGCTTTGCATACATACATACATACATACATACATACATACATACATACATACTACATACATACATAACTACATAATCATACATACCTACATACATACATACATACATACATACATACATACATACATACATACATACATACATACTACAACATACATACATACATACAAGCAGAGAGGATTGAAAAGGTGGGTGACAAGAGCATTAGCATGTCCTCTATCGTGCCGACGTCTGTTTTGGTGTCTAGCAATGATCCTGTTCTACTGCGCAACAGATGCGTGCATATTTATTATTTTCGTGGCCCTACAGCAGCCTTAGATACGCAAAATAAAACTGTTGAAAGTAGAAGTATGTCTTTGTGTCACTTCTTCGTGTCCTCAGTTTCGGCGCATTTTCGCCATTATTATTCATAATATTTAATGTCATCAGCATATAGATTTAGCTTTTATATATTTTTCAACATGCTGCAAACGTTTGTACATGACTACGACTTCTAAATACCACAAAAAACAACAGATATATGATTCTCATAAACTATAGCGAATTTTATCGATAGAGTACACGGCTTCATGTCGACAGAGTGAGATTCACGTCGAGGCCTACGTCTTCAATGGTTGTCTCAAAGACCTGAACAATGAATTTCGCAGTGACTCGGCCATTCACGCCTTCTATCGCCTGCTAGACGCCATAAACGTGACTAACGAGCTTTACTCCTTTTGCTAGATTCACTCTTCAGTAGTACTTGGCCAGCTCAGTGATCATTTTCAAGCCGCAATGCAGGCGGCACGTTGTGAGGTGACTCAAACGCATCGCGCGCACTCTGCTCGAGCTGGTGAGGGAGCGTCCGCGTACTGGCGGGAAGACAAAACGCGCGATATACATCCCCAATTTCTACTTTTCTACCAGAGATGGTGCTGCCTGTGCAGAGTTGCCGCGCCAACAAGCGTTGAGAAGCGTTGGCAAGCTGCCTTCTTTCCCACGTGTCGTTGTCTCTTCAAGTAGTGCATTATTTGTTACCACCATGAGTCTTGTTTTCATACAACAACTGAAGGTTGTCCAGAAGGCCCACAATGCAGCGGTGAGGCTAGGCCTCCCCGTTCCTACGTGGGAGCGGTCCACGACTCTACAACTGTCAAAGGAGGGTGGAATCCTCCAGGACCCCGATAACGTTTTCCATCCATCCATCCATCCATTCATCCATCCATCCATACGTACATCCATCCATACATATAGTATAAATATGGTATGCAAGCTTCTTGTAGGGTAGGGCGCTCAGTTTATTTCACTGGGCAAGCATTCGACGTCACAAGGCGAGGGAAACATGGTCAGATGAGCCCACAAAAAGCGAGTTGAGGGTAAGCGTTCATTTCATTGTATTTTCACCATTCTACGCTGAATAACTTCTAACTGGTTTCCCTATTACTGCCGTTAATGCAGCACTCACCTCTTTGGATTTAGTGTATGCAACCTGCTAGAAAGCATGCAAAACAAAGGGGCCTTTAAAACTTTTATAGGGCCTCATCAATGTGACGAGCAGTTAGTCTTATGACGGTTGCTCACTTTGTAATTATATTTTTATACCGCGATGATTATTACAAGGAACAGGAAATAAGCCTAACCAACGAAGGCTGAACTAATTGGTAAGGAAAAATTGATTTAAATTAGGCGTGCAAACAGGGATATAAGAGAGCATATCACGACTTCAAAAACGCCGACCATCGACTGAAAAGGCACACAATGACGAAACAAAAAAAAACGTAATTGAAAACTGAATGAATGTGTAGTTTCCTGCGGGACAATTGTGAGGAAGCACGGCGCCGGAATTTTAAGGTGAAGTCGCCACACGCATTTTCTTTTTGCGCCGTTACTCTATTAACAAGAATCTTTCCGCGACGAGCACGACGATTTTGAAATCGTAAAGGGTAACTTATAACATAAGAATCCTATTCCTCTCCTCTCCAGTGTACCTTTCAAAAACACATGACATCCAAAAACCCACTGAAGCTTCCAGGTGACAGTTAAATCGGAAGCATTACATTCACAATACTACTGGCCACTGTGGGGTGCGAGAAAGGTGGCAACTTGCTGGTGCATTTCAGGCTCGGTTTCTAATACTTTTTTTGAGCACAGCAAAAAAAGATACTGAAGCATTGAGTAAGAAAAAAAAACGAAAGAAGTTCGACACTCGGCACCTGTGTTCAAGGCTGTATAGAACGCGTGGCACCACATCCGTTAGGGTAGTGAAGCTCACTCTCTTCGCATTCGCGTGTTCAAAAGCCATTTCCTTTGCAAATACACGATGGGCGTAGGCAGCTGCAACCTGGGCGCGCAGCCGAGGTGACAAATAGAGCATCGTTTTCTCCCAGAGGAAGCAATCGCTGCAGCCGGAATGGTGTTTATGGGAGTCATTCGTATTCCTTACCGACATTTCTTAAAAAAAAAAGCAGAGTTACGAAGCGAAAGAAAAGTGAAAAGAAGTATTCAAACAGCGCGTACGTAATAAGAAACTCTACCTAAACAGAGAACAACGGGTTTCTTCTCGGATACACAGATAGCCTCAGCGAAAAACAAAAACAAAAAAAATTGCGTGGTGAGTCATCTTGTAGACGAGGAGCACAGGCAGACTCACGAGCGGCTATGTGCAATGCTATGTATACTGTAGGCATCTATTATGCGCTTCATCTTCACCGTCTTCTGAACAGCAGTGAATCATCATCGCCTGTTCTGGCTGACAATCATCATCGTCTCTGAACGTGTGCTTTATCTTCGGGTCCGTTGCGCTTGTTCGTTCCCGAGTTCACGGTCAATAAACCTCGTTACAACCGAGTCGTCATACGTGGTGGAGGTGGAATGACGATCCCAGTACCTCTCCTCGCAACGCCTACTCGCTGGAGCTCCGTTCATATTGCCGCTTGGACCCGGATCCACCAACATATCTCAGAGTGAGCGGGTGGATGCCCTTTCTGCTCCCGTCCCTGCACCGCAAGCCCCTTCTCTTTACATCGTAAACCACCAGCGTGACCCTCCGATCTTCGCTGGTCTCCGTGGCGAAGGTGTGGAGGACTGGCTCGATAACTACGAGCGAGTAAGCGCAACTAATCACTGGGACGACTCTAACAAGCTCCGCCAAGTATCACTTTATCTCACGGGCGTTGCCAAGACATGGTTCTTGAACCACAAGATCAACCTCACCGACTGGCCTGCCTTCAAGCAGCAGCTTCGCCAAGTATTCGGCACGCCAGCCGTTCGATCCGCTCAAGCGAGGAGGACCCTAGATACTCGCCAACAACATCCCGACAAGTCATACACATCTTACATTGAGAATGTCCTTGCGCTTTGCCGGCGCGTCGATTCTTCGATGTCCGAGTCGGACAAACTGCGCCACATTCTGAAGGGCATCGGAAGCATTGCCTACAATGCCCTTGTTGCCAACAATCCTACTACTGTCGCTGACGTCGTCTCTACGTGTCAGCGTCTCGACGAACTTGATTCTGTTCGCCTTCAGTCGGGCAATAGTGAACACCGTACAGCAGACCGTGACCTGCGTGACATGATACGGGAGATCATACGCAAAGAACTCCAATCCATGCGCATCTCACCACCTTCTCCATCTGTCATACAGCCTTCAAGCATGGCCTTGCGTGACATCATAAGGGAGGACCTAACATCAATCACTGGTCCAGCCTACGTACAGCCACCTCCGTCTAGCCCTCCAACGTACGCGCAAGTTGCGGCTGCGCCTCCTCGCAACGTAAACTCTACTTCGCCGCTGCCATCGTTCACGTCAATGCTGCTGCACCACCGGTTCACCTGCGGCCAATGCCACCCGACCCTCCACCTGTCCACTTGAGTGCGCTATCTCCCGGTGCGCGGAACGCCCTCTACTACCCGCCTTGGCGCCCGTCTCGCCCAGCATGTTTTTACTGTGGATATCGTGGCCATATATCGCGCTTCTGCCGCAAGCGCCAGCAGGATGAGCGTCGCGGGTACGACATGCGCGAACAGGACTTTTCCAGTAGGGATTTTACGCCCGGCGTTATTCATCTGGACAGCAGTGGTCTCCATCTCCGCCCACGTCGACTGAGACGTGGAATACTTACCGTTCAAGCCGACGCCGATCACCTTCGCCCTTTCGTCGCTCCTCCACTCCTCTTCGGTCAGCCTCCTTTACGACTGACAACCAATCGGAAAACTAAATGATGCAGTTTTCGGAGGAGAAACTGCATTTAACAGTAGAACTGATATTCCTCCAGCACGCCCATTCAACATGGTTTCTGTTAATGTGGAAGGAGTTCTCGTGGACGCTTTGGTGGACCCGGTGCTACTGTTTCTGTGATTAGGTATGATTTGTGTAAACGCCTAAAAAAGTAATGACACCTTATAATGGACCCAATCTAGTCGAAGCCCAGGGGAACACTATCCGCCCTTTGGCTCTTTGTACTGCTCGTGTTTTTATCGATCGCATTTTGCATTACATCCAGTTCACTGTACTTACCCAGGGCTCTCACCAGCTAATTCTAGGGTGGGACTTCCTATCTTCTTCTTCGGCCGCTATATGTTGTGGTGAACGGATTCTGCTCCTTACTAATACGGACTCCGTGTTCGACGAAGGCGTCTACAAGCCACTACGCCTCTTCGCTCGCGAAGATCTTGAAGTACTGCCACATCAAGAGCGAATTGTGACCCTGACCTCTAAAGACATCGATTACGGTGACGTCTTGGTGTCCCCTTCGTCGACTTGCGTCGCAAAATGCGTAGCCCTTGCATCAGGTGTCGTACGCTTTCACCATTGCTCCGCGCTCGTCATTGCTGCGAATGTAACACCAGAGAAAGTTCTCCTGCCAGAGGGCACTGCAGTAGCCTGTGTTGTGGATGCTGAGCCTGTCAGGGTCACGCCACATAAACTTGCTTCTACCAACGACCCTTCTATGAGTGAGCCTGGATCATCCTCTCCCTTTACAGACCTCATCAGTGATGACTTAACAGCTATGCAATCGCAGCAGTTGCTTGCGTTATTAACAAAACACGGCGATTCTTTCGACACCTGCTCCTCGACGTTGGGCCGATATACCACTGCAGCGCATCGCATTCAGACGGAGGGAACATCTATTGTACATCGCCGCCCGTACCGCGTATCTCTCGCTGAGCGAAAAATCATCGAGGAAAACGTCGCCGACACGCTCCAACGAGAACTAATTCGTCCATCAACTAGTCCTTGGTCATACCCTGTTGTTTTGGTACGAAAAAAAAATTGCCCGCAGCTTCCCTCGGGGGAACACTGAGGAGGATGCGGACCATATAATTGGTTAACGGGGTGTTAAAGTGCGACTTACTTGGGTCGATGGCTAAATTGGTTAACGTGGTTGTGAAATGGGGTGTTAAATTGCGACTTACTTGAGTCGATGGCTAAATTGGTTAACGTGGTTGTAGGAGGGGGTGTTAAATGAGTGAACACGTACACACGTATGCGAAAGGGCGGCGCTGGTCGAAGGGACGTCGATCATTGTGTTTGTGGATTCGTTGAAATTCATTTCACCGCGACCTTGGACGTCGACGCGCCGTACAAACCAACCGACGAGCGGCAACTGAGCGAGCGAGCGCCGACCTTGAGTATATATGCAGCACGACGGCGCATGCACTGTCAGCTGTTGAATGTTCTCGAAGCGCGACGCCACATGCGCGTCCACTGGAGAATCAGGAGAATTGTAGATGTCGAACGTGGTGTGTAGAGGAGGAAGGGTGCACAGATGGTGGAGGAGTGAAGCGCGCGCGGTGTGTAGAGGAGGAAGGGATGCACAGATGGTGGAAGAGTGGGCGACGGCGCGACGGCGCATGCGCGCGCGTCAGCTGTCGAATGTTCGAGAAGCGGTGCGGACGGTGCACTACAAGGCGCGAGTATAAGATGCTCCGCATCTAAAAAAGATGGCTCTTTGCGCTTTTGCGCTGATTACCGGGCACTTAACATCACACGACAGGACGTATACCCCATGCCACACATCGACGACGCCCTTGATTCACTTCAAGGCGCCGAATACTTTTCGAGCCTTGATTTGCGTTCGGGATATTGGCAAATTTCCATGCACGATGACGACAAAGAAAAAATGGCATTTGCAACTCCCGATGGCCTATACGAATTTAACGTGATCTGATGCCTTTTGGGCTCTGCAATGCGCCCACGACGTTTGAAGGCATGATCGACACTGTCCTGCGTGGTGTAAAATGGAAGACGTTTTTTTGCTACCTTGATGACATTATCATATTTTCATTAACGTTCTCTCAGCACCTGAGGCGCTTGGATGACGTCCTAACATGCCTCGCCGGCGCGGGTCTGCAGCTCAACACTAAGAAATGCCGTTTCGCCACCAAATCCATCAAGGTTCTCGGTCATGTCGTCAGCAAGGACGGTATTCGCCCTGACCCTAAAAAGATCGCTGCCGTCCTTTGATTTCCATGCCCCACAAGACTTAAGGATTTGCCAAGTTTTCTTGGTCTCGCATCCTATTTTCGTTGCTTCATACGAAATTTCGCTTCAATAGCTGCGCCACTTCACAAAATACTTCTTTCTAATGCACCCTTTGTGTGGTCCGAGGAATGTCAGTCGGCGTTTCACCTATTGAAGGAAGCTTTGACGTCAGAGCCTGTACTCTGCCATTTTGATGACACCGCCCCGACACTCCTGCATACCGACGCCAGCGGTTGCGGTATAGGTGCTGTTCTCCTCCAACGCGATAACTCTGGACGGGAAAGGGTCATCGCATACGCTAGCCGAGTGCTTACTTCTACCGAAAAGAACTATACCATCACTGAGCAGGAGTGCCTCGCTGTGGTTTGGTCCATGCAAATGTTCCGTCCTTATCTATACGGCCGTCACTTCACCATCGTAACGGACCACCACGCCTTATGCTGGCTTTCTACAATGAAGAACTTGTCCGGACGCTTGGGTCGTTGGATTTTACTCCTACAGGAGTATCAGTTTGAGATTATTTATAAATCGGGCAAAAAACATCAAGACGCCGACGCTCTTTCTCGTTTCCCACTACCTACGGATTCGTTCGACACTCCAGCTGCCATCTCCGACGACACCAGTGCGGACGTGACTCCCAGTTCTGTTGCCTTGCTCGCCTCGCTGTACCAACCGCCAACCGACGATGACCAACCCTTCCGTACTCGCGAGCAGGCTGACCCGTATTGTCGGCGCATTATAGACCACCTCTCAGGAGCTACGCGTCCACCCAATGCACGCCTTCGTCGACAACTCGAGCACTTCAAGCTTCAGGATGGTCTGCTGTATCGTCACATATATCATCCTGACGATCAACGCTGGGTACCTGTTCTGCCACGCGCTCTTCAACATCATGTACTTAACGCCTCTAATGACGATTTGACTGCTGGCCACCTCGGCTTTCACAAAACCTACGACCGCATTCAAAGCCGCTTTTATTGGCCTGGCATTTCTACCGCCGTAGCAAAGTACGTGGGTTCCTGCTCCCCGTGCCAACTTAGCAAACTTCCGACATCTCCCCCTGCTGGTCAATTACAGCCAATGACGTGCCCTACAACACCTTTCGAGGTGGTCGGTGTCGATCTTTATTGGCCCCTTCCTGTTACTGGCGCTGGAAATAGATGGATAGTCACCGCCATAGACCATCTGACACGCTACGCCGAGACAACTTCAGTAGCTACTGGTTCAGCATCACAAGTTGCTGACTTCGTCCTTCAAGCCATAATTCTACGTCACGGTGCTCCTCGTGTAATTATAAGTGCCGGTGGAAAGGTGTCCTTATCACAGCTTCAGATTTTAGGTGAAGTTCTTCGCGTTTCTGGTACTACACACAAGACGGCGTCTAGCTACCATCCTCAAACAAACGATCTGACCGAGAGATTTCATCGAACCCTTGCCGACATGATCACCGTGTACATTAAACCGGATCACAGAAACTGGGATAAACTTCTACCGTTCCTCACTTTCGCCTACAACACCGCTGTTCAGCGCACAACCGGCAACTCACAGTTTTATCTCGTTTACGGTCGTTCACCTACTTTCTTTATCGATGTTTCCTTCTTCATCAGCAATGGACCTCCATCACCATCTTCTTGCGAAAAATATATTTCACGCCTTGCCCAGTGCGCTTGTATGAACACGGAAGCTATGCAACAAGCAAGGAAGGCCGTCTACGACACCTCTCATCGTGTGGTATCATTCCGAACGGGTGACGAGGTGCTGCTATTGACACCAATTCGCACACCTGGTCTCTGCGACAAGTTCCAGCCTCGATTCATCGGCCCATATGTTGTTTTAGAGCAGACCTCACCTGTCAACTATCGTGTGACGCCGCTTGTCGTGCCAATTGACCACCGTTACCGCAGCACCGACATTGTACACGTTTCCCGCATGAAGCTTTTCACACGACGTTCCTCGTCACCTTGACTACCCGCCTACAGCGGCCAGGCTGGCTGCTTCCACGGGGGGGGGGGGGGGGGGGGGGGGGAAATAGTGTAGGCATCTATTATGCCCTTCATCGTCATCTGAACAGCAGTCAATCATCATCACCTGTTCTAGCTGACAATCATCATCGTCTTCGAACATGCGCTTCATCTTCGGGTCCGTTGCGCTTGTTTGTTCCCGTGTTCACGGCCAAGAAACCTAGTTACAACCGAGTCGTCATAATACCTGCAACTGCGGAAACTTGCGTACGACTGAAACACTATAGAAGAACGGATACAGGGAGGCCGTTTCACGTAACAAGAGAGACACGAAGAATTAAACACAGCAAGCCAGTCCACAAATAAAACATAGAAAAAAAATGGCTGGGTTTCAATCCGTAACTTCGAAGCTCGAGACATCAGTTTTAAGGTTACAACCATTATTTCCTGTCATGTTTTGTTATCCCTCGCACCCTTTCCTTTAACGAGGAGCGTATCACACAAGGTGCGTTTTTGTAATTTCCAGCTTCGTAAAACACTTCTTACGCGAACCTGCACTGTGATTTACTTGTGCATGTTTTCTGCTGCAAGGACATGAACAGCAGCAATGTCTCCGACAACCGAAACACGTGCTAAGTGAGAGCGAAAAAATCCAGTGACAGCTTTGCCCAGTTGCAGTCGTCAATTGAGTGGGCTATAACAGCCATCTGTTATCTTATTTTGTGTTAGTTTCCTTATTGCTATGAGTACTTGTCCTCAAGACTTGAGATGCGATATGAACTTCTGTAAACACGAGCCGTGAGATCAATACTGTGTAATACTGAAATGGTGTTAAGTGGGAATTGTGATCAAGTGGTGGAGGCCAACTTGTCATACAAGACTCGAGCTTTCTGGAGCCTAGACAGGCCTGGACACCATTGTCATTGAGGTTGCGGCTGCTGTTATCGCTGTCAACGCAAACGCTCATGCTTAGGGCCTTAATTTAGACATATAGGCCAAGGTTGCAGCTTAATTTACACGATAATAAAGGGATCAGAAGAAGAGGTTTGACGTCTCACGTTGGTTGATTGATTGATTGACTTACTGACTGACAGACTGACTGACTGACTTACTGACTAATTGATCGATTTAGTGGCTGAGAAATATATCAAACTGAATGTTATCTGGTCTATTTTCATGATAACACATTGACGTTACCATCAAGTTCTAGTTGGACGCTTGAGCGTCCAACATGTTCTACACTGTCTTTACGCGGAGCATATTACCGTAGAGGCAATCTTCTTACTTGCGCTCATATATGTGCAGAGTGATTTTTTAAATATCCTGGTTTCCAATTTTTTTCTGCTAATTCAGCAGCTGATTCGTGGTCTTGCGATGAATGGCTCTGACGCAGCTTAGCCTCATGTGCGGTAACATCCCGATGTAAAAACACTGAATGTACTTATACCAATTCACAAGAACGCTTCGTCTTCAGCTAAGAATGACGTAAACAAACGAGCGCTAATGTACTTGCTGAGCCACAAACCCCGCATTCATTTGTAAAAAAAAAAGAATAGACATATAATGGCAACAACTTTGAAACTGTTCACTTGACTGTGTCTAGCGTTCGAACGTTAAGTAAACCGTTTCAATTCACTAGTTAGCGCTCTTGTTTCTTTCCGTAGCAAACCTTTTATTCGTAGAGCCTGTCATGTCCGGGATCCGCGGTATCTCTTCTGCACATTATGAACGGGTGTGGACCCCAACCATTGGTCTAATCTCTCTACTCAGCACTGCTGCACTAAAAATGGAGGCAAAACTTAGCGCAAAGACTTTGGTGTGTGCACAGAATTCTGTGGCCTAATAGAAAAATATCATGACAAAAGCGGGTGCCAAAGAAGTTGAGTAAATTCCCATGCACACAGCTTCCATTAAAAGAAGGCAATAGATAGCCCCACAAACGGCGTGAGTGTTACTATTGTCATACCACTGTCACTTGCCACCTTGGTATAAAAAAAGTGTTGGGCATACTATTCACTCCAAACTTAACAAAGATGGTAATATAGATCAGTATTAAAATATATCGGAGCACCTCAAGTGAAGGCGTCTTTGTAAACATGTGTGAAAGTGGGTATGTATGGTCAAGATGCATTAAAATCACACTATCAATTGAAAGCTTGACAAAGTGTTTAAATAAAAGCAGTTATACAATATATGTGTAAGTATAGCTAAACAGTGAAATGCATTTAGCCGACGAAGGGACGAAATTCAATTTTTCATTGATGTGCGAAGCAAAACAGGTGGAATCGTTCACGTGGCTAGTCCACAATAAATTTTGTAAGAGCCGGCTATAAAGAAACCTGATGTGCTGTTTTTCGTTATTTATTATCAAAATTATTATTACTTCATGTGAGCATCAGAAGGTAATATATCCATACTTCTGTATTCTATAAAGAGCTGCCATTTTTACAGTGCATGATGCATAGATCTGAAAGAAAGATATAAAAACGGACATCAACCTCTTATGTACCTCTAGCGCAGCCCAATGGGATGCCACATTTTCAAGCAAAATACCACCTTCTTCCGTAAGAACCAACAATGAAAAAAGGTGCATTAATTTAGAGGATGTCTTGAAGTTTAAAAAAGCTTTTATTGCTACTCTGTCTAAATGGCTTAGAGAGAATAAGTAAGCGGGGCCTTTGAAGCAGCCGCTCAGCCTTTCGCGAAGCCACATTTCCCTCAAGAATGTTAAATTAGTGGGCTATGTTGCAAAGGTCTGATCTGGGTGTTTTTAATGTCGTGCATACTTTTTGCCACCAGCCTGTCCCTCAAACCATAGTTCAATATTTCACCAAAGTCGCACTTTCTTCCTAAGCGCTTAAGTTCTACAATAAGGTCTTTGACACTCTCTTGCTCCTGTTGGACCCGCCTGTTGAAATGGCACCCTTCAGAAATAACTGAATTCACAGGACTCTGATAACTATTAGGCAGTTGTTTGAGCAAGGCAAATGTTTTGTCTGCAGGCGTGTCCGGAACAAGCAATTTTTTTAAAACCTCATTTGTTTCTGCGCCGATGACCGACAGAAACACTGGCACAACTTTTTCTGGTTTTACATCATTTACAATAATGAAAAACTGAAAGCGTTGACTCAAAGCTATGAGATCATGGGTCAAACTCGCTTAGGTTTCCCAAGTGCGACATTCTACAAAGTTAAAGCACTCAACAGTCTGCGTTTGACGAGCGTGGCTTACTCAGGTGCACAATGGCGGCGCAGTGGCGTTTCCCGGCGATTCGTTGAAAAACCGCAACACTACTGGAAATCTGGCGTTATACCTTCTATTCGTTGCTACCGCCATTCAACAGCGTGACTCAGCCTGCACTTCTGGACTCAAATCCCATCCTTATCGCAATATGATGTGACGGAGACACAGCTTGAACAACCAGGAATCAGCCGTTATTCAGTGGTGAGCAACCCCCATATATACATATATATATATATATATATATATATATATATATATATATATATATATATATATATATATATATATATATATATATATATATATATAGGCCAGTTCGACGTCGCCTGCCACAACATACACAACCAACAAGCAGCAGGCAGATAACGCAAAACAGCAGTGCAGCCATATCACTGTTCGAAGGCTGACATTTCACGTTACCAAACCATAACTGCTGGCGCTGTGCGCATAAGCAGAAAGCTGAAACACACAGGACAGCTAATAAAAGTGAGATTGTCGGTAATTTACGTTTATCGCCGAAGTTGTGCATCTGTAATGTTACTAACTTACTCAAACCACTAACATATACGTGCTGCATAAAAAACAACACATGTGCAGCTCCTCCGGCTTTCTCTTCTGCTGTAACCAAAATTAACTTTCTTTATATTGTTGAAATGATATGCTTTTAATGGCTCAACAGGCAACTGTGCCAAAATCTGAAAAAGAGAATACTCTTCCCACAATATCACACAGAATAGAACGTTTCCAAATACAAATCTCTCTAGGTGCACAACAAAAGTTGACGGTGATAAGAGCTTCGGCAGTACACGAGCACTGTTTGATTTTCCTGAGCATGCGCTGTAGAACACGACTTTTGAATGTGTGCAAGACTATGTACTTAAACTAAAGGTTACGTTATGGCAAAATTAAAACACGGGACCAACTCAAGCATTGTAAAATATTGGTGTGCTTAAGAAAATCACTGAAACACACACACACACACACACACACACACACACACACACACACACACACACACACACACACACACACACACACACACACACACACAAACACACACACACTTGTGAATCACTATAATAGAATCGATATCTTTTTCTCTCTTACCTTCAAAGCAGAAGATGCAATTTTACCGTTATAGTCATTAACACACGTAAGTTTTTCGATTTCTTGTAATAATATTGATTTAGGGATTGCCTAGCTGATATAAGGTAGTTGATAATCAAAGCGTCTCCCCTTGCTTTCACCTATGGTTAGCACAAATTTAAAATATCAGGAAGTCGAGATCTGCAATCAAACCCTCTCTTAAGGCCCGCATATCATATTTCTTCAGTTTATATGTAAATTGATGATTCGCATTCTCCTTGCTGAAGAGTGGATCCTAAACAGAGGATGCCGTTATTTTACATTATAGCAATATTTACTGGCGCAATACACGCAACTGCTCATAACACTGAACGTAAGACACAGTGCCCCTCCCCGCCCACAAAAAAAGGTGGGGAGTGGTTCACTTGACCAATTCGTAAGCGCACGTAAAATGTAGTACCATGTGCAGTATGTTTGTCAGAAAACAAAAATTGCGAAATTAAAACGCACGTTAATTCTATATACAATTTACTTATATTTAGAACAAGAGTCAGTAATAGAATTATCTTGGAAACAATTTCGTAGCACGAACACGACGTCAGAATAATAAAAACAGGAGTGTTACCATCAACATTTCTTATAGTATTCTTTGGGACAATCGTCGCAAAACCATGGCATGATTATGGGAGATGCGTCAGTGGTGGGTCCTGGAACTTTCGACAACCGGGTGTTCATTATAATGCACTGACATTACAGTCTCGACCGCTGGCAGAGTACTCGGGTACTCGGGCCTCTATCATTTTACCTTTATCAAAATATGACCACCGTGGCCTGGGTGGAGCCTCAGAAATTTTCCTTGGCCGTATACTGCCTTCGAAATGGTGCTGCGGCGTGGCATCAGTACAAATCCGTGTGGCAGCAGTGCTGGACCGAGCGGAGCTGCAAGCTCATAGCTGCCTTGGGCCGGATCTCTTATGACACCAACGAGTCCAAGATTGCCCATACCGAGGATGGGGTTCAGGAGGGGCCATGCCTCGAGGCTCCCAGGGTTCATTCCAGTTCATCAGAACATTGTGAACTTTCCTGCTGTTGCCATTGACTGGAGTGGCAGTAGTCTTGCTCTGAAGGACCCGTACTGTGTATCGGTAATTGAGCTGAGAATATTGCCGTCAGAACTTCTTCCGTCAGAGATGGTGCCCTCACGCTTGTCATCATCAGAGCACATGAGCGTGCTCATTTCTGCAGGGCCCTACCAAATACAAGCTCCCGAACTCTACCACAATAGGTTCGCCAGCAACACGGCCAACGATCCCCCACTGCTTGAAGGAAACCTTCAAGATAATGGCCATAAGATGAGTGCAGACCAATCGGAGCAATATTCCCCGATGACTCATGCTTTTGATTGCGCCCAGACGCTCATTTTCAAAGCGACATCTCTTTAGAGGGAACTGAGGGGCAATCGAGAAGGAGGTTCTTGTCAACCAAAACGTCTTGCTGCAGACCTACTCTCCAGCTGGAAAGACTGCTTCTTACCAAATGACGTCGTGTGCAGACTTCTACAGGGTCCACAAGCTCGACTACCTCAAGGAGCGGTAAACCAAGAAGGCTCCCAGACCGTGGCATGCGTCACGAAGGGGACAGCCTTCTCAGGGGGACAGATATTTCGCAAGACACACAGCTGCAGCTCGACCCACCATATGAAGTACGCCCGATGCCACATTGTGAAAAACTCAACTAATACTCATGCTGTGCTGTCTTCAGAACTACGACAGGACAAGCGTCAGCATTTCAGGATGATCTTGCTACCAAGACAAGGTAGTCATTGCCACCCACCATGACCATTTACAACAAGTTTACCGACCGCAGTGTCACAGCTCATTCCACCTGTCAGAAAACACACTCGCAGATCCCCGAGCAGCATCGCAGCGTGGGCGCAGTTATGTATCACCGTAACACAATCAAAGTTGTCCCTAAAAGTCATTATCAGCACAGGTTTACGCCAAACCTCAGCGTCTTCACCCACATTGCGCTCGACTACGGCGACACACACAGTGTCAGCCACGGAATTTATCTCTGAGAAATTCCCAGGTGAAGCTCAAGCGTGGCCGAGTCTGGCCACTCCGATGCAGCTAACACCACCCACAGGCGAAATTGCCGTCAGCTGGACGTGCTCACGGTCATGACCAAGCATCATGTGACCAACGAAAACACTGAGGCTTGGCCTGCGGGCAGCTAAGGCAAGAGACGAAGGCGGAATAAGAACAGCCGGCCCGTCGCAAGGGTGCTGTCTTTTGTGTTTTCTGCAGTGGTCTTTGCCGATTAAGGAATATAAATTCCTAGGACTCAAGTGCGTGACCCTAGACGACTACCTCTGTCCGAGTGGTAGTGCTTCCCACCGCGACCAGGCTCACCAAGCTCTCCTACCATTCATGAACCGAACGGACCTGGCCACCCGTTTATAGACGGTCGTTCTTTAATTATTTTTCTCTTTATTATTATTATTTTTCTCTTTTTATTGTTATTTTTATTATTTATTATTTATTTATTTTTTACTGGAACTTTTCGAAGTCTACGTATTGTTTTTTTCTCTCTTCCTCATCTTCTTTCCTCTTTCTCTTATCTAATCTTTGTTTCATCTGTTTCTTCCCTCCCCCCGAAAGAGGAAGCAGGCGTTGTGCCCCTCCAGGTGGCAGTTGCCAGCTTGCTCTCTCCTTCTTTCCTCTGTGTCCTTGTGTATCTGTGTATGCAAATCAAATTATTAAAATAAATAAATCTCCGGAGGAAATGATGCACTGTAATTTTGCCCTGATCACTGGCTAAAGTTGAAACTGTACATATACTCATGAGTTAACGATTTCAGTGCCGTATTATTCATTGTTCTGTTTGTTTTCATGTTACTTTCTCGTGCGTTGTTTAGAAAACTTTTTAAATTTATGGTTATAAAGCTATGCTAAATAGTGAGTCAAATACAGTTACGGATAACTGAGCAAAACCTAATTAGGGTAGAAATAATATTTCCTAGAGGTAGACACAAGTCGTACGCCAATTGTCCTAGGGCCTAGCAGAAAAAAAGATGTGTAATTGCTAGCAATCAGAACTATTGTTAAAATTTTATTATTCTGAAATCAAACAAGATTACGAGTGTTCATGCACTGAATACAGCAGATGTTGCAGAGAGCAACCAGAGCTCAATTCTTCTATGTCTGTTTACTTACTTGTTTTTATGGAAGGTCAGATACTATTTGCAGTTCGTTCGATAGTACCCTATCTCGGAACTGGAATGGACAAGATGCCAACAAGGAGGAAAGCGTGCGTGGGAAGGGATCAGACCAACTCTAGATTACAAGACGTAGGCAGATGCACCGTGGCCTAAAGAAAAGCACACCCAAAAGGCATTGATAAGGTCTGAGATAAGAAAAAAATGTCTTTGGTGTTTATTGATGTAAAAAGGCAAGAACTATACTGACAGCTGTGCAAAAGTGACATTGCTATACACGTCACAGACACTGAAGCAAACTTGCAAAAACTCCATGCTGCAGTTGGAGGAGTACAAAAGTAATTACTAATACTTTCGAGATTGTGTGCGAAATGAAAGGTTCTGCTTTATGTGATTTGAACATGCAGAAAGGTAATCCACTGGAAGTAGGACCCAACACTTGGCAAGTTGTGCGAACATATCCACAGTCAGACCCCTCATCATCATCAACCTATCCTAGCCTATATTACCTCAGGGATCTCATGGTTGTAAAAAGATGCTTTAAGCCTTCTTTAACCAGTGCTCAACGATAGCTATAACAGACAATCATTGCAAAAAAAGAAACTTGAGAGCTTGTATCATATTTTTCTTAGCATAGTTTTTCCGCGTGTAACAGAACTTTGTGTGATAACTCCTGCCTTGTAACATTCGCTCGTGAGCGTTAAATGTCTTCATATTTGCAGTCGATGAATGTCTAACTAGTGTGCAATCAGCTTCATTCTCACATTTGCGTTGTTGTGAATGTACTTGCTTTAACATTTGTATCCTTTTGTTACATTTTTATTGGTGTTCTACTATTATATATCGTCGTATTTCTGCCATAGCCCTGAATAAGGCCACAGTATACATAAACGAAATCAAAATCAAATTAAGTATACTGCAATCGTTTTAGTGAAACTAGATTAGTTTTCAAAGCCCTAAGCATATATTTTTATATAGCTCACTAAGGTGATGCTCCCTGTAACGTCTCATTTACATCATCCACTACGCACCCAATCTACGTTTTCAAAATTTAGACACCATGTTTGTAGTGAAATAACTAGGCTAAATATTATAATACATTTATTGACACAGGACACCGTTTACATGTGGTTAATTTTTGTTCGACTCAATAAGACGAACACACCTTTGGTGCAGTGCGCTTTGCGCATTTGACGAATGAAGTATTTAGGCAATCTACGCGTGATAAGAGGGCATTGATAAAAGGGCAGTGATGCACATAGTGTAAGATTCTGAGAGAAATATTGAACCCTCCCCCCCCCCCCTGTCTCCACAAACACACCCCCGCACCCCGGAATAGCAATCAGTAGTTCTCCTGAAAACTGTTCTTCTGAAATGAATGCCTGGAAGATGTAGACACAAGTAGCTCAACTCGCTCTGCTGTCTGCTGTGCGTGCCGCCCAATGTCCGCTTCGTCTTTCTTGGGACACCTAAACAAAAGCTATAACAACATGTGGTCTTCGCAAGCGCGGCATATTTCGCTGGAAGGGCATACTCTTGTCTTTCTTTCCCCTTTGCACTTACGTCTATTACTGCATATCTTGCTGAGGCGGGAGGCGGGAATGTTGCAAGTCCGTGTGCTCGGATTTGGGTGCACGTTAAAGAACCCCAGGTGATTGAAATTTCCTGAGCCCTCCACTACGGCGTCTCTCACAATCATATTGTAGTTTCAGGACGTTAAACCACACAAATAAATAAATCATCTTGCTGAGGCGAGTCCGATGAAAACAACTCTAAGCATATCTTGAATGAACAACAGGTAAAGTAGCATGTGCTGAATTTTTAGTATTACTGCAGCCATCAGCTAGAAAAACCCACGTCAAATGCACGTGTAAAGTCAACGTCACCGTAACTTTCACCCAAAGAAGAGTGGCCAGTTCGCTTTGGCGTCAGACGATCTATATATACGAGCACTTTGCGAGTTGAAGTATACATACTCGTAATGGTTTCTCTCGACCACAATTTTCTTGTCCTCGAAACCGTACAACAATTTCCGCCGCATGCTGTCAGGTTGAAACCACCGGTGGGAATGACTTTTTCAATTCTATTGTAGTGATAAATAAATAGGGAAACTCAACAGGCATGCGGAAGGCTCAAAAGAACTTACTAGACGTAATTTCCTATCCATAATCAAATAAGGTACGGTAGCACGAACGCTCGACTGAACAAACTCTGAAGACCAGCTGATTTAATTACCGGTTTATTAAGGCAGCAGTGTCTTTTCATTTATTTCGCCCATGGCCTCGACAAAGCCTTCTTTCTTCTGCACAATGATTTTTTCTAGATTTGATGCATAACCTAAGCAACTGCACGTTCTCTACTTTATAAAAGCAGGAAACATTGCTTATTTTATACATAAAGATTTGCTAACTAATTTACGACAAGCTTGCGACGAATCTGCAGCTTTTCCGGAAATGTGCAGTGCTACAAATGAAAAAAAAAACTCTAAGACATTTGTAAGCATGAAGTTTCAGCGAACTCTCACGATAAGTATGTAGAGCAGTAAATATACAGTTCTTCATTTTCTTAGCTTTGGATCGCGTGCACTGAAAAGTTTTAGATGTTTGCAAAAGTTCGCAATAAACGAACGTCTCCTTTTACTCTCTACAGGTGTTTGTTTAGTGCATAGCAAGAAGTACTCTTAGTATGTAAATTACAGACTGTATGACGGTTTACTGCTTCTGGTGGACATCGTGACGCGATTTCTTAGGTTGTTCCACATATAATAAATGTTGTTTTTTATTTGGTGTTGCTGTTTTATATTCTCAATTCAGAAAAGCGTTTCTCAGGGGGGAAGGGGGGCTATAAGTTACTATTAAGCAACTTCTCTGTTTTCAGTAGGCTATATACGCAAACCAGAAAAGTAAAATCAAAGGTTTGTGCTTTTGAAATTTGCAAACGTTTCGTTAGAAATTTCTAATATCATACGTATGACATATATCCAAGCGTGCCGGGAATCGGCTTTATGCCAAGTGGTCAGCAAGTAGATTCGACGGGAAATCTATGCTAGATTTTTGTATTAGTTTAGAACTGATCACGCTGTAACACATTTTGGTGATCTTTGACGTCATATGATCATTTTTATGATCTTTGACGTGGGATGCCGACGCGGGACGCTTATAGATTTTTGTGTTTAACGAGTCATCCAAATCATTCGCCTCAAAAGAGCACTGCAATGGCTGGAACGTCTCACAGCAGAGAGTATTGCAGTAAGATTCGTGATCTACGGTCGCGGGCCATGGAGTCGTGTCTAGCGGCCAGACCCTCTTCTCCAGTACCCAAGTCTCTCCGCACTATTTTCTAAGATTTATGTATGATATATGCTTCACATCGAGTTGGATTTTGGGCTTCTAGGGCCTTATACTTCAACCTCTACATAAGCCTAAGCGAACTAGCGTATGCAAAATTTGCGCTAAACTTGGAATATTTCTTGATGGCACAAGATAACCCAGCGAAGTCGTGCTGAGAATTCACACCATTGTCATAACCACTGCCTCTCAGAAAACGTGCAAGGATTTTTTATTGTGATTGGCTATGCAAGAAATCTGAGTTTCGAAAGGGTCGACAATGATTCGCTGCGTCTAAAATAAAGCGAATTCACATAAAACTTCGAAACTTTGCCGTATCACTAATGCTTGCTCTACAAAGCTCACCAAATATTTCGCAGCCAAGTCGGAGCCAATAACTTATGTTTTACTTCTAATTTTTAGTGTTTTTTATGACTTTCTATCGGCATTCAACCGCAGATTGAGATGTTTATTTTGTTTCTTCTATGGGGATAAGCTGAATAGGCTGAAAAGGAGAGTCTTTTCTTCCCATTTTTAATAAAGAGACCTTTTGCGCTGCGTTTTTTTATTTTGCAAAGTTAAGAAAGAAGCGTTTCTTTTGCCTTCAAGTCTTAGTATTTCAATATAGTTGCCTTCGTAATACAGCGCAGGCTCCACTGTAATTTAGCTGTTTAATTATTCTTATAAAGTAAAAATTATACGACTAGTAGAACCTGAATAGGAATGTTGATCTTGGAGTAGCGCTGCCTAAACTGAACCCAAACGTGTGCCTCATTTCTGCAATGTATATAAAATATAAGTGAGCATCGTGTTAGTGTAGCAATCCTGAGAACATTTTCTCGACTATATTTTATATTCCTTTTGAATAGTTTTGAATAGTTTTTGAATAGAATAGGTTTCTGAACATGGAGTCACAACCACTTCTTAGAAAGTCAATGTGAATTCGCGTGTCTTACAACTTAAAATAGTGCACTAGTGACCATGTTACGATTGTTCTGAGCAGAAAAAAAGGCGATGCAATCTTTTTTTTTTTGTGATATCTTCGCGTAGCATTGGGCACATATTTCGCAATCTGTGATGGGTAAATGTTGTTTCTTTGTTTTTGTTATGTTCTTCTGCGTATACATTTGAATTTTTTATTACTTCTTTCCCTTGTTACACTTAGGCTAATGGAGCTCCTTAGAACTGTAATCATCTTCAGTAACAAAAACTTTACTCTTACTGATATAATAGTAATGATACGTCACCGAACGAGGTCATAGTAAATGAAGCTTCTAATTACCAATTATTTGACGTGCAAGAGCTTATGACAGGAAATGTATAAATTTCACTGCAATCGATGTTTAAGCGCAGTGGTATGACGACAAACAAAGTCAAACAAAAAGCACCAACATTGATAGCCGTGCAGTGCTACACATATAACCGAACCGTTATCTGCGGCCACACACTTCGAACTTGCTCACTACTACGTATTTTCTAGGTGCCAACAGTTCTCAGAAACATCGACCTCCTTCTTTGTCTACGCATCAATAAATTGAGTAAGTAAAGCTGTTTAGCAATAATAACGTAGACTGCTTTCCAGACAAAGAAAACAGAAATACAAGAGCTTGAGATAAGAAAATAAAAAAATGATATAATAAAATATCAAATCTGCATGTCTTTACCAGGCGTTACACATGGCATCCCTGTCAAGGCTGGCTCGGCGAAAATACACGGCTGCAAACAATAACACAGGAATACTAGCCACACTCACGTGCAAGTGTTGTTGCTGTGGCGTTAACCTAGCTGTCAGTGCTGCCCTAACTACTATAGCAAGGTAAAAACGAAAAGCCTTCCAGCGTCGATGTCAACCACCTATTTGCACAGAGTTTCTGCAAATGCAGTTTGATTGCAAAAAAAAAGGAAGATAGAAGTCGCAGGAGTAAGTGACCTGAAACGTTAGTATATTTGTGAACCTTAACGCTAGTATTTGCTCCTGTTTGCGTTGAAGTGCCTGCCTTGCGGGTTAGAAATCGATGTTCCGTAACTGTAATTGAAACATAAGGAATAGCTAAACAGCGTTCTTGGGCTAGTTGGGTATGATATGGCAGAATTTGAAGGCACGAAGAAAAGAGAAAAAGACGTAACAGGAAAGCGCCCAACTAATAACACTTGTTAATTCGCACCAGTCCTCTCATTTATTGTTCAGGTTTCTTGGTGCATCCGAATACTATCAGAGTGGCATTAGCCACAGTGCAATATTAAGGTCGGTGGCTTAATAAAAGGCTATCGACAGAGAAGTTAACACATGAAAATATATTTCAATAATGGCCTAGCTGGTGGGAAAGCTGTTAGCACTTGAGGAATTGAGGAACCCTTTCACGAAACGTAGTCAATCTCCCCTTTGTGACAAAACAACAAGAGGGTAAAAAAGTGTTACATTAGAAAGTGTGGTGGGATTACTGCCATCCAGAAACATTGCACGCTCAAATAGCTTGAACGTTATATATATATATATATATATATATATATATATATATATATATATATATATATATATATATATATATATATATATATATATATATATATATATATATATATATATATATGTGTGTGTGTGTGTGTGTGTGTGTGTGTGTGTGTGTTAGAGACGAAGGCTGTGCCATGGCCGAAACGTAAATTTATAAAGGCACTGCTTGCTTTCTCGTACGTGTACCAGCTTCTTTTCTCTTACCAGACCCACTCAACTATTCTAATGAATATATATATATGTATAGATATATATAGATATATATATATATATATATATATATATATATATATATATATATATATATAGAGAGAGAGAGAGAGAGAGAGAGAGCACTCATATATATGACTTAGCTTTCTCAATTGCAGAACGAGAACGCTGTTTATGCTGTACCCTCCATACATGAAGTTAGTATTTCATCTATATACCGATCATGCCTTTTCTTTAAGGCCCTTCTAGCTGGGCGGCTTTTAAAGCATCAGTTTCAGTGCTGACGTGCCATTGAGTCTTGCATGATATTGGCATGGTACTGCTGTGTTCTGTTTTAGAAACCGCAACGCCACCAGAGTGTCATCGCCCAGTATTTGTTTCCTCTTACTGCATCTCAGTAGACATAGTAGTGTCCCTGCCCTAAGTAGACATAGTCTCTAAGACTATGTCTACTTAGGGCAGGTAATAACCGCAGAGCCGAACCACGAGATTGAAGTAACTAGAAGAATAAGAATGGGGTGGAGCACATTCGGCAAGCACTCTCAAATTATGACAGGTAGATTGCCACTATCCCTCAAGAGGAAGGTATATAACAGCTGTATCTTGCCGGTACTTAGCTACGGAGCAGAAACCTGGAGACTTACAAAGAGGGTTCAGCTTAAATTGAGGACGACGCAGCGAGCAATGGAAAGAAAAATGGTAGGTGTAACCTTAAGAGACAAGAAGAGAGCAGAGTGGATTAGGGAACAAACGGGGGTTAAGGATATCATAGCTGAAATCAAGATGAAGAAATGGACATGGGCAGGGCATGTAGCGCGTAGACAGGATAACCGCTGGTCATTAAGGGTAACTGACTGGATTCCCAGAGAAGGGAAGCGGGTTAGGGGGAGACAGAAGGTTAGGTGGGCAGATGAGATTAAGAAGTTTGCGGGTATAAATTGGCAGCAGCAAGCACAGGACCGGGTTAACTGGCGGAACATGGGAGAGGCCTTTGTCCTGCAGTGGACGTAGTCAGGCTGATGATGATGATGACTGCATCTCAAGCATGCCGATTTTATATAATACATGACCGCACCTGTAAAATCTTGTCAAATTATGCACAGAAATGACGATTTCACTGTTCCCGTGACCATCCGAGCTACTTATTTAAGCAGACTATCTTCGGTAGCACGGCCGGCACAATACCCCGAAATGATGCATTCTAATATATAGACGCTCATTTCATCGTGGTCTAGTAGCTATACCATTCGTCAGGTGACAGGAATGCTCGCTTTCCGCTGTTTGAGCTTAGGGCATTCACCCAGAGGAACGATAGCCGGAGCTGAGGCATCAGAGATTGCTCGAATCAAGCACGCGCATTTATTCCTCGATGAAACTACTATGCTACGGCGTGCGAAAGTTGGGCTTGCATACTGTTTTTTGTCGCAGCGCTGTGAGTAAATGAAATGTGCGGCTATTTTGCTTATCACACAGAAAAACTGAAGGAAGATGGAGTGCATGATATTTGCTGTCCCCCCCATGAAACCTAACTTACGGAAAAAGCCGGTGTTGTGGAAGTTGCGACAGTGGCTGGCACCCACCAGACATTATCATTGCGCTTTAAAATGCACCGCCATTTAGTGATGAACATCTGCACGTTGTATTTATGAAAGGAACAATAGTAGTCTGATATAGCGAGAAAATGAAGATGAAGAAGATTGCTTACGGCTTTCAACACAGCTCATATAAAAGTTTGTTGACGCTCAGATGGGTAAAACGGCAACCGTTCAGGTGAGTGGCGAATTCTAACGCGTGCGTTCATCTCCATTGAAAGGAGATTTGCGACACATTTTGACGCAACGTTTGTCCAAGCAGGATTCCTGCCATATTTTGCAGTGTACTGTTACAATGAATAAAAAGATGTGCCTTTTACCATGTTCCACCATGGAATATTGAACTCTTTTTATCCTGAACATCTACGGCGTATGTCTCCTGCTATTACTTGACATGAGACGCATTTCTCAAAATGCAGAGATGATAAAAACCACCGCACCGAGAAGAGTGTTCAGAACTTCCCTTGCGATAACATGCTCGCAAATCCTTACACAAAGGGTTGCAAAACACTGTAAACACTTTCTGGAAGAAAGTTCCTTTGTTCACTTTATCTGCTATTTCTGGCTGTTTATCTTTACACTTTGATGTACTTTCTTCATATCCTTGAGACTAAATATTAACCAAGTTTAATTAAATGCAAAAATACCAGAATGAAATCAAATTCAACGCATAAAGCTTCGCTTAGCCGCCCTGTCTGCGAGGTGTAAAAGGTAGTCTGATCTTTAAAAAGCATAAAAGTTTATTTTTGCGTGCGTGTGTACATGAATGTGTCTATGTGTGCGTACGTTCATACGTGCGTGTGTGTAGGTACGCGTGTGCATGTGCACGTGTGTTCACATACCTGAAACACTGAAAGGAAGAAGCGCGGGTATATACGTATTTATATATAGTGTCACAGGGGTCGTAGATTGGACAAAAACAGCAGTCAGTTTTTTCAATGTGGGACTCTTTATCTGACCCAAGTTGGTCCATGAAATGGAAGCTCAAATTACAACACGCATTGCACGCTATATCTGAACGCTCTTAGACATTTTGGCACGGTTAGCATAAGGCATCTTCTACACCTGCTATAGACCCGCGAAATAAAAGCATAGAGTGGGGTGTGTATGGCAGTACACAAACCGGGTGACAGATCTGCTATTTTTGAAAGACTAAATACAAAACGTTGTCTTTGTTTGAATCGTATTTCGGTAAAGCTATCTGTATGCGCTCAAGACATTAAACTGAGAAGGCGAACTTAGGGTTTCACTTCGATTATTGATTGATATGTGAGTTTTAACGTCTCAAAACCACCATATGATTATGAGAGACGCCGTAGTGGAGGGCTCTGGAAATTTTGACCACCTGAGGTTCTTTAGCGTGCACCCAAACCTGAGCACACGGGCCTACAACATTCCCTCCTCCATTGGAGATGCTACCACCGAAGCCTGGATTCAATCCCGCGACCTGCGGGTCAGCAGCCGAGCACCTTAGCCACTAGACCGTCGTGGCGGGGCCACTTCGATAATAACCTGTCCCGCTTGAAGCAAAAAATCTATTCGAAGAATGCGGCTAATTTTATATTTTTAAGTTATCCTTCTTTAGGTGATGCAGATACAATACGTTCATAGCAGCCACAAGTCTTCCAATCTTTCAGTATATGGACGCTTTTGTAGACCTTTTCCTGAACCATCTATAAGCGCACTCATGGAGCGGCTTCTCTAGAAATACGTAAACAACACAGGCAGTGAGTGGAAAAGTTATAGACATAACTATTTCATAAAACAACAAATATACGAACTCACAATAGCCATCTGACCTAATGTGACTTCTGAGCTCAATTTCGTATTCGGGTAAGATCAACTGTATTTGCGGTTTTTGCTTTCGGCGAAGTATCAATCACGCCATAAATCATAGCCTATGTGAAACACGACAGTATCCACTAAGCCCTTATTCGTTTTTCTGCGGGTAATTGAGATACCCGCTACGCATCTATGAAGTTGACTGACTATAGTGAACTTTAACGTCCCAAAAAACACCATATTATTATGAGAGACGCCGTAGTGAAAGGCTCCAGAAATTACGACTAACTGGGGTTCTTTAACGTGCACCCAAATCTGAGCACACGGGCCTACAACATTTCCGCCTCCATTGGAAATGCAGCTGCCGCAGCCTGGATTCGCCAGCTGCCGCAGCCTGGAGCAGCCGAGTACCTTAGCCACTATAGACAACCGTGGCAGGGCAGGCATCCGTGAAGTATTACGTCCCCTTCATTGATGCTTCATGTGGCTGTTAACAATGAAATATTATAGCTGAGCATTTGCAGTTGGTGAGAAGCATTAAATCACCCACTTGTTAAGCAACTGGCATTGACTCATGACTGGTTGTTACTTTGGTATTCTGCCACGCTATGATGATAAATATAAATATATAAATAAATATATATATATATATTATATATATATATTATATATATATATATATATATAATATATATATATATATATATATAATATATATATATATATATATATATATATATATATATATATGAGAACAGACACGCATGGGAGGCAGTTTTATTGACGTTTCGCTCGGGAATGGAGCATCATCAGAATGAAGTGTGTAGCAGCCCCGCCGCGGTGGTCCAGTGGCTAAAATACTCGGCTGCTGACCCGCACGTCGCGGGTTCGAATCCCGGCTGCGGCGGCTGCATTTCCGATGGAGGCAGAAATGTTATAGGCCCGTGTACTCAGATTTGGGTGCACGTTAAAGAACCCCAGGTGGTCGAAATTCCCGGAGCCCTCCACTACGGCGTCTCTCATAATCATATGGTGGTTTTGGGACGTTAAACCCCACATATCAATCAATGAAGTGTGTAGCAACATTGCTGTAAATATATACATGTCCATATCAAGCACAGTGAGGATACGCTAACCACAACTGATATATAAAGGTCATCGATGAAAATGTGTGCGAACAGCTCAAGAGAATCGCTGATGCAAATGATACAATGATGATGCTAAAAATATACACGTGTAAAAAAAAGAAAATCGGAAAGCTAAAAAGCACTAATATACAAAGGCACAAAAACTTCACAATTCAATGAACAATGCAAGTACACTTATTTCCACTATGTCGATTTCAGAGACATACAACTTAATTTGCCAGTGCATTCATATAAACCAGATGGGATGGTATCAAGATTGTGAATTAGGAAGGATTCCCGGGCTTCCCTGTCATAATTAGAGCGAAAGCCAGATTCAAGTAACGTGACCTTGAGGTTAATAAAAGAGTGACCGATAAGATGCACATGATTTGATATGGGCAGGTGTGGCAACCTGTCAGCGGGATGTTTATGATTATTAAATCGTATTTGGAAAGGGCCTTCTGTTTGTCCGATATACTGTGTGCCGCATATTGTACATTAAAGCATATAAACTACATTTTTGGAGTCGCAGTCAAAGTCACTTTTATTTTTAAACGAAATGTTGAAGACGTACTGGCGACCTGTAGGGAAGTGCACATATGGGGACGTACCTTACGACGCGGTTTGTGGCATGGGCGGCATTCGATGGCGTTTGGGCGGGCAATATTAGGTAATGATGAAGATGATAGTATGTCGCGAAGGTTTCTGGCTCAGCGGTACACTGCTCAGGGTGGTTTAGTAAATATGTATTTCAGGCACTCGCTTTTCATGATAATGTTATAGTGCTTGTTAAGTACAGCCGATACACGGGAACTGATGCACAGTGGGTTAGCACTAGGGTTGTCTGGAGTGGCTTAGTAGTGGCTTCGCGGTAGAAAGAAGCGTCCTGTGGTCACAAGTATCTGCGTGCTGTATCGCATCGTCAACTAATTGCGGTGGATACGTTTGCTTCAAGAAGGTGTTTTTAAGTGTTGCACAATTAACTTGAAAGTCGGATAGGTTCTGAGCAGATTATTTTTAATCGTAACGATTGGCTATACAGAAAACTGGTCTTGCAGTGTTGAACGTGGCTGCTGTCGAAATGCAAATATTGTCGATCTATCGGCTTTCTATACAGCGCAGTCGACAGTTTGTTGCCTCTAACGGAAATGGTCACATCCAGAAAGTTAATGATGGACGCATAATACGCATGAGAAAATGATATTCTATGGAGGGCATTGTGAAAATCATTTATGAACTAAAGAAGCTCCTGTTCACCGTGTGGTCATATAAGGAACACGTCATCAATGAACCGTTTGTAATAAAATGGTTTAAACGTCTGCTTCATAAAAAACTGGGCACCGGATATGGACGTTTAAAATCCGATTTTTCGGAGCAGCAATTGTGACGGTCAAAGGCATTTCGATCAATTCATTTTTGTCGAGAGTTGGCGAGGCTTTGTCACGTTAAAGCGATACTGTGGGAGAAGGACGGATACGGGGGCTTCCCTGCTCATTGAAGGGAAGGCCCAAGTGGACAGTCCGCGAGGCGCACACTACGAGATTTGTGCCGCAGCTTTTAAAAACTGCACGGGAACAGAATGAATGACGTTGAACCCGGAACGAGTAACCTTCCCTCGAGCACTGTGAACGGCCCATTGCGAGTCGGTCATTCCGGGTTAGCGAAAAGAGAAATGGCACAGTGCGTCTTGCTCGTGAGTATAATCAGCAATGCCACACCACTGGTAGTTCCCGTTTTTCACAATGCGTGCCAACTTAAGATTTTCAAAAAAGATGTAATCACTCACAAAGTAGCCGAAGCAACTAGAGATTGCAATATCGGCTTTCGCCAACCATCGCGAACATGGCATTCCCTCTTTGTAATCGCGACGCATGCGATGAGCCGCTGTTGCTCGTCGCATACAAAGAAAATAAACAGTTTTATTGTATCATGGCTAATAATTAATTTATATGTGGAATTTAATGTCCCGGAACCACAATAAGGTTATGAGAGACGCCGTATATAGTGAAGGGTTCTGGAAATGTCGACCACCTGGGCTCTTAGGTGCACCGCAATTGGAGCACAAGGGCCTACAACATGCCCCGCCATGGTGGTCTAGTGGTTAAGGTACTCGGCTGCTGACCCGCAGGTCGCGGGATCAAATCCCGGCTGTGGCGGCTGCATTTCCGATGGAGGCGGAAATGTTGTAGGCCCATGTACTCAGATATTGGTGCACGTTAAAGAACCCCAGGTGGTCAAAATTTCCGGAGCCCTCCACTACGGCGTCTCTCATAATCATATGGTGGTTTTGGGACGTTAAACCCCACAAATCAATCATCAAGGGCCTACAACATTTCCGCCTATAGCGAAAATGCCACCGCCGCAGCCGGACGAACTGCGGGTCAGCAGCCGAGTACCTTAGCCACTAGATCCCAGCGGCAGGGCTGTATATTGGCTATAGGTCTCACTTTATCTGAGCAAAAAAAAAGAAGGTGAGGGTTTGCTCAAAGGTGAAAACAATGCCGTACTTATAAAAAGTCCCGTAAGTATGTATTTTTGCCTTTAGTTGAAGGGAATATGCAGGCCACAGTGCGAGTGATTGTTGTATTTCCGGGCATGTTTTATACGCGTGACATCATTCGGCTTAGTCAGTATAGCAGATAAATGAATTATTCGTTTGCGAACGACGACGGATACAAAGCGTTTATATCGCATGAGTGATCTGCGACTCGTTGCTATAAATCGAGTGAACTAGCCGGCCGTAAAACTTGATCGACCATGTGTGCGGCCTCATTTGTGATAACGGGCCGTATAATGAGCCGCACATGTCAAAATATTCTGCAAATCGGGTGCAACTGTTGTTTCTGGCTACACGTGTAGAAAATTAGACTTCTTTTGTAATTGCCTGTTTTGTTTTCATCCATGGTGTGAATTTGCTGTACGATTCTCAATATTACGAAATTAGAGGGCTGTCTGCGCTCGAGCATTAACCTGTGCAAGTCACCTGCATATGAATATTTCCTTCATTAGTATGACAAAGGTTAATAAGTAATAAATATAAAATATAGGTGGCAAGTCGCCACATTGTTTGCTAGAGTGCAACTCCACGTGCAGCGCTCATGACCAGGTGATAGATTAAGATTTTCTCATTGAAATACTTTTTTTTTCTTTTCTGGCAATGAATTCAATGTGATTTTGAGTTAATGCAGAAGAATCATGTTCCCTTTATTGTTTTGAACTTTGTTTCGTAAAGAGCGACGAGACCAAGCAGATTTTTCGTTGCTATATTCACTTTAGTATGTGAATTTCTTTTTCATTTGTTTGCATTACTGAGGTTTTTTTAACGTTTAGCTAAGTATCGTTCTTGTTATTTCTTTATCTAGCGTTCATATGTTGTGTGGCCGTGATATACTTATGCATTTAATGTTTATTAGGTATATGGCGGAAGCATAGTAATACATTTAAAACTGTATCTTGCGCCCGTATGTTTATTAACCTTGCGACAACTGTCTTTCTCTTTAACCTTTTCGCTATGCGTGCGTCTTCATGAAACTGTATGTATAGACACTGCGTGGGCACATGCAAGTATTTTACAATGAACAAATTGCCACGTTTTACTAAGAAAGCTGTGACAATAAAAAAAAAAACTTTGCATATAGCATCCAAGAAACCATAGAACAAAGAACCGATCAAGACGAGCACTGATTTCCAGCTGGCTCTATATGAAAAAAAAAACACGCTAAGATAACTAGTTACGCAGGAATAGTACACGCTCCAAAGCACAACAGAAGAACACAGATTGCGATAGACTACAAGCCTTCAAAAAAGGCAAAATCGCGTTACATGGGCAGGTGTGCGTGTGTGATCTTTGCGTCTCTTGACCTGTTTGTTTATTATAATTGCACTGTGTTGTTAAATATTGCTTCCGAAGGGTGGCAAGAGAAAGCTGGGGGAGCCACCCAGCATCAATTATAGAGTTACACGTCGCAGTAATTGTCAATCTTGTGCTTTTTCCAATTGCCTGTGGTCTCTCCGAGCGAGTCCAGTGTACGAACGGCTTGAAAAACTTCATCGTAAGGCCCCGGAGTCGCTTTGGGAGTGCCAAAGTTTGCAGCGAGCATAAAAGTGCTTCATGAAGCTCGTCTTCCCCTGTTACGTTTTCCCGCCTCTCAATGACTGCTGACACAGCTTTGCCGACTTGGCGAATCGAGCCCAAAACGAGAACTACTCAGTCACCTTCAGCGACGCACGGATTCACGAGCTTTCGTGGCCCTCAACACCCTTCGCCATCTAGGCATCGATTCTCTCAAACAAAGACAACTTCGACAAGACCAACCTTGGTCACATGAGGATGTCGACTGTCAGGTGACGATTCTACGGATGCACAGCAAGCGTTCCACACTCACAGCAGAAGTACGTTCTTTGGTACTTGAATATATTGAAGAAGAGTACGCTGATCATTTGAAAGTTTTCACCGATGTATGGATCGACATAGTGCGCGGATCAAGCGCTGCAGCGTTTGTGATGCCGTCTTTAAAGGCGTCCTGGGCAGCGCGACTCGAGTGCGTTGTTTCATCGACAGGATGTGAAAGCGTGGCAATTCAGGCAGCCCTGAAGAAACTGAAGTTTTGTAGGCAGCAACAAGTCTTGCTGTTTCCGGACAGTAAGCTTGCTTTGCGGTGGCTAAAACAAGGATTGGTTTTGGATCGATTCACTCAAAGGTCACTGCGAATCCCTAAAGACCTGCATGGCAATGGTATAGACATAAGTTTCAATGAATTCCATCACATGTGGGTATAACGGGTAATGAGGCGGCTGTAAGGCTTGCCCGGAGTGCTCTGGAGCTTACACCAACGAAGAAGGCGCCCAAATACAATCAGCGTATATATATATCTTACGAGTAGCTGTCAATAAGCATTTTCACTCGTTATGGCTGACACCTCAGCAGTCATGTGTGACAAAAGGGCTATGAAGGGAAGAGGCCTGCTTGCTTCATCGCATCTGAATGAAATCTACGCGTATACCAGCATGGCTCAACAAGATCAGACTCTTCACAACGTCCTTGTGTCCGAAGTGCAAGTAAAGTGGTGATATAGAGACCTATTTGCTCAAGTGTCGTGAGCTTCAGAAAAATGGCAAGGTTTGTTTGAAGAACGGCAACGTTTAGGCTCACCACGTGACAGCTTGACTGATATTTTGTTTCCACGTGGTCACTCTATCTTCAGGAAACAGGTGTCGCAGCCTCTTTTAAAATTTCTCAATGCTAGAGACCTCGCATGTGACTGGCAATAAGTGACACTTATGTTTGGGGTATGGTGCAGCGAGATAGAGTATCGTCAGAATACTGCACGTGGACTAGCACATAGGCCGCCGTCTTATGCAGGCTTACGTTGCGCTATGCACGATTTTTATTTTAAGAGCCTGCTCGTGCTTAGTTAAAAAACAAAGGACATCATACAATTAGAAAAAAGGAAACCGGTTGGGGCAATTGCCTGCAAATTATGCAAGGCTAGATCCACCGGCTACCTACTACCTCGTAACCTAACCTAACCTGCTTCTCGGCGTTCACTAACTCTTTCATTAATTATTTACCCATGTTTTTCTTTCGATATAATGAATCAGCTGGTAGCGAGCGCTTGCTCGAGTCGGTCACTTCTCTTCGTCTTTTTCTGTGCTATGCACAAGTTCAACTTAAGATACCAACAAAGCCGTACCGATACCGTACAACAATAGAGAAACTTGACTGCAGATCTGTTATGCGGTTGTGGCTGTCATATCATTGCAATTGTAAAACAGCGAAACAAAACAAAACGCAATAATTGTTAAGGCAGCAATGTCGAAATCGCAGGTGAATGAGCGAAATACGTGCTAGCGAACAGTCTCACAACAAAGAACACGCAATCAAAATGTAATATTTCTGTTTTTCTTAAATGTACGACGGTTGCCCACGCACGAAGCTTTAAACTTCATCGACGCGTTAACTGTGATATATGACGGACATATAAAAACAAACAGTTGGTAGCTGCAGGATTACATATAAAAGTGAGTTCATAGACCTTGAGAAAGTCGCTGCAGATATTAAAATCTGAGGCTGGGCATCATTCACTTGGCAAAATGTTTTCGAAACATTTGCTTTGTCGTCTCGAAAATGTCAAGCACGTCTTCAGATTATGATATTTTGCTAGTCTGTGTAGAGTCAATATGTTCGAGAACGTCTCTTTCACAAGCGCTCCTTTAAACATGCTCTGACGTCATCCATTCGCTCTTCGTGTTATTTTCAAAAGGAAATAACGTTGAATCTATAATAACGTGAGTGTCATACTAGACAGCATACATACATAGAAAGGCCGTAAGTTAGGCACTCCCTACTAGGGTATTCGCCTATATACATTTGTGCCCTCCTTTCATAACTACATGAGCCAGCGAAAAGTGTAGTTTACGACGAGCCGAAAACGTCGCATGGACACCACAGGCCAGAAACCCAACAAGGTTCGACGCGATGCACCACACTTTACATGTAAAAAAGGCAATAGTGCTCCACCATTTTTTTAGTGTCCGACATTCATGTCTTCACTCACTGCAAATATTAACACACGTTTAGCAAATGTGGGAGCTGTATAAGATAGCGTAAAGTGATACAGGAGCCCAGGTCGCTTTACTGAGGACTAAACACTGTCGTTCACTAAAACAAATATCCTCACGCAAAATACTTCTAAAGCCATGCTGATTGAGAGGCTCGTTCTGAGCAAGTTGGTGAAGAGGCATTATGAAATTGTTAAGCGCGTAAAATGGGGGACAAGAATACGACTACTTCCAGATGATATTTATTGTGACACGAACACTCCTTATACGTAGAATTTTTACTTTTGATACGATTACTGTGTTCGCTTGAAAACTACGCAATCAATTGCTTAATTTATTTACTTACTTATTTATTAATTTATTTAAATGCCGTCTTCTCTCTTTTTTATTTTTTTTGTTTTCGCGCTAACAATTACCGGCTTTGTTAGCCCTCGTTGAACCTGAACGAGAATGGAAAAGCATTTGATATCAGGCTAGAGGTTTTATAAGTATTATGAAGACGCTCTAAAAGACAAAGTCAACAGGACAAAAAGGGTAATTTTGTCCTCTGAGCTTTGTTTTTTTTTTTTTGAACACGACCGCGTTTTATGTCGGGGCCCACCACGGCTCCGATGACGTATAAATGCCAAGCAATTATTCGCGTATTGCAAGCACTTTTAGCGTCTACCTGCGTATCTGTCTACCTAGCCGCGTAAGTCTGGGTGCTCTTGGGATCACCTTCTTAATTTGCATTGAACCATAATTAGTATGGGACGGTAGGATGGTTTGACGAGCAAGAAGCGCTGGTCATGACTTGGATAATGTCACAATCCTGTCGCATATATGATCAAATACTTCTTGTCTGACAATGTCACATACCCGTGGGCATGTAGGTGCCACGGTGATTGACATTCAGTATCTACCCAGGAATGACGAGAACACACACAGGTAATTTTAAAGCACGAGCGTTAAGAAAAGGCGGACATCAGCAGCGTTGACTCAGGGAATACAAAGTACATAGTTCAGGGTACCAGCAGGAATTGAACCCAAACGTTCTGTGTGGCAATAAAGCATTCTACCACAGAGGCCCACGAGGTCTGAGAACTATACTTTCGCAATAGACCCTACGGCTCATGAAACGTCAATTGTGGTTGCAGCACTGGCTATCTATTTTGATAAACGCTATATACGTACTCCTACAATACAGCGATCATGTCGAGTCAACGTAAATTGCAGAAGTGTCATGCGCTGAAACTAATTCATTTAACAATGTCTAGGGCTGCCATCCTCGCTAGCTCCAGCGCTTCATATCAGCTTATCGCTTCAGGTGTTGCTGATACTCATGTTCCTGTTTCATCGTTGCGCAAGTGCAAATAGCTGATTATATAAACATCTGCAACTCTTTAACGTATGCCTGTATGTGGAACATTTATAAATATATTTAACGCCATTTAATGACGTGTCGCTCAATAAAAACTGACAATACGGTCACTTTCTTTCCGCATGCTTCGCATAACGTCGGTTCCCAAGGTATGTGGAACCTGCCGATTTTTTGCCCTCACGTATATGACGTTGTAGAGAATACACTAACAAATTGCAAAAAAAAAAAAACTCAAGAAGGAAGAAGTCTGTTGCACTTGTCGAACCAGCAGCCTCTCAATGCAACAGAGCGAAGGTTGTCGACAGTGCTAACGGCAAGCCATTTATATACGCTATTCACCGTTTTTAAAGACGATAGTCTTTCTTGGGGACCTACAACGGAAAAATTTTGGTCTGTCTGTCTGTCGGTCTGTCTGTCTGTCTGTCTGTCTGTCTGTCTGTCTGTCTGTACATTTGTCTGTTTGTCCGCTTTAACGACGCCTCAAACGACACCAAACGGCCACACCCACCCGCAGCACCCACCAATATTGCTCAAGGTTTAGCGTTCATATTTGTGCGATTGTCAATTAAAAAGCAAATATTGCGCATATCTGAGGCGCCACAACAACGCTTCGATGTTTTCTATGTCTGAATTTACACTAGAAGAGGCACACACAAGTAACTCTAACGAATGTAGCGTTTACTCGCGCTGCTATGACAGTGCAACGCGATGCTCAAAAAGGTGTTTCCAACGCTTTGCTACGACGTCACGGTGGTGGCACCTGCCCGTCGCTTTGCGTTCTACACCTTATCACCTCGGAGACTGGCGCACATATTTCTCCGCGGGCTGCACGTCTTCGTTTTCGAAGATAACTGCCAGATGGCACTTGTGTCTAACGTGCCTAGATGCGCTCGTTCGCTCCCGCCCCACGCTCGAGGCACTCTAACGCAGCGCCTGTAGAATACCATTCAGACATTTTCTTGCGCAGAACATTAAATAAACGTTTTGTTCACTCTCTCTAGACGCAAGACTATCATCTTTCGACGATATTTACAGTGTAACATGTAGATTCGGGCCAATTTTTTTTGCTCCTCAGATCTGCGAAACCTTATCAGCAGCGAGATGGCGCGAACACGTGACGTTGGGCGCGCTCCAAACGTCGTCGCCTCCACACCACCGCCTCCACGGAGCGTGGTCTCTCCTGCGTGCTCGGTTATCACACTCGTAATTCGGTAGAGAGCGAAGCAAACCTCTCTGGCTGCCACGGTGGTGTGTACGCAAAGAGCGCGCTGCTGCCACGCGACAAAGTAAGAATTCTGACAGTTGTTCGCGCCTGTCCTGTGTATACTTGCGCGCTCGTTTGGTGCGTCTTTCTGTCTGATCAGCGTGCTTGAAGTGTCGAGCTGTGGCAGTTATTAGTTCACGCCTGTCCTGTGTACGCTATTTTCGTGCGTGCTGTTTGCTTGAGGTGTACGCTGCATGTTTTGAGCTGCTTGCCGTTCTTCCCGTGGCTTTGCAATTTGTTGCTGTTGCGGAAACAATGAACGATAAATGCTCAAGTACCACTGTGAAGACACGTTTCACTTTCGTATTTTACTTATTTCTAGACAGGGCGATCAGCCGTACTTTTTTCATAAACTTTCTTTCGCAAATACCGTAATGCATACTGGCAAATTAGGTGTATCAGTTCTCTTTAACATTTGTGCCTTCCCTGCATGCTTATTCAAGGAGTCCCAGCTATTCCTGAATGAGTTTTAAAATATACTGTCACACTCCACAACGATGAAACCAAGTACAAGTTGCTGACAATTTTGTTATGTGTTGGTTTTTATCTTAATTAGGCAAGATTTGTTGAGAAACTCTTGCAGCACCAAAATTGGTAGATAATATCAATCACAAAGTTGAAGACTGGTTTGCATATTGTCCTATCAGACAGTTCATACCTTTCTATCTATTAAGTGTTAATAATGAGGATATAACAAGCGCAAGCGAAGTGTGGGATGATTGATCATTTCAGGTGCAGCTCAGTCTAGTCATGTAGAAAAACAAAAAAATACGTATATCGATGTCGTTGGCCTTACTGTAGATTCAAAATTTTTGGTCATTCTGAGCGTTAAGAAAGTGTCTTTCTGCTAGTGCCCGTATAAGAAAGCTTTAACGTTTCTCGATAAACTTCATGTTTGAATTATACTGACGGCAATACATCTTCCAGCAAGTGACAGCCTTTTCAGAACGCCTTATTACCGGAGTTGTGTAGTGTTGGTTCGGTATATATGATGAGTGAGAGCTTAATAAGCATTCCTTCTAACCAAATTTCCTTATATAAAAGCCGCCTTTCACTGGCCCTCTATGGCAGCTGGCAGCCATATTTCATGGTGCTCCACGAGGAAACTTCAGATGTTTTGGCAAATGCAGGTTCATGAGGCTAAGTACGTATGCTAAGTGTCAGTAAATGAATTCCTACAACGCCGTGAAAGTTTACTTTTGTTATACACCTCTGGGTGCGTGAGCGACATTAAACTGACGTCATTGCCTACTATAAACGGTGACTTAGGCGTGAAATGTATAACGCACACGATTACTTGATATCGTAATGGCTGTAGGAATAAAAAATTGCCCCCTAAAACTTTCTTTTGCTGTCGTTTCAGATAAAAACTGCATGAGGACAATGCAAACTGATTTCTTTGGGCTACAATAAAGTATGCGATGCACATATTTTTCGCTTCCCTTTTCCCGATGTTCTGCGCCTTCTTTTTTAAGGACAGCGGCTGTACCTGATCTGCTTCCACGCTACACTACAACATCATGACTTGCTTTCTCCGCTTAGTCTTCCTCAGTCTCAATTTGCCTATCTAATTGGACGCTGCGAGGAAGTAACTGGGTTTGCTTGGTTTCAGGACAGTGCATGCTCAAAGTAGAGACGACCAAGAAAGGACATCGAATGATCGTTCCCGAGGAAAACCCTATTCGCCATGGCTGATTCAGTTTACTCACCCGACGCTCAATGCAGGAACCGCTACAAGTCCAACCTATTTGTTGCCCATCTTGATACATTTCTTTTTCACGAGTGGCCGTCTTCGTTGCCCCGTTGCCCACTGCATTTCCGGTTGGACACTCTTACACTCTTTATTTCTTCCTCTCTCTCTTTCCTCCTTTCTTTTTTTCGTTCTTTCTTCCTTTCTCTCTTTCGTTCTTTCTTCCTTTCTCTCTTTCGTTCTTTCCTCCTTTCTCTCTTTCTTTCTTTTTTCTATCTATCTATCTATCTATCTATCTATCTATCTATCTATCTATCTATCTATCTATCTATCTATCTATCTATCTATCTATCTATCTATCTATCTATCTATCTATCTATCTATCTATCTATCTATCTATCTATCTTACTTTCTTTCTTTTTGAATGCGCTGTAAACATAGCCCATGATTGTTTTCATTTCATTTTGTTTTTCTTTTTTTTTGCGTGAAACCACATTTTGTGGCAGAGCTCGTTGGGGTGCCTGCAAATATTGAGGATAACTTGAGTGAACGTTGAAGAACCCAATGTGGTTGAAATTTCTGGAGCCCTCCACTACGGCGTCTCTCGTAATGATATGGTGGTTTTAGGACGTTGAACCCCACATAGCAACTGATAAATTAATGCGGATAGAAGAAAGAATGCCAACAAAGCTGCCGAACTTCACTTCCTTGCATAATAATGCTGATACTCAGCGCACAGGAATGAAAATAGAATACAGATCTGCTTAACTAAGTGCAAAAGTTTGTACAAATTTTTTCAAGTGATCACAGGCATCCATTATTTCGATATGAAAGAAAGGATGCCACAAAAAAGCATCAAATTCTATGAAAATGTCCACCAGCATGTTCATGTGCCACACTGAGTTACAGGCCACGGGCGTCCGAAGGCTCAATGTACCTGAACCGGCAATTCTTGCCGTTACATGCAAGGCAAAACATTTGGGGCAGAAAGCTCTTCAAACATTTTCAATGTCCCCCCATCCCGCCTGTAAAGCTCTGCAATACCTTTCCTGCTTCGACTGAGACAGCCATGTTCAAGATTACGCTGCATAGGTTGCCGAGTCGGTAGCATCAGTGTCAGTTTTGTATCCCCGAGGCTTCAACTATCAACGGTCAGACTAAAAAACCTCGAAAGAAGATAGAACGCCAGCTCTTCCGATTCCCATACAAGCAAAGGCGCCACCGTAATCACTGTGTGGTGTGTCGTCTTATGTACGGAAGTCTTCCCTAATTCCGCGTTTTGTTTTCCTCATGATATATTAGCAGAATCAGCTATACAAAGTGCTCTATATTTATAGACGTTCTGTTTGTCAGAATACCTTTGCATAAAATACCGTAAGTCGCAAACATTAATAGCTGTCTCTCGTTAGGCCACGTTTGTTTACTTTGTTAGACGAGAAGTGCTAAACAGATATTAAACTTATAACGAAAGAGGAAAACAGAATAAATAAAAGAACATTGCAAAAACTATGACTGACCGCCAGTTTAATTGAGCATGGTACAAAGTACATTCTAAATCTCCTGGAAGGCAACAGATTGCACCGGCAGTTATAGACCGAAGATGCTTTCATGACTGCGAAGTGGGACTTTGTGTGCACATGCTCTTATTTTACTCTCTCTTCACCTTTCAAACTCCCTGATTCATGCCTCCGTTGTAAGGTGGTGTACCGGTTCTTCTAAAGTGGCTAAAATACCCTTTTGCCTCCTGTTCTTTCCTTCAACGCTGACGCGGATATTCTACACAGTTCTGGTCACGCGATTACAGAATATTGCTATGTGTGTTATTTTGATTTAAATAGTTTTTTTGCATAGCATTCCTCACACGTCCCGACGATAGAGTGCGCCCTTAACATCCACCGTCGGAAGTGCTGGTTGACGCTAACGATGGCGTGGCAGGTTTTCTCCGTGCATGACTGTCCATTTTGTTGTCTAAATCCTGCTCTCCTATTTCTCATGCAGCCCAGAGACATCAAATTTCACCTTACAGCCAAGAAGTTTTTGGACGTCGGACAAATGACACCCTCGAAACTGCATCTTCGCTGTTTGTCTCGTTTATCTTTTTACGAGGCTAGTATACATAGCCATTTTATTCATTTCCAATGTGAGTTTTTGTAGAAGTTTATATTTGGCAGGCTATAAATGAACATAGTTTATATTTTGCTTCAACCACGTGTTATCCTACAAAATTATCACGCCCAATTGTATTTCTAGCCGTGCTTGAATGCAGTTGGATGATCTCAAACCGAGCTTTCGAAAACTTAACGGCAACAAAGGATACCCGTAATTAATGGTGGTTGTCATGGAACTCCGCAATATATAGAATGAAATAAAACAATCTATATTTTTGAATCACTGCCGCAATTTCTTACCGATGTTGAGGTTGTAAAACAAACATGTCTACATTGCTTGATATATTTAAATCTCGAGGAAGAAGGTAATATGGCCTTAATGCTACCTAATCCTTTTACTGGTCCTTTTATTCTACATACGTTGTGTTCAGTTATTTAGGTGCAGAGGAAATTCCTCCGAAATTTCTTTATTTATATTAATAGAGAACTTTTCAGCAATTTGGGAATAAGTCCGGCTGGTAGATAATTTTTTCTTTGTCCTTTCTAATTCTCATTGCTTTTTTTCCACATACTTCAGTCAAAACAAAAGCTGCAAATGCCGTTCACGTTGCAAGACTTCAAATTGTGAAAATTATCAATGGTTGTCTAATAACGGGTGCTGCAGCCTTTCTTTCTCTTTTTTGTCTTTTTTACAGTAATTTAAACAGTATTTAAACACTCATCGTAATAACAGCTTTTATAGAAGGTAAACAATTACACAACCTTTATTTTCTTTCGGAGGTCACTGAGTACCTCCTAAATCTGATTGATTGATTGATATGTGGGGTTTAACATCCCTAAAACCACTATAATAATATTTGAGACGTCGCAAAGGAGGGCTCCGGAACTTTTGACCCCGGGTTCTGTAACGTGCACCCAAATCTGAGTACATGGGCCGACAGTATTTTTGCCTTAATCGAAAATGCAGCCGCTACAGCTGGTATTCAATCCCGTGACCTGCGGGTCAGCAGCCGAGGACCTCAGCCACTAGACCACCATGAGGGGGGGGGGGGGGCTACCTTCTGATATAGCTGCTATTTTACTTTCGTCGTATTATTTTTTTTTTGTCAGAGAGAATGTAGTGCCCCTGATGCGCTTGCTTTGTGTATGATAAAAGCAGTGCTACAAAAAGCATAAAGAAATCTTCGCCAATGACACATTATTTTTCTATTGGTGGTGTGATGAGCGTCCTTGAAATCAACGATTCTCACAGACATAATCATACGTTATTTGTGGGAATAATCAATCTTAGCATGAAAAAGAAGTGATGGGCAGCATTCAGCTTCAAGCGAACGAAAGCTACGGTGCACTAACGTTTAAAAAAGAATTCAAATGAAAAAAACAAACATTGAGAAAATTGAAGAGAACTTGACGCCTGACAGTTGCTTCAAGAACAATCTTGACGAAAAATGAGACCACGATATTGATTTCGGGGGCTCAATGGTCGTAAGTCAAGTGAAAAAGCATCGTTCAAAACAAAGAAAAGAAAAAATTGAGAGGAAAGGAAGGATGTTGTTCGCGTCTTTTCAATGGTCACAATGCCTCAATGAACAATGATTCGTCTTTTTATTTTTCCCTCGGGTAAAATACTATTCAGTCGAAATTGTCAAAGCACTTTCCCGTACCCGTCCTGGCGTTAGCAGTAGCCTAGTTTTTAGGGGCGAAGCTCCTTAGGGCGTGGGCTGTGCGTCCCCTGTAGCCTGTATGTAGCCACCTCTAGTTTAGTTCTTGCAGTGTTCACTAGATGGTGGTACCGTCCCCTGTATGTAGCCACCTCTAGTTTAGTTCTTGCAGTGTTCACTAGATGGCGGTACCGTCTCCTGTATGTAGCCACCTCTCGTTTAGTTCTTGTAGTGTTTACTAGATGGTGGTACTTGTAGCTGATGATGAAAAGATGCAAGATGTTATAAACTAGAAAGCGGTACTTGTAGTTGATGAAAGACGCGAGATCTTATAAATAGGAATGATGTCACATATGGCGCGTGTCATTGGTTGAAGGCAATCGTTCGATTTAGTGCGGCGACGTACGCTAGGGGGAGCGTTGTAATAAAATCCGTTCGCTGTTGGCGCGCGCTCGGAGTCGCGTACCTCGCACCCAACCTGTCGACCGGGAACATCAAGACATTCATAGACACTGCGTTACGAAATTATGAGAACAAATACAAGAATGGACCATTTGTACTACTTGGAGACTTTAACGTGGCTATCATAGACAATAATTGGCTTATCCAACATATGGCTTCTAGATATGCACTCAGACGTATATCGTTTGACCATATGAAACCTACCACGATCCGAGGAACATGCATAGACCTAGTATTTGCAAATTGCCCACTGCAACCCATACAGGAACCGCTCTCCCTTCATTTCACAGACCATAAAGCCGTCATAATGAAGGGACATCGCAAGCCATCCATCGTCTAAGAACAAATAAAAGTTGATTTGTGTATATACACACACAGCGTTTCTCACGTCTTTACATGATGATCGACTGGGCGAATTACACGGAAGATTCACAGTTTACCGATGAATCCCTCCGGAGCTTCGCCCATTCATCATCATTCACCCCGTGAATATGCCGTAATTTTTTTTATTGACACTTTGTGTATGTTAGTGTGCAGGCGGATAATATTGAACAGTAGTTAGAATAGGGTCATTGTTCATTACATAAAGAGGAGAGCAACCTAATGGTGACTGAAAGGTTCAGATGACTTGCGTGTTTTGAATCCTTCTCAACTGCTTGTCATATGAAAGTTTTAGGGAACGTTGGCACGCAGTGTATAGCTGCAGTTACGTGCTGATGTACGTGTCCTGTAGACGAAATGTGGGAAAAACGACTAAGGAACGAGCTCCAGCCAGTTGGAGAACGATTTTAATCGAACAGTCACCTAATTATACACATCCAGCAGCTACATAACGATGCACTAATGTTTTTTTTATTTGCCACCACCCTTCATGGCACGCAGACATGTGGACCATATACTCTCCGCTTCCCTGTTGCGACTTTCCCGTAACTAATCATGAGTGGCGTTTGAGTGCATTGTAAAGTAGCAGCATCTTGTCTAGAACTACATATAAGTTTACATTTGGAGTTTTTATATGCTGTTTTTAGTATTCAAGAGGAATTGTAAATCTTCAAGGATGAAGGACAGCCTGCGTTTCGGCCAATTGCTTTCTTCTCTTCCAATCTTTATGTCTACTACTGATTCTAATTGATGTCATTTGTTTTCTGCACTACCCGCAACTGTTTTTTTCTAGGGCGGGAAACAAAACCAAATAGAAATCAAGCTGTCCCTGATGACGCGCGAATATTCTTGCGTCAGTAAAGAACTGCTCTTCTTAACATCGACTGCTCGATTAGAATGCACCTGTTTGACGGCGCTGGCGTTGACTCTGTGAAAATCTTTTTTGCATATAAATAATTGTAGATAGAGGCACAAAATACCCAGAATTACAGTGTCCCGATTTCCTAGCCAGCAAATACGCTTCTGTGAATAGCACGCTTCCGTGTCTGTGCTGTTGTTCTATTCTCCCCGAATCATTTCTGCGCACAGTGACCGGAAACTTCCAGACATGCGCAGAAATCAATGGAGCAATTCGAGTTGATAAAACAGCCCCACCTGTGGCTCACCTTTCCAGTAATTAGGGGCATTGTGGCGATCACTGCAAAGAATGGAGCTAGAAGTTTACAGGAAATAAATATTACGCAAAAACACGCCACCGGTAGTTGGCAGAGGGTGGGCGTTCAGTCTCCACTTACCGCGTTATTTTTCTGTGTACAATAAATGAGTTCCTCTTTGAATCGTAATTACTGTCTTTCGAAAATTTTCTACACATATTGTGCCCGGTGCTTTCCATGGTAGCACCATCCGTTAGCGTAATTAGGCAACGCATATCTAATAATAAAGTTTAAGAAGTGTGGAGGGCAAAAACAAATTGAAATCAAACATTCCGACCACACAAACTTATTTTGCTGCACCTGTTGGAGATCGAAAGATGCTTTCAAAAGCGTAAAAAAAGTGTTCGGTTCACGTGCTAAATACTTTTCTTTCGCGTAAAAACCATGAAATCGCGAGTGGAGGGTTAGAATAACAGAACCAGGAACAATGTCTGAATAATTTAAAATCCTTTTGTGAAACTTCAATTGTTCAATTTTCCCAACTCTTCTATTTCAACATCAAAGAGTCTCTTTAGAATATTCCATGAAGCAATCTGCATTCCTTTTGAACGTACGTGTATGTGGAAACGCCAATGAGCCGTGCTGGATAAAACTGGAAAGAGACGTCATAATAAGACATTTCTCTTTTAGGTCGCTAAGGATGAAAGCGCTTTTCACTAATCCATGTTAAGATCTTTTGCGCACGCAGTTTTTTTTTCGCTTTAATAGAATCCTTAAGCCACTAAAAATATAAACGGCAACAGCGCATAACCTACATCTACCTTATTAGTCCGCTGCCACGATAAAGAACAACAAAAAAAGCTTTCCTCCGAGAAACAGACGAACATAGGAAGGTTGTAATGGAATCTAGCCTGCTATTTTATATAAAAGAGGAAACAATAATATAAAAAGCCACAAGGTGGGCCTACAGTGAAGCCATCACAAACGAAATATGCAAGTAACAATATCGGGTGTGCTTTACAGAATAAAAAAAAAAGGTGATATTCTTCATTCTCCAATACGAATGAAACACGCCTACAAGAAAATCAGTTGGCACTCAAGTAGTTTTAAGGTCAGCGAATATCAGTGGTATTTTCTGTAGGCAAACCAATAGTCGTGCCACGTGGAACCGCAGAATACGTGCTCTGAAAAGATTGTGTCGCAATAGTTCAACAATGTCAGCGAATGTAAAGGCGCCGTGAATTCTGGTGTAGAGACGAACGAGGAAAAGGGAGAGCATGATTAGAATAAAAAAAATACCGAGGCCATACGGGTGCCTCGCTTTGTTTTTGTGTTAAGCACTGTTGAGAGAACCACTACACAGCTATCCCCTCACAAGTATAGCCACGTAAATACCACCGAGATGCCTGGTTAAATCCGAATGTATGCGGAACGCCGAACGAGAGCAAGAAAGAGAAGGAACTTGCGTCTTTTGCTGTGGTAAGAAGAATGAGATATGCTACGAAAGCTTGTTAAGAGAGCATGAAAGTGCAATTTTCGGAAGAACAACAGCCGATTTTGTTCGTATGCAAATGTTACTCATCCCAATTTGCATTTCCTTTCAGATCCTTAATTTATGAAAAAAAAAATGTGGCTCTTCGTATACTTATTGCGCGATCGAGCGCAAAGACGATTTATGAATGCCATCGTGACTAGATCGCGTGTTTGCGCATCGGAGTTTTTCTCAGATGCGGTAATTGAGAATTCTTGGCGCCAACGTTTACACTGGTGGCGAGTTTGATAAAATAGGACATGCAAATAAGAATTATCAACAAAAATGGGGGACCTTTCAGCTTAGACCCGAAGAGTTGAACATGATACAGAGATCCTGTCCTTTAGTAAGTACTTCAACCACTCAGGCCATACTTTTTATTGTATGAAGTTAGTCTAGAAGTTTAAATTGTGCAATATTGCAATGTAATCTATGAAGTTTAAAGTAGCTTGTGTCAGTGATGCTTTCGCATAAGGCTGCACTCTGTGTAATGTGTAACATGCTCTCGACCAAGAGCAGTTATATGAGTGAAATCTTTTCGAACTTAATTGCTCTGCACCCACTACGTTGTCTCAACGGCATACGTGCAGTGACGACTGCACCTTTTGTAATTGATAGTCGCCTTCAAACCACAATGTAGTTATGATAATCACATGTTCTGATGCCCGATGGCCATGTAAGCTTGTTCCATGCATTATTGCTAAAAGATTACATGTTGTGTTGCGAAGCAGTATACAACATAAAGTTTTGTAAAGTATGAAAGTTACTTTCACAGCATTACCAAGGAGACGAAGTTATTTTTAATGTAGTCTCAACGACACGGGTGGCTGTAGGGTAGAACACTTCCTTGCCATGCAAACAACCCGGGTTCGATTGTCCATCGGAGATGGAAGTTTCTCATTTTTTAAATTTATTAGCTTCTTTCAGTTTTTTTTTCGGTCACGCACATGATGATTGTTGGCTCACAACCAACAACGCCGGCACTGACACTGACAGCAACACCGACGTTTCTGCGAAACAAGCGCTTTAACGCTATCGCGTTATAAAAACGTTAACTACCACACTATCCGTAAATTGCATTAGCATATACAAACGCTGAGGTTAAGTGCTTTTTTCGTCGGGCATGCGGTGGGGTGTTCGCCCACTCCTGCATTATTAGCGCATGCGTATCGTTTTATGCTATACATGTAAAGTTGGTAATACGAGAATTGGTACGAAATTTCGAGGATGGCCGTACCTTTCTTCTCACAGCAGTTCTTGAACAACAACAACAACAACAACAACAACAACAACAACAACAACAACAACAACAACAACAACAACAACAACAACAACAACAACAACAACAACAACAACTGCTCTTACCATTAGCTTCAGTTTCTTGATGATTTCACTAGTGTGGATGTAATAACCTTCGTTCTTTAACTGCTTCCTTTCCCAGGATATAGGATATATTGAGCCAATACTTCCATGTAATATTTTTACGGAAAATGCCCAGCATGACTTACAACTTTAATTTTCAAATATTTCTCCTATGATTGCGCATACTATTTGAACAAAAAAAATAGCTCCAAGCTTATAAAACAGCAGGAAGGGTAGAAGAAAGCTTAAGATTCAAAAGTCAGGGAAAAGAGATTGCACACTGAAGCCTACTTGCCTTCCTCAAGGCTAGAACAGAACACAAAGAACATTTCCATTTTAGACGAGGGGAAGACAAGTGCGCTTTTCCAAACGCCAATTCTTGCACAAAGCCCCTGTATACAAAATATATTTGCTTTATTTTATGCTACAATGCGGCTTAATAAACGCATCAGAGTACATATCAAAGAAACCGTGGAAGTTAGAAAAGAAATTCACGCATAAAAAAGAAACCCAGATAAGTTAACCTGGTAGTAAAGGTAACTTGTTTGTGACACTACACAGGGATCGAGAAAGAGGGGTTGGAAAGAAGAAAAAGCGAGAGAAATTAAATAAAAAAAAGTTAAAAATGTGTGAGTATACATGCACGCACAGGATCGACGGGACGGCTTTAAACTCTCCCATGGTAGAGTACCTAGTACTCTGAATCGTTACCCACTTTTTCTAAACACTCTAAGGACGTTCTAATTTTGGAACCATTCTAAAAGACCGGTCAAACGGAAGAGGCACAGTAGCGCTTGCACAAGCTGCTTCTGTGAAGAGCATGTGTCGACCTGTCGATGGCACGGTATTACTTCTCAAAATTTCGCACAATTTATCGAGCGCATTGCAAGGCAACGGTCTCTGTGAACAATACTGCGAGTAGTTGCACAGAATATCTTGAATCGCTTCGTCACTGTTGCACTGGTCATAGGATGTAGTATCAGCCATTCTTATGAGGAGCCCGTTCGCATAGGTAAATGAGACGCCCAACCATAGCCTGCACGGTAATCCAGGAATGATTCGAAGGCTGAAAGTTGCATCTAGCCAATAAAATTGTACATGATTTAGTGTGGTTTCTTCCAGTGCAATATACTGCTTTTTAAAGCAAGCCCACGAATCTTACGTGCAGCAAAATCCCTGGAAAGCGGTATTGCTATTTCAATGTTATCTGTAAGGAATGAAAGAGCAGCTTAAAATGCCCATTGATTGGTGATAATCCTACAGTGACTTGGAAGTTATTAGAAAGTTATTTTAAGTCTGTTCTCATGTAAAATATCTCTCAGTTATCTCTCACGGTATCTCGTGAGTGTCCGGCCTGAATGTAACAAAATAGACTGCAGTGCTACCTTGCTACCTTGGAGTCGCTGAACATCCTGCGTTATTTTATGCACTCGTCGCCAATGAAATTGCAATGTAATGCAACACAAAGCGCACTGACCTCTGTTGTCATTGATGATGTAAGGCGGCAGGTGTTAAATTTGACTGTTGAGGTTTTAATCAGTATCACAAAAGTAGAAGCTGAGCTGTTCCACAAATAGGTCAATTGTTTTATACGTGTACAGTGCCTGCGTTTTTCTAATATAGCAGAAGTACAGCGAGCTGCTGAAAAGGATTTGCCGACATATTAGTGTGTTTTTCCATATACCAGGCATTGTCCGACCGATGATAAGGTGAGTCAGCCAGTACTGAGCAATCGAAGGTCTCGCGGGACGTGTGAGGCTTCTTGCCAAAGATTCGCGATACATGGTTACCGTCTGTCTGCTGGCAAACAGACTGGATGGTGGCGCAATATCTGAGTGACATGCCTATATGTATCCTGGGTGTTTAAACACCAAAGGCTGTCTTTATCAGGTGGCGTTGGCAATCGCTATACAAGCCGCCATCGAGAGAGAAAAAGTAGCGAAGTATTGTAGGCTCATACATGAAAGGGATCGAATCCTTCACTCAGTTTCATGAATACTTACAATGTTTCTGTGGCATAAGGTCAAGAGGTATGATACTTGAGGTGGCCTTTAAGTTTCCCTACAGCTACCTCTGAGACGAGTGCTGTGTAAAACTGTATATGACATGCATTGTGCTTTATTATTTATATACGTCACGCATTACGGGACGCCAATCAGGCAAAAAGAGCGTTACACACTCGCCGCCATGTCAACCAGTGGCACTGACTGGCCCTTCCACGTGTAGATGAACGTATAAACCCTGCAAAGTGAACGGGGGTATAACCGCTATCGTAGCTCAGTGGAAGAGCATCGGACGCGTTATATGAAGATCGCAGTTCGGATCATGCCGGTGGCAAGTAATCTTATTTTCCACTTTCATTTCTTCGAATATACATAATAATTATATTTTTAAAAACAACCGCTATACGTACCCTAATACTTTTGTCTCTTAGTTCTCATTAACATTGTGCCCAACAAAGGAAACGAGCACTTCGCTTCATTTTACAGACCACGTATTTTCTCACAGTGGCTACAAGAAATACACGACAGCAAAAATAACAATGTGTGCAAGTTCAGAGGTTACTACGCATCATGTGGTGGCATCAGCAACTCGTGAACAGAAGTAGAAGGCAAACCTTTAACAGGGCTCTGTTCATATTGGCACGTGCTAAGAGCTCGAAGGAACGTATAAAGGGACGCGACTGTCAAAAAATCTTAGAGACAAAGAAGGACGTCTCCGCTGGCACGGGTTGCTCGTCTTCGTCTTCCTCGTTCACCGGCACAGAACAGACCCACTGTTAACTGGCACAGAACACCAGGTGGCATTACTCCTCCTCCCAAGAGAGCATCAACCCGATGCTCAAACAAAAGTGTGCACAGCAGTGGGTCGAACTAGGTAACATAAAAAAACATTAAACAAATTAGTGCACGAGAGAAAATGCGTCCTGGGTTCGGCAATCGGAAATAAATGGCATTCACTGTTCACATGAAGAGTTCACTGGAACAAGAAGAAAATTCGCATCACCGCGTAAAGTATGGTTTTAGGTGGACTACGTGTACAGTCTCTGGGCGTGGTAACCTGCGCTGAGGTGATGGTGAACCTCCGTCTGGAACCACTTCGTAGTTCACATCGCTCACACGTCTGAGTACTTTGTAAGGTCCAAAGTACTTCCTCAAGAGTTTCTCACTGAGACCTCGCCGCCTAATGGGTGTCCAAACCTAAACTTGGTCACGAGGTTCATAATTAACTTCTCGATGGTGGATGTTGTACCGCCGTGCATCTGCGCACTGTTGAGTCCGGATGTGCACACGGGCCAGTTGACGTGCTTCCTCAGCGCGCTAAATGTACTCATTGATGTCGGGGGCTGATTGGTCGAGCTTGTCGATGTCCTCATATGGAATCATGGCGTCCAGCATAGTTCTAACATCTAGACCATAAACGAGTCGGAATGGCGTGAAGCGTGTAGTTTCCTGCGTTGGAGTGTTATACGCAAACGTTACGTACGGCAGGATGTCGTCCCACGTTTTGTGCTGCACATCCACGTACATAGAGATCGTGTCGGCTAGCGTTTTGTTTAGCCTTTCTGTTAAACCATTACTCTGAGGTTGATACGCAGTGGTCTTTCGATGGGTTGTGTAACTCAACCTGAAGATATCATCCAAGAGTTTCGCTGTGAATGGTGTCTCTCGATCAGTAATGACATATGACGGGGCGCCATGCCGTAGCACAATTTGATGCATAAAAAAACTGGCAACTTCAGATGCGGTCCCTCGTGGCAACGCCTTCCTCTCGGCGTAACGCGTCAAATAATTGGTTGCGACAATAATTCATTTGTTGCCAGAAGAAGACAAAGGAAACGGGCCTAGGAGGTCCATCCCCACTTGTTCAAACGTGTACGTGGTGGATCGATCGGTTGTAGATGACCTGCAGGCTTTAAATGTGGTGTCTTGCGACGCTGGCATTCACAGCATCCCTTCACGTAGCGTTTGACACAGGCGGACACTTTAGGTCAGTAGTAGAGTTGTCGCACCTGATCCATAGTTCTCGAGTAGCCCAGATGGCCAGATGTGGGCTCGTCGTGGCAAGCTAATAAGACGTCATCGCGGAGGGCTTCAGACACGACGAGAAGATGCGATCTGTAACCAGCACCGGCGTTCCTTTTGTATAAGACGCCATTTCGTAGGCAAATTGATGGCAACGTTCGCGACATTGGACGAGGAATGGGCGCGGTGCCACCTTCTAAATGATCTATAATCATTCGTAGATCGGCGTCATTTCGTTGATGAGACATCAGATCCGGTCCGCTGACAGTTGCCACGAAGGCGCCATCCTCTTCTGCGCTAGTACTGGCGGATTGAAGAGGTGCTCGTGATAGCGTGTCGGCGTCTTCGTGCTTTTTGCCTGACTAGTACACGATGTCACACATCAAATTCCTGTAGGCGCAGACTCCATCGTGCTAATCGTCCTGAAGGGTCTCGTAGATTGGTCAACCAGCACAAAGCATGATAGTCAGTCACCACTTTAAATGGTCTTCCATAGAGATATGGCCTAAACTTTGTAATTGCCCAAATGACCGCGAGACATTCTTTTTCTGATGTGGAATAGTTAGATTCCACGCGAGACAGTGTGCGACTTGCGTAGGCTATTACTCGTTCAATGCCATCTTGTCTTTGTACCAAAATAGCTCCAAGACCAATATTGCTGGCATCAGTGCGTACTTCAGTGTCAGCATCTTCGTCGAAGTGGCCGAGCACGGGCGGGGAAGAGAGCCAGTGCTGTAGTTCCGCAAAGGCAGTCCGCTGGTCGTCAGCCCAGACAAATGGTGTGTCGTCACGCGTGAGGCGTAATAGTGGCTCCGCAATGTTAGAGAAATTTTCAATAAAGCGCCGGTAATACGCGCACAGACCCAGAAACCGTCGAAGACTTTTTTTGTCAGTTGGAGGTGGAAAAGCGGTGACGGCAGCAGTTTTGTCAGGATCAGGCCGAACACCAACGGTGCTCACGACGTGACCAAGAAACTTTAATTCTTCGTAGCCGAAATGACATTTCTCAGGCTTGAGTGTGAGATCGGCAGATCTAATGGCTTCGAGCACATTCCGAAGGCGACGAAGATGCTCGTCAAACGTTTCTGAAAACACAAAGACATCATCGAGGTAGACGAGACAGCTTTTCCACTTGAGGTCTGCCAGGACGGTGTCCATCATTCGCTGGAATGTGGCTGGAGCGGAACAGAGGCCGAAATGGAGCACTTTGAATTCATAAAGTCCATCCGGTGTTACAAAAGCGGTCTTTTCCCGGTCACGTTCATCGACCTCTATTTGCCAATAACCACTCTTCAAGTCGACGGACGAAAAATACTTCGCGCGTCGCAGCTTGTCCAGAGAATCATCGACTCTGGGCAACGGGTACACGACTTTCTTTGTGACATTGTTCAACTTTCTGTAGTCGACACAAAAGCGAAGCGTGCCATCTTTCTTTTTCACAAGAACGACTGGTGATGACCAAGGGCTGCTTGAAGGCTGTATCACGCCATCCTGAAGCATTTCCTTAACCTGCATTTGAATCACGTGCCGTTCGGTTGGCGAAACACGATAAGGCTGCTGCCGTATGGGATGGGCGTCGTCGTAGGTGATAATACGGCGTTTCGTTGTCGGTGTTTGACGTATCTTCGAAGAACGTGCAAAGCATGTGTGGAACTCCAGCAACAGCTCGCTCAAACGCTGCTTGTTCGCTTCAGAAAGCGTTGGATTGATGTCGACGCTGGGGAAAGGCGTTTCAGCAGTGCCGATGGCCTCGGAAGCAAAACACTTGGTGACATTGGCGACTGGGTCGGCGTAGGCGATGACAGTTCCAGGAAAAAGGTGCTGGTGCTCGTAGCTGAAGTTTGTGACAAAAACGTTGCAGTGATCATCACGAAGGTCAACAAGGCTTCTCGCTACGCAGACATTGAGACAGGAAAAGCAAGTGATTGCTTTGTACGACTGCTTCACCGTGCATCACTCCGTCCCACGCCACCTGAACCACCTGGTAACGTGACAGCGTCATCAACGACGCGAAGAGACACTCGAGAGTGGCTGGGATCGGCGTAAGCTGCTGTGACGTTTGTGGTCGCGAAAGTGACTAGACGTCGTCGAATGTCAATTATAGCACCATGCTCCCTGAGAAAATTCATGCCAATGATCAGGTCTCGAGAACACTGCCGGAGAATGCTCAAACTAGCAACAAATGTACAACGGTGGACTTGCAGTCTTGCCGTACACATACCGAGTGGCGTGACGATATGCCCGCCAGCTGTACGAATTGGCGTTCGGTTCCAAGGCGTCGTTACTTTCTTGAGAAGGGCAGCAAGCTTTTCGCTAATTATTGAATAGTCCGCACCAGTGTCCACTAAAGCACTGACTTCGCGACCATCTAGCAGAACAGGAATATCTAAGGAAACTCTTCCACAATCAGCCGGTGGTGTCGTCGATGTATCGTCGGTATCTTCAGTCCGCGTCGATAGGGGGCCTTGAGCATGACCATTCTGAGCGGCCTTGCCCCTGAAGGTCGCTGAGGATAGTTTTCCCGACGCGGGCTAGGTGACCGGCCCTGCGCCACGCCCGCATAGGTGCGATGATTCGGCGAGAACCGCCGCGGTGATGGAGAGCGTGAGTGGTGCCGAGATGTCGATCCGCGCTGCTGAGCAACGTAGTCAGCGATTTCCGGAGGCCGCTGGCTGAACCTAAAAGGTGGGGAATTGGCCGAAAAACCACGAAGTCCCAGCTGTCGATAAGTGCACTGTCGGTAGATGTGCCCAGGTTCACCAAAGTGATAGCAAAGGGGACGTCGATCGGGGGCCCGCCACACGTCTGATTTTCGCGGAATCGGTCGGCGGTCACTGATGTACGGGCCCGCTTGGACTGCCTGAAGCATGGCTGGGGCTGTGGTATAAGGCGGAGTGAAATGTGGTGCAGGTTGGCGCAGAGTTTGGTCTGCCGGAAGCATGGCAGGGGCCGCGGTGGGAAGCGGAGCCAACGGTGGTGCTGGCTGGAGCAGAGTTTGCGCATACGACATGCGAGGAGAAGTCATTTAGGGGCCGCGGCTCTGTCTGACAGGACGGTTCTCGTAGTACCTGCTGAACTTCATCTCGGACGATGCCGGACAAAGAACTGACAGTGGGCGCTGAGGGTACAGACAACTTCTGCAGTTCTTCGCGAATTACAGAGCGTATGAGCTCTCGGAAGAAGTCGACGTGGGCCCCAAGACCACTCATGTAGTCCGTAGCAGAAGCAAAGTTCACTTGTCGCTCGTACGTCTGGGTCCGTTGCCGAAGCGTGCTTTCAATCAGGACGGTTTCAGCAAGAAACTCTGACGTAGTCTTGGGGGGGGGGGGGGCTGCGTACAAGACCACCGAACAACTGCTCCTTCACTCCACGCATCAGGTATCGCATCTTCTTCTCTTCCGTCATGTGAGGGTCGGCTCGTCGAAACAGACGCGTCATGTCCTCAACATACATTGCTACGCCTTCATTTGGCATTTGCATACGGCACTAGAGTTCACGTTCAGCTCGCTCTCGGTGATCGGGACTTGCATACGTTTCAAGAAGCCGGCGTTTGAAGTCCACCCATGACGTGAACACACCTGCCCGGTTTTCGTACCAAACACGTGCCCCGTCATTCAAACTGAAGTAGACATGTCGGAGCTTGTCTATGTCATCCCACATGTTATGAGCGGCAACGAAGTCCTAGTGGACTAGCCAATCTTCAACATCCTCATGGACAGCACCATGAAAGGGATTCGGCGTTTTTGGTTTGACCAGTGTATATTGCAATAACGTTGCGCTTTCCATACCGGCTGGGTTGGAGCCGCTTGGGACGGCGCTGCCTGGAATAGATGGGGCCGTCATCTCCTCTGAGAGAAGTCCGAACTCAGGGTGCAGTCCGTGGATCCTGCGGCTAGCACGGTGAACAGGCGTAACCACCGGTGTGAGGCTGGAGCTTCTTGTACTAGAAGGGGTTCGGTGCATAGAGTACCCAGCACCTCCACCAGTTGTCACGCGCTAAGAGCTCGAAGGAACGTATAAAGGGACGCGACTGTCAAAAAATCTCAGAGACAAAGAAGGGCGTCTCCGCTGGCACGGATTGCTCGTCTTCGTCTTCCTCGTTCACCTGCACAGAACTGACCCACTGCTCACTGGCACAGAACTCCAGGTGGCAATATTTAAGCAAATAACTGAATATTTTCTGGGCAGCGGACAAGACTGTGTGTGCCAATAGTGTACAGAAAGGCAGGCGTGTAACCTGTGCGAGTTTTATTTGTATCTTTGTACAGCGACAGCAAAGAAAAAGAGCACCTTAATCACTTCAGCATCATTATGACGCAGCCACCTTGGCGTCTACTTTACTTATTGCTGATCTATTCAATAAAAATCAATCAATCAATCAATCAATAATCATAATCACCATCATAATCGGCCTAACTACGCCCACTGCATGACAAAGGCATCTGCGATGTTCCGTGGAACATCAGAGAGACAACCAATCATCGCTGTTTTAACGGTTGACTTAGGGGTTTAATCGTCGATTTATTGGTGGCTGTTTCAATGGCGACACCTGTAAAGAAAGTTACGTTAACGCAATGTTCTAAATAAGTGGGGTTGCACTGATTTCAGTTTTGCTTTGTTTTGTTTTACAGACTGCACTGTAGTGGCATTTTAGCTTAGTGATTACTTTGCTCAGAGCCGCAAATATTCGTCAGTTCCCTAGTTGTCGTTAACGTAGACTAGTCAATACGCTTAAAGCGGCTCAATAAAAGATCCACGAGCTTTCTTTTCTTAAAATAGCGACACGCCTTCAGGACACTATAACGAATGATAATCGTAGCCCTTATATTATTGCACCACGGTTAAATGCCAACTCTATAAGAACGTAGTTGAGTTTGTTTATGAAGCATCAGTGCTGCTAAGGCATTCGAGTTAAGCCTGTTTTATTTGAATGGAATGAAATTTGTTATGTTTAACACTTATTTTCTCCCCTCATCGCGTATAGAAGTAAGTTCACAATTTTCTAGGAGTTATAAACCTGTTTTTCTTTCAAGATGTTCCCAATATTCATTTTGAAACAGTCTTATGCGACTTCCAGAAATGCACAGTGCTTAGAAGCGACAAGCGCCAAGCGAGAAACGCAGCACGTCATGCACCCTAGTACTGGTTTAAACGTTTTAAACAAGAAGAACAATGATAATAGATGCGCGGGTGTATCATGCCAAGTGCTCATAATTATTCGTTAACGCAGTATCGGGACTTATGCTTTTATTACGTGTTTACTAATTACAAAGGATCATTTTTACCATCTGTATAATGGAACGGTTCACGTATATGCATCATCCCTTGCTGCACCACCCAACATGTCTTGCTTAGTTAGAAAAACAAGCCTGATCCAGAATGCTTGTCTAGTACATTGAGCCCCATTACTTATCTTTTTTAAACGTCGTATCCTTTCATCTTTTGCAACGTGAAATCGTGTCATCCCTAAATACCAGCCATTTTTTTCGTCTGACTAGCAGCTAATGACTAGCAGCATACGCGTAATGCTCCATAATCTATGTCATGTTTCAACCTGACAAATCAGATCTCATTACAGCGGTATGATTTCGGTCTTTCTCTTCTAAAATGTCTTTATTGTACCCATACTACATCAGTTACAGTGCAAATGCAAATTTATTCTGTTACTACGTATAGATCTTCATCTGATGAACATTGAGAAAAGTGTATGGCAACGCTTGCCAGGTCTTTAGGACGCAATCTTTACGTAGCTTTTAACCGAATACTTCTGTCCAGTTATCAAGCGACCCACTCGTTACGTGATTCGCCTTGTGCGACTCCTGGCTGTTATTTTAAATGCGAAGCATTTCTTAGCGAACTTCGGTGACTTGGAGCGTATCTATCTATCTCTATCTATCTATCTATCTATCTATCTATCTATCTATCGATCTATCTATCTATCTATCTATCTATCTATCTATCGATCTATCTATCTATCTATCTATCTATCTATCTATCTATCTATCTAGCTATCTATCTATCTATCTATCTATCTATCTCTATCCTATCTATCTATCTAGCTATCTATCTCATCTATCTATCTATCTATCTAATCTATCTATCTATCTTCTATCTATCTATCTATCTATCTATCTATCTATCTATCTATCTATCTATCTATCTATCTATCTATCTATCTATCTATCTATCTATCTATCTATCTATCTATCTATCTATCTATCTATCTATCTATCTATCTAGCCGCTTACGTTTGGGTGTCCTCGTGGACACCCCTTAACTTGGCGTGAACCAAAACTTGCATGGGAGGTATAAGATGGTTTGACGAATATGACGCGCTATTCAAGACATGAATAATGTCACAATAACGTCGCGTACGTCGTCAAACACTTGCCGCCAGACAGTGGCACATACCCACGAGCGGGTATGTGTCGCTGCTATGAGTGTATGTCCCACAGCTGATTGACATATACCCAGGAATGACGAGAACACAGAAGGGCAATCTTAACGCGCGAGCGTTAAGAAATGCCCGACATCCGTAGCGTCGACCCGAGGAATGCAAAGAATAAATGCCAGGGTCCAAGTTGGAATCAAACCCTAGCATTCTGCGTGGCAGTGAAGCATCTTACCAAGAGCTACGCCATGTCTTGGAACTTCTTTTCAAATAGACTCTAATCTTCGTGAAACGCCAATAGTGGTTGCAGTGCTGCTTACCCAATTTTATAAACATTACATATGTACTCGTTTGATAGCGCCGTCTTGTTGGATTAACGTCAAATGTGGTTAGATGCCATGCGATGAAGTTGGTTTCTGTAGCAGTCAGTGTCCAGGGCCAGCATCCTCGCGAGGATCAGCGCTTCATATCAGCTTCTGGTTTTTCTAGTACGCATTTTTCAGTTGGCATCGTTGCGCAAGTGCAAACAACTAATTATGTAAATAACTGCAACTCTTCAACATACGTCTGTGCGTGCAACATTTGTACATGTATTAACGCCATTTTATGACGTGTTGCTCAATAAAAAAATTGCAACATGGTCACCTTCCCTCTGCATGCTTCGCATAACGTCGATTCCCAGGTACGTGAGATCTGCCGAATTTTTTACTGTTCTAAAACCCTTTAGTACTCATATGAGAACAATTCTTTTCCCGATATCAAGCCTGCCTAAGTCAAGTTAGAGAACGAGTACCAAGAACCGGTGTGGCACAGTGGTGGAATACTGGGCTAGTGCGCAGTGGACCCGTTTTTGAATCTATGTCACAATATGTATTTGGTGTTTTTATTTTAGATTTTTTTTATAGCGAAAGATGTTATGAGATCATAACTCGGGTCACGCTCGGCGCCGTAGTTGTCTGCCGCCTCCGCCGCCGGTGTCCGTAACCACATCGCGGGGAAACCAGAAAGGAAAATCTAGTACCAACGACACAGTGGGGCTCCAACTCGGGTCCGCTGGGTGACAGCCCAGTATTCTACCGCTGAGCTACTCTGGTGCTTTTTTTCTTTAATGAATGACATTATCACCAGTAAAGTACACAGAACATACTTCATCAGAAGTCAGGCAAACACGGGACTTGTTGGCAAACTTGCCTTAGGCAGGCTCGATGTCTGGAAAGCAATCGCGTCAATACGACTTGAAAAGAGTTTTAAAACAGTGAAAGAACAATCAGACACAATGCAAAAAGAGTAATGGTCGTCCAATGCTGCAACTAATTACAAAAGCTTGTTTTTGTTCAGCTATTAACTGTGGCGCATACCACTTCAGGCATAATTGCTCATTGTCGTCACCCACTGCATGAACAATTGCCACAAAATTTTCTCTCGAGTGTTTAGTGTTTACCACGCTTTTTAGAAATATGACGAAAATTGGCATAGTTATTATGGCCTACTACCTCAAATTTTTCATTATTAATGCCGTATTAATATCAAGCAAGTGTCCTTGCAGGAGCTACCAAATGAGTGCTTATAAAAGGCTCTGAAAGGCCACTCTTTCAGCTTTCACTGTTACTGTGCTGCGTCTTCCGAGCAGGCCTGGTGTTTTTTTCTTATTTCGTGCGATAATGGTTACGAACACGAGCAGCGGCGGACAACTACGACACTGCGCGGGACCCATTTCGCAATCTCATAACACATTACGCTCTAAAAAGAAATTACTGCAGCGTTATAGAGATTCTTTTTCTCCGCTTACAGTTGAACGCAATAAAGTTAAGAAAAATGCGGGAAGTAACGAAAGAAATAGTAGAACAAACGCTAAAGTACTCTCAAAGTAAATTTTAGCGCTATGAAAACATTGATTCACTTCCCTAACTACGTATTCTGCCGAGAAGACGCTGAAATGAATATAAAAAGTGGAAGGAAAAAAGTGAGATCATTCGCAACAAGAAGACTTTACAGAAGAAACTAGAGGAGAAAGAAGGATTAGGCCAAGAGGTAAGTGCATTGGGATGTATGATACGTCGTCCGAAGTTACACTCGCGCATTTCCTTCCGACATACCGCCAGCCCACTTTTGCCGTTGCGTCTTCGCTGTTTCTGCCTCATAGAGATATACTGCTACTGCAGGGCACCCCGGCTCGCCGTGTTCACCAAATCCTCGGCTGCCGTGGTGAATCTTGCTGAGAAAGTGACACTGATGAAGAGTAACAAAGAGCCGACCGGCGTTTATAGTAGCTGAAGGCGAGCGAGAGCAGCTTTTCCTTTACCGGTGAGATAGAAGGTACGTTTTTCCTGCAAGTAGCGACAGCTACGCGTTGGGGTCCGTAAGGAAAAGAATGTATTGGTTCTATTGTGCCAGAGACAACGAAACAACCACATGAGAGCTGCAATCACTGCCGGCATTCTTCGAGGAATGGCAATGAGAAAGCACAAAAGGATACGGGGTACGCGAATAAATGCAGGCTTTGTGTGTTCAGTTTCGGGAGCTGCAGGCACCTGTGAGCACTTTATGCAATGTGTCCGGAAACTACAGAATGACAACGGGATGGCTCTTAATTGTTAAGGGCTCACCGTGACTGGTTTCGATCATTATTTTGTCCATTCAGCAGCTGGTCATGCTGCGCAAGAATCAGCGATAACGTGTGAAATATGCATAAAGTGATGTTATATGTATAAAGTGATGTTATGAAATATGCATAAAGTGATTTCAATAGGGAAACGGGCGCAGAGGTTCAATGTACTTGTTTCATGAGATTTCGGGGTACATCTTAGTGGAGTGATTCAATACCATTCGAGAAAATTCCACAAAGATGGCCCCAACCCTCGTATTAGCTACCTCCCCAAATTTACTTTCACAATGCTTTTCTCATCCACCGGATTGGATTACTTATACTAAAGAAACACAAATACCACCATGACGTTTTACTTAAATTAAGTATAATAGGGATAACCAGTGTCAGAAACAAACAGAACGTTTGCGCAAACTTCTCAGATGTCCTTCGTGTATCTTTGGTATTGAGCAACACGAAGTTTTTTGCCGTGCCCTTCTTCAAAGTACTCTCTCACTTAAAATTTGATCAATGGCAGCAGTACTCTTACGGTAGTGCGCGTACGCAGCTGTTAGCACAGGAGAGGTATCTTTACTACAATCTATATGTTCCTTTTTTACCCTCAAATAATGAGCTTAGCATCTGATTTATATCTCCCAACTTCAAGTCACGAAAAATGCTTCGAGCACCAAAAGTGTGGCAAACTGTTAATCACGCGTATGGGAAGGTTTTGTGCGCTAATACCGGAGCTCAAGAAGGCTTTAACTGAACAAGCGCTATTTTGAGCTAATTATGTAAAATTCACCCATGTTTCCTCATATATACCGCCAAATCGTCTAAAACATGCACTCCGTTTAGGCAGATGCACCAGGCTAACAGGTTTGTTACGCTGTTAAGCCGTAGTGATGGCTGCTATGTTTAGACATTGGCGAAAAGCAAGAACATCCAACTTAGGCATGCACACGCGAAGTCCGGAAGCTCAGGATTTTTTCGAAGACTCCGCACATCTCTTCCTCGTTGTGCACATCTCGGCCTAAATGTCATAGAGACCTGTAGGTCCAATTTCCAACATATGCTTTATTTGTGTGCTCCCACCGATAAAACAAACCTAAAGAGCATGGTTTGTTAGTGCACCAGTGTTCCCTTTTTTTAAATCGAAGGATTTATTTGCGCCCTGTAAGAATTTGCGCATCCATCCATCCATCCATCCATCCGTCCGTCCGTCCGTCCGTCCGTCCGTCCGTCCGTCCGTCCGTCCGTCCGTCCGTCCGTCCGTCCGTCCATCCGTCCATCCGTCCATCCGTCCATCCGTCCATCCATCCATCCATCCATCCATCCATCTATCTATCTATCTATCTATCTATCTATCTATCTATCTATCTATCTATCTATCTATCTATCTATCTATCTATCTATCTCTATCTATCTATCTATCTATCTATCTATCTATCTATCTATCTATCTATCTATCTATCTATCTATCTATCTATCTATCTATCTATCTATCTATTCAGCTGGTTACGTCTTGCTGCTCCCATGTTTGGCCTCTTAGCATGGGGCAATCCAAAATCAGTATGACAGAATAAAATGGTTTGACGAATATTACTCGCTGGTCATGACATTAATAAAAAAATTCGGCAGATCCCACGTACCTGGGGATTGACGTTATGCGAAGCATGCGTAGGGAAGGTGACCGTGTTGCAATATTTATATTGAGCGACACGTCACGGAATGACGCCTAATATATGTACAAATGCTGCACAGACAGACGTATGTTGAAGAGTTGCAGATGTTTATATAACCAGTTGTTTGCACTTTCGCAACTATGCCAACTGGAACATGCGTACTAGAAAAACCAGAAGCTGATATGAAGCGCTTATGCTCACGAGGATGCTGGGCCTGGACACTGCTACATAAATCAACTTTAGCGCATGACAACTAACCGCAATTGACGTTAAGCCGATGTGACGGCTGTATCAAAGGAGTACATATGTAATGTTTATAAAATCGGGTAGGCAACACTGCAACCACTATTGAAGTTTCACGAAGGTTAGCGTCTATTGGAAAAATAATTCCGAGACCTGGCGTAGCTCCGTGGTAAAATGCTTCATTGCCCCTCAGAATTCTTTGGTTAGATTCCAGCTGGTACCCTGATATTTATTTTGTTTAATACAGTCGCGTACGTCGTAAAACACTTTTTGGGGGTGAATATGCGTCACAGGTATTTGAAAGTTCATGTATACTCAGGACAGGAGAGAACACACATAAGTAATTTGAACGCTTGATCGTTAAGAAAAAGCGGACAGCGCCAGCGTTGACCAGGCGAATGCGAGAAAAAAAGTGTTAATGTTCAAACAGGAATGGAATCCCAGCATTCTGCGTGCCGATAGATTATTCTACTCAAGAGCGAGACCAGGTTTCAAAAGTACCTATCAAATAGATCCTATTGCTCGTGAAACGCCAATTGTGGTTCAAGTGCTTGCTTTCCTAATTCATAGACATTACATATGTGCTGCTACGATACAGGCGTCACGTCGGGTTAACATGAACTGTCGTGAGATGTCATCTGGTTAAATTTATTTGTGTAGCAGGGTCTATAGCTGCGCTCCTCATGAGCCGCAGCACTTTACATCTGCTTACTGCTTCTGGTGTTGCTAATATTCATGTTTGTGTTAGCATCGTTACGGAAATTTACCAACTGATGATATAAAACATATGCGGCTGTTTAACGTGCGTCTGAGTGGGCATCTGTACATGTATTTAGCGCAGCTTCCCCGTGGTAGTCTAGTAGCTAAAGTACTCGGCTGCAGTCCCTCGGGCCGCGGGATTGAATCACGGCTGTGGCTGTGGCATTTTCGATGGAGGTGAAAATGCTATAGGCCCGTGTGCTCAGATTTCAGTGCACGTAAAGAGCCCCAGGAGGTCAAAATTTCCAGAGTTCTCCGCTACGGTGTCTCTCATATTCATATGGTGGTTTTAGGACGTCAGACCCCACATATCAGTAACTAACTAGCTAACTAACTAAATATATTTAGTGCAACCTTGTAACGGTTCACTCAACGCAATAATTCAAACGTACTCAGCTTGCATGCGCATACTTCACATAAGATTGATTCCCAAAGTACGTGGGATTCTGCTGAATTTTTTTATCACGTTTCTCTCATAGTGGTAAATAACAAACACTAGAGTGACTCTTCTTTGTACAATGGGCTATGGTATATCGCCTTTTTAGCGTTGCTTGCAGCTAGATTACAAATCTTTCACTAGAAATGCGAGCGCTGACCACACATGCTGCGTTTTTCGCATATATTTTTATTGCGAAAGTATATACGACATATATGTAATGCATGACATCAACTGTGATAACAATAGACGTTGAATCTTCGCCCATCATAAAGGTTTTAGTCATCTAAATAGCTTCGTGAGTGGACAGCACTGAATCGCTTTTGTTCGGCATAGTCATGTTCGCGTAGAACGTTAGCAGATGTATTCGCTGAGGACACCTCTCCACTTTTGATTGGAAGTAAGGCAGAGGTGAATCGATAAGACTAATGCTGATAATATCTAGTGTGCACTACTATGCAGACATTTAAAACAGAGGGCAAGTTTTCAGTAGTGAAACATACATCGCTCATACATCGTTCGTCGGGTACGCAACTCATTTTCGCACAAGCATGCGCAGCGGAGAACAAAACAAGAGCTGTAAGCGGATTACGACCTTGAAATGCCGGAGGTTAGCAAGTTTAAACTACATAGAGCCATAGCAAAAGCCAAACACATGTGATGTCTGTCGAAGAGAAGTATATAAAGTGGCAGACGATTGAGTGTAGCAAGGCACAGCATTTTTGCCGGACCGGAGCAACGAAAACACTCCATTTAACGAATTCCAGGGCGTCACTGCTGTTTAGCTCTCTCAATAACAGGCACTTGAGCAAGGTGCCAGGTGCTATATGTGTGCTGCGGCATTCCAATGTGTTTGTTTACCTTGCATTAGTTTGCACACCATTATCGATGAATGCGCCTTTTAAACTATATATGCTTTTAACTTTCCACCAGCTTCCAGCGAGTCGTCTGAAAAGCAATGTAGAGCACAAAAAAAGTTGGAACGCAAGCTTAACGTTGTTTTTCCGAACCCTCAACTGCATCACAACTTCTTTTTTACTTACTTAAACATTGTTCGATCAATTTTATGGTGTATGTTTTGTTTATGCCACTTCAGCACATCACTTTTATGTGTAACATTAATTTCTGCTTTTACTTATGGGTGATATGCTTGCGATTTACTTGAGGTAACTTCTTTGTATATAGGTATTAACATATAATATTCGTCTGCACTTACAACGTGGTATCGCCAGGCTATTTCATGCTGACTTTCCATTCAGCTTTGTCGCCGCTTTTTTTTTTCTAAATCACGTTTTCGTCGACAGCATTCTGAATATATGGTTGATATACAGTTATTTGCGCTTACCTCTCATCTCCCCATTTCGTAACAAATATAGTCTCTCTCCAGGCGTCTTATTTATTTTACATACTTTGATGCGCGTAGTCTCAATAAAGCTCACTCTATGTTTCTGTGCCATTCAAAGTAATCAGTGTTTGCCTATTATAACCACGGCATGGCGATGACAAGCCCCACTTCTTATGTTGCATCGATGCACTGCCTAAGAAAGAACTTTCTCATTTCCTACTTCTTTCAATACTTTTAGACATCGTTCGCCATTCGTTTCCCACTAAATTGGCGCTGGTGTAGGTAAAGGGGATGTTGCAAGAACCCAGCAATGGCGTAGCAAGCTCGTATTGCTGTTTAATACGCCTTCGTCAGGATAGGCGTGTAAGTACAGTTGGCTATGCTGGAAGAACACTGATTACAGAGTGTCAATGGGTAAATTTTTCACTTGATCGTACCGTTTGCACTTGACTGCAGGGTGGCACCATTGCAGCTTCGGTCAGCGACTGTTTCTCGGCTTGCTCGGTATATCATGAGTAACTGTGCTATCAGAGCTTGCGGTCGTGCACGTTATAATATAATTTCCATCGCATCCGTTTTCTGCTCTCTTTGTTATTGTTTAAATGACACGGCTGACATCGAAGCCAACCGTTGTTTTCTTGCTTATATACTACATGGTGTGAAGCATTAAAAAAAAAAGAGTTCCAAAACTTGTGAGCCCAACGAATGCTATCCTTCAGCAAGAAGTTTGGTTTGTACGGTTAGAATAATGTGTGACTGGTAAAACACAAAGGCAAAAAAACTTACAGAAGGATTACTTCTCTTGATTAGTATATAAAATTATATGTGGGGCCCTAATGGTGTGCCATGCAATAACGCAAAGGCGTCGTTAAGTATAAGAATAGTGAATAATTCCATGAGCAGGCAATTGAGGTCTGTGTTGTGTGTGTGTGTATGTATGTATGTATGTATGTATGTATGTATGTATGTATGTATGTATGTATGTATGTATGTATGTATGTATGTATGTATGTATGTATGTATGTATGTATGTATGTATGTATGTATGTATGTATGTATGTATGTATGTATGTATGTATGTATGTATGTATGTATGTATGTATGTATGTATGTATGTATGTATGTATGTATGTATGTATGTATGTATGTATGTATGTATGTATGTATGTATGTATGTATGTATGTATGTATGTATGTATGTATGTATGTATGTATGTATGTATGTATGTATGTGTGTGTGTGTTTTTTGTTCGTTTGTGTGTGGAGGGAGGAAGGGAGGGAGGGACAAAATTTCTAGCATATGCATTACTTGTGTTACAGCGAGCATGTGTTTAACTTGAAGAAACAGTGTTTAACTTGAAGAAACAGCAAGCCATTCTTGAATTGGTGCTTCTTCCCATCAATACGTTTCTATATCTGATGAAACTCATCTCAGCGAACATGTCGTAGGTGAGGTCTAAACAGCCACTCAGACAGGCGTCATGGGTGTATGATAATACGATTATTCTACCAAGTGTTTATTTTGTTATTCAACAAAGCACAACAGTTTCTGCGTGAGGACAGTTGGCCCAATTAATGGACTCATTAAAATGAGCAAAATGTTGGTTATTTTCAAGAAAGATTACCTCAAGTAATGGCACTATTATTAACAATCTAAGCCTTTCTATAACAAATAGTCAACAGTATGTAAAATGTGAAATCTATGCTGCGCAATGGAGATGTGTTTAGACTGCAAAGCGCTTCTTTTCGAAAGGATGCTGCAGAGTTCTATACAAAGAAAATATACATAACAATATACATTGAAAATTACGCGCAAATATTCGAATCAATGTAGTTTTGCAAACTTCTCGCAGGAGGCACTAGAGCATTCTGAAGCATCGTTTGCCACCCACTCTGAGAAACGAACGAATTCAGTGGCTCCTTTATATATCTTGGAATTGGAGAGGCACCTTTTAAAAGAAAAAGACGGCGAGCGAGACAAGACATCAGAGAACACTTTTCGCAGCCTTAAACAAAAAAAATAGAGCCCTAAACTATTGAACCATGCGGTTTAATGTGGAGAGTTTTTACTCCAGTGCTGCATAAAACAGCAGACACAGGCTGTTTTATCTGCGATTGAATAGGAGGAGACTTAAGCTGCGTAAATGCAGGAGGTAAACTACTCCAAAGCGGCTCGGTAAACAAAAATTCCAGCTGAACCATTTATAACAACCTTATCAAGGGGCCACTTTGTGCGCCGCTTCGCTTTCGACGATAGTAGTTTCCACTTTGAATGTCAATAGCACTCTTTCCTTTTTAGGTTGAAGTGCCTCAAAACCCAGGCTTTTCTTCCGTTCTGGTCATGGCATAGAACAGTTGCTATATACATTTTCGCTCAAGGCTCCCTGGGTGCCGCCAAAGTCCTCTTCGGGCTGTTGTTTGTGCGTTTGACCCCCCCCCCCCCCATATGCACTGCCGAGGTTGTGACACAAGCTTTTGTACCCTCGTGCAACAACCCTGAAAGGATGCATTTCACCTCGCTTTATAAATGGTTCATAGTCTAAACATGAGTGATGCCAAAATAATATTACACCAACTACCACTGAAGGGAAACATGCGCAGATGCGAAGCAGCGGGTGCTAACGCTTACACTGGTGGTGACTATGACACTGGCAATCATCGCGACGCTTAGCAGGAGAGAAACTTGGGGAGGCTTGAAGCACGCAGTGATGAACCGCTGTCCTCTACTGGATCATGCCACTCGCTGCTAATGAGCAATGAGAGACAGAAGACTCAAATTGGACAAGGAGACCCACAGTCCGCTTTTATTTTACGCACACGCTGCGTATGCTGATTGTTCAAGAACGCACCAAAAAAATCTTCTATAAGCGCTACCTTTGAGATAAGAGAGAGAGAAATAAAGATGCAAGGAAAGGCAGGGGGGTTACCCAGACACACATCCGGTTTGCTACCCTGGACTGGAGAAGAGATGAGGGGGAGAAAAGAGGTTGCAAAGAGATAAGAAGGTACACACAATCACGAGCACACGTGGGGGAGCACACACAGTCTACAGGCGGTCGCTCAGGTTTGTTGATTGATTGATTGATTTGTGGGGTTTAACGTGCCAAAACCACTATTTGATTATGAGAGACGCCGTAGTGGAGGGCTCCGGAAATTTAGACCACCTGGGGTTCTTTAACGTGCACCCAAATCCGAGTACACGGGCCTACAACATTTCCGCCTCCATCGGAAATGCAGCCGCCACAGCCGGGATTTGATCCCGCGACCTGCGGGTCAGCAGCCGAGTACCTTATCCACTAGACCACCGCGGCGGGGCCGCTCAGGTTTGTTGTCTTCAAGCAAAGTAGGAGTGTTTTAGTCGCTTTCTGTGCAATTGAGGCAGACGCACATGGTCCCAGAATCTTCTGCATACAGAATGGTCTAGAGTCGAGTTGATTCAAAACCATGCGGCGCTTGCATCGCTGCGTGTCGTAGCAAGCGCAGCTGCACAGGACGTGTTCAATGGTATCTTCACCTCCGCAGGAGTCGCATGAAGAGGTGTCTGCCATACCAATGCGAAAGGAGTGCACCTTTGTGAATGCACCACCCAACCAAAGGCGGCATAACAGTATCGCATCGGAGCGGGAAAGTTGCGACGGTAGCTGTATCTTGAGCGACGGATCCAGTTCATATAAGTGACACCTTTGGAAGCTGGTAGGGGACCAGAACGTATGTGTAAGGTCTCGAGCCAGCAAGTAAAGTTTTCTTGTGCATCACTTCTTGATAGAGTTATCGGGACCATACATGTTCCTTCATGGGCTGAGTGGGGTGCATCATCGGCTAATTGATTTCCGGTAATACCGATATGTCCAGGCAGCCATTGATATATAATATCATGCCCTCGTGCTAGAGCTTCATGATGGCAATGTCTTATTTCATTCACCAATTCCTCATGGTTTCTCTTACGCATGGAAAACTGCAAACTCTGAAGTGCTGCCTTCAAATCACAGAATATGACCCATTTTCCTGGGCGCTCTTGAACGAGATATTGTAGAGCAGCCCTGGAGTGATTGCTTTTGTTTTTGATACCAGTAATTTCTAGATGTACTTGCGGCTGATCGAGGCACTACAAACGACATGCGATTCTCGTAGCTGGCGTATATTTTGATGGAATGCTGTTTAGGTGCTTGGCTATGACTTCTGAAAACGTAGCACGTGGTCTTTCGGAGGGTAGAAGGGCCAAGTGGTGGTCGGGGACACGGCTAGCATGTCGAATGTGCGCTATGAGGCAATCCACAATTCTATATGTCCTCATCGGATGGTCTTTGGTAAGCATAATTGTGGCATAAGTAGAAGCGCATCGGGGCAGTCCTAGGCAGATACGCAGCGCCTGACCCTGCAAACTCTGCAATGAATGAGTATGGGATTTGCGAGTGTTAGTCAGTAACGGCAAGCTGTAGCGCAATAGACTTAGAAATAGCGCCATTTACAACTGTAGCATGGAGACCACAGAAGTTTCCCATGCTTTTCGCACATGAATTTCATTATATGCACAATAGATAGCAGTCTCTATTTCAAGTACGCACAATGCGGGCTCCACGAAAGACTTCTGCCGATTATTATCCCCAGAAGAGGATGCGTCCATGCATATTTGACACTCTTTCCTATTGATGTAAACAGAGTATGGCGTCATTGGTTTGCGTGTAAGCGCAATCAACGCGCACTTCACAGTTGATATAGTCAGACCTTGTTTCTGAAGGTAGGCTGTTGTGAGGGTTGCTGCCCGCTGTATTCGTGCACGCACCAGAGGGTAGTAACTGCAGCACTCCAGAGGCAAATATTAGCGGCGTATATGGATAGGCACACCGACTATGGCAGATCCTCCACCAGGCCAATGAGGGCAACATTGAACAAGGTGGGGCATAAAACACCTTCCTGAGGTACTCCGCAGTAGGTGTAATGTTCAGTAGTTTTACCCTCATCTGTTTGCACAAAAAACCCTGCCAGTTATACAATCTTTTATCCATTGAAATATTCGTCCATTAATGCCCATTGCTGCGAGAGAAGTGAGGATGACATCGTGAGCTGCATTATCATATGCAGCCTTAACGTCAAGAAAGAGTGCCACTGATAAACGCTTACCACTTTTTTCATTCTGAAAAAGTGTCAAATAGTCAAGGACACAGTCGATGGAGGAGCGGACCCGACGGAAGCGTGTCATGCAGGAAGGGTAGTTGGTGTATCGTTCAAAGTACCACTCGAGACAAAATACAACCATTCTTTCCATAACTTTTCCGAGGCAGCTTGCGAGGGTGATAGGGTGATCCGCTGTCAAGTCCAATGGTGATTTTCCCGTTTTCAGAAGTGGTATTAATCGACCTACTTATTATTCTCGGCGAACACTGCCGCTGAGCCAGGAGTTGTTGAAGCATGTTAAAAGTTCTCTTCTCGATTTTCATACAAGATGTTCCAACGCACTATAAGTAATATCATCAGAACCTGGCGATGGCGTGCGCTTAGAAGCGACTAACGCACCTTCCAGTTCTTCCGTGGTGAATGAAATGTCCATTTCAGGTACGAGTCTCAGGAACGATCACGGCGTCGATGCTCTCGTTCATAATATTCCAGGCGACTGTCGTGCAAAATTCTTCAGCCACCTAGAGTTCTGTTTTTTCATGATGGAGTGCCTAAGCTTTAAACGAAGACCACGAACTGTTCTCCAGATATATGACAGCTGTTTATAAGGGCCTAGAGATCCGCAGAACGCTTTCCAGCGTTCGCTCTCCAGCTTGTCAGTGCGTCGTTGAATCTTTTTTTTTTTTTGGAGCCGTCTTGCTTCCCGCAGGTCGTAAATTGATTTTGTGCGTCTGTATCGTCGTTCAGCACGCTTTCGTGTAGCTCGTAATTTTTCCTGTTCGATGTCGAACTGTGTTATTTCAGACGAGAATAACAATTTACATTTGCACGCTTGCATAGCTTCCGCGATGGTATTTTCCAGGCTGCGGGCAAGGCCTTCTTGGCAAGGGTCTTCAACACGCGATGTAAAGATCGACCAGTCATTGCCAATTACAACACCGGAAGAGAACTTTTTTCTGATTCCATCGAACTACACGTAGGTGGGTATGTGATAATTTCATTGAGTCTTGATATCGGAAAACCATTTAACTTTGTGAATGAAGCACCAATGTCAGGTCAATGCAACTGTCATACGTGAGACTCCGCAAATATGTTGTGGTACCATCGTTCATAATGAAAAAGTCGTAGTCGGAAGCGAATGGAATAATATTCCTCCCCTGGCATTCATCCTAGTGCTACACCAAAACATGTGATAGGCGTTGAAGTCACCGGTGATGATACAAGGGATATCGGACCTCATTAGCATATTTTAATGTGTAGCAGTCAAATCACGCCGACGGAGAGATATATATCCACGTTTAAGTGTGAACGAAGCAGCATTCTTCTTTACACGAAGACACACGTGCTGATTGTCGTCATTTGAACTTACTGAGTGTGAAACATAAGTCAAGTCGGTGCACATGTAAACAATTACTTTGCTTCGTTCTTCGCAAGCGGCTGAACAAAAAGCCTCATAACTGGACAATTTATAAGGCGTTGATACGTTTGGTTTACATATTACAAGTATAGGGAATGGATTGGCCCGAACGAATTGGCGAAAGTCCGAGATACGGGACTTCATGCCTCTGGCATTACATTGAAAAATCGGCGCACTTACTTCAGTGCGGAAGAAGAGATTTTTTTGAGCCATTGTGCTGTTAGCAAGCACTGGATTCAGTGCATCCAGTATATTTGCACTGCACTCTTAGCATATGGAGATTGTATGGTGCTCAGTAGCATGCGCGTCGTGGCAATTAATGATTGCACCAATGCAGTCACTGGCCTGTCTTGGTTGGAAAGATCTCAAACCGAGATCCTGGGCTGGCCGTCATGAAACTCCTTCAGTTCGCTTGATGCTGCTTCCCTTTGAAGTGCAGGCCACTCTGTCGCAGTTAGGGTATGCTCACTGGCCTTGTCCTTTACAGTCTTTCCCACAGCATGTGTTCTGAGAGGTAAAGGAGGTGGTAATGATGAGGAATCTGACAAACGCGTCGACGAGGTAGTGGGCGTCCTTGAAGACCGACGTCGACGTGAACGACGCCTTCTGACTTTAGCTGCGGCTTCTCGATGAGATGAGTGATCGCGCACCATCTCCTTCAAGATGGCAATTTTCTTCTGAATACGCGGGCAGTCCTTCGATGTGGCTTCATGGGATTCATTGCAGTTCGACCATTTCTTGACAGTAGCGACGCACTTATCCGCTGCATGGGGCTCGGCGCAGCACTGGCATACCGCCAAATTCTCGCAGACGCTGCTCACAAGTCCAAGTTTCATGCATTTACGGCACTGGAGAGGCTTTGGAATGGAAGGCTGCACAGCATGTCTGAAGTACCCCACCATAACATGAGAGGGGAGAGATGTGCTCTTAAACGAAATCTTCAAACTGCAGGACTTGCCCAGCCGGGTGACATCAATACTGGGAGTATCAGTTGTTAACTTGACAAGAAATTGTAAGTTGTTATTTAAATAGCCGCATCTATGTCGTGGATCACGCTGGTTACTACATCAGATCCCAAGGGAACATGAGAGCGTACATGATTACCGTCTAGGTCAGTTACACTGCGCAGAGCACTCAAAACACTTGCGTGCAGGACGTCAACGGCCAGTATATTCTTTCTGACGTTCACTCTTACGTCCGTGATCTCATTTGGCACGAGCGCTTCCAGAGACCTCGACAGAGACTGTCTGTTAAGGCGTTTCGTGCTGACGGTAGGAAGTGCAGGCAGAACAGGATGGTATACGTGCTCAACTTTGGCGTTTCACTTAGAGTTAAAATACTCGAGGATGGGTATGTCCTCATGTTTCTCCTTTTCACTTTGCGGCTCCGCACAGGTTGTAAACCGTCTTCTGAAAAGTCATCACTGCTGAGAGAGTAAACATGAGTATATTCACTGTCGCTGTCGCTCGCTTGTCCCATCCGCTTCCTGGAAGCGGCCGCCGCTGATGCCCCTGGTGCTGGCAAGTGCCCGGGGTGGTCTACATCCATCCCCTCCAAGGGAGCAGCGAAAAGCGATCAACGGACTTAAATTGTCACAGAAATAAGCCAGAGTTAGCAGAAGTAGCACTTATTAAAAACACACTTCTGCGTCGGAATTCAGTGCATTTATATACGAGGTGGCTAGTGAACTGTTAATCTAACCTACCGATCGATATACAGAAGGACATGAAACGAGCTATTAGGGCGTACCGTAAAATTGCTTTTTACAAAAACCTATCAAATTAAGAAGCAGAGCGCGCTTTACAAGCACTCAATCAGTGACAGTTTGCCTTAAACCTGACAGAAAATAACCATATTGATGTGTATTCAAATTAACATCTCAGTTACATACAGCATTCCTTCGGCTCTTCTAAGCTGTGTGGTCACGTTAGCCTAGATGTCAACCGGTACCTAACAGCGAATAAAGCCACACAAAACTATCTATCACCCTCACGCTTTATTTTTCCTTCTCTCTGTCTCTCATCATTTCGCATGCATGCTCACCAACTTCATCTTTATATTATTCCTTTTAATTATACAACCCAGGGCGATCCCGCATAACGAACAAAAAAAATCAAAATATTGTAAACGTATCCATGTAAATTTGAAAGCGATAGTTTTAGACTGAAATGTTAAAAGTATTAGGGCTAGTCCCGTATCATGCAATCCTGTGTAAATAAACAAAACACCGCTGTAAATAAATACAAACATTGCAGCGAGTGCAGCGAGTGGAGTGACCTTCCTGTTGGCTATAACAACATCGCAAACTATCTAACATCAAGCGGCTATTAGTTCATTGCAAATTAAACACACAAAAGTGATAAGCAATGTGTGGAGTTTAATGGTGCCAAACAGACGTTCTTTCAGCGCATTTTCATCTTATCCCACCTTTCTCTCCGCCATATGAACTTTTCGCGCGAAGGATTGCTGAAATGTTACCTGATACTTGAGCCATTTTCGCTGGCAGCGCTGGCATGCTTCAATTTCGATAGAGAAGATATTATGCGGAGGTGACGATGTCTATTCCGACTTTACAAGTTACATCAGGGCGAAGCCGGCACCAATGAGAACAAAAAAATAAAAGAAAACCGTGAGGCCTGCGAGGAACACGCAGCACAGTACAACGAAAGGTGGAAGAGCAACCTTTCTATAAACTTTTTAGACACTCTTTGGGCAAATACTGGAAGTAAACTTGCATGGTACTGACCATGCTATTATTCACCATAATGCTTGCGTAGTGGAAAAGCACGCACTGTGCAATCATTTGTCACTCTTCGGAAAGGCGTGCTTACCCGCTACACGCTCGTAAGATAATATGAGCACTTTCTTGATGCTGGCGCTAACGATTATAAAAGTTGCGCTTGGGGTCTTTGTAATAGGTTAGGGCATAAAATGGTTCACTTGTTGCGCACTTAGGACTGTGTGATGCCTGGTTGTTGCCTTCTAACACACGTTAACGCGATTATTTACCCGATATAAAGCCTTCATTGAGTCAGTGCGTTGAGAGGGTGAAATCTAGCAGCGTTTGTCAACCACGAATCCTTATCTTGGCTGGCAATAGATTACGCCAAAAACGAACGTTTTTTTTTTAGCTGCCTGCTAATTATCCTGTAGGCTTCCGCTGCGGAGTGCAGGGCACGTGCTCCCGTGTTCTCTTTTACAGTGAACCAACCCTACATTTTAAAGAGTACAGTGGTACAGAACTTCTTCGATCCCTGAGAGACTGCGATGAAATGAAACCACAATGCTTGCTTTTGAAGTGTTGCATCTACGAAGTCTTGAGTAATTAGTATCCTGAACTTGAGTTTCTTCCAATGAAGACTGAAAGAAGACAGTTACACTTACCTCGGCCTCAAATAAAGCTTGTCCGAGAATTCCTGGTTTCTCCTGGACGTGATATATTCTCTCACATTTGAATCTTGCATCTTTTCAATGGGTTACTTTCGCACTTATTTTACGTTTATTACATCTACCTCCCCTCCACTTTTAACATATCGTTGGTGAATGTGTCACATGCTCTATAGCTGATTCACACTCACTAACTATTGCATATACCTATGTTTACGTGCTTCAACAACATACGCATGTTTATTTTTTCTTTCAATCATTATTGTAGAGGGTCGCAGGTTTTTGTTTTTACTGGAAGCAGGCCATAGTAAACAATTTGTATTTTGCATTGAAGAAAATTCGTAGCCGAGATTGTTTTATTTTCAACTTTTCTGACTTGATATTATATGAAGGAATGTTTTCTGTCTGACGTATTTTTCTCTGTATTGTGTGCTGCAGATGTATGTATTTTGACAGCGTTCGCATGTCGTATAGTGCAGCATTCGCCATTCAAAGTAGCAAGACGTAAGAGGTACTTTTCAAGTTGGGCATTCAAAGAGCAAAAAGTGGATATTTGTTATGCAGTAACGTCGAAACTTCAAAGAGACTCTGCGACGTCAACGTGAGGGTACCACGTGTAGCAGTGTTATTAGGCGAGCAGTTTCGTTTCGTATGGCTTTCATATTACTAATAATGTGCGATATAACGGAGGCCTTTCTTGACGACACCGGGTAACTCATCTGATAAAAAGCGGGCTAAAAATCACAAAAAAAAACACGTAACGAAGATTATGATAACATAAGAATGAGAGCGGGGTTTACTCCGCCATTACAAAGGTTTACACGAGACAAAAGCACAGCTTTTCTTGTTCGCTCAATGAAATGAGTAATACACCGCGTTCAGCGCAGTTCCTGCTGCCGTTTAATTAGCACTCATTTAAAGGGCTAAAGAATAATTGTTCATGCGTTTGCAAGCAAGTTGGGTGGGAATAATTTGCAGCAAATTTGTTAGTACATAAACATAATGCTGTTGTCCCTCACACTACCGATAAAAGTCAAATTTTCTACTTTGTATGTGATAGATAAGAGAGAGAAGTACATAGCAAAGGCAAGGAGGGTGGAAGAAAAGCAGTATATAAGACTATAGTGATAGAAAAAATAGATGATGTAACTATAGCTTAGAGTTATACCTATAGGTTAAAGAGAATCAGTATCAAAGATGAGTTTTAAATAGCAATCAATTATAAACTAGGTGATATTTGAAACAAGATGTTCTCAGAAGATCATAAAATGAACGAAAGCACACGGAGTCTTTTTGTATGATATAAGTGGAGCGTAATCAGTAATATTTAGGCAGAAATTAAAGCAAAAGAAAAAAATGTCGCTGGGTGAATCATACCCGCAACCTTTACCATACATACGATATTCTCTCCATCCTGAATTGAAACATATCAAGTACGCAGGTGTTCTCAGAGATATGTCGACATTCCCTGCCTACGGCGCCATTGGTGCATACGTTCATAGTCCGAGAGTATTAGATTACGATACAAAAACGAAGAAATAAGCAATATGCACTCATGAGATAATCAGCTACCTTCCATGGACTCATTGGGTACATGTTGCATATTTCACAATAAAAAAAATATTTGTTATACTCATCGCTGCATGATGTCCGCTATAGCTGTTCTATTCTTTGTGTACCACAATTTATAGAGAGTGTATTTTAGTCTTCTTGACGTCTCTTGTAAGTCTCGTACTCGAGTGTGGTTTCCGCAACTAAATTAACGGGATGGAAGCGTAAGGGAAGGAAAAGTATATGAGGCTCATATAAGAGAGAAAACCCTGATGGGTTATTTATATTGCACATGTATGCCATCGTTCTTTAGCGGTCGGAATGACTATTTTCACTGTGATTGCTGGTAGCAAAATTCCATCGTGAACTGGATAGGGTAAAAGACATTACATAGCCTAGAAGTGCTGAATAAGTGGTAATGAACAATGTCTAGACCATCTAGACATTCGTCCCGCCAATTTTTCACCTTTCGCAATTTCATGGGTATCGTGCTCTCAGCTGCTGCAAATGGCCGTTCCACTACTGTGCGCAAAGCACGTAATCAGAGAAGCGCCTGAAGACAACTTTTGGGGACTTTACGCCGTGTAAAATGCGCTTCAGGTTTAGTGGTGTTGCGAAGACATTGAAATCGCAACAACGTGTGCTCACATCTGTTCGTGAGTTTCAAGTGTACATGTTCAAGAAGAACGGAGAAGGTTTATCACGTGATGAAACACGCATCTGACATTTCGGATGCGATGGCGTGCACTGGTCCACCTAAATGACGGCCCGCGTCGGCTAGTGAACTCTGCTATGTGTGGCAACATCTGAAAGTGGTGACCAAACTCCCAACGTTATTTTGTCTGCGCAGTACGTAGGACATGCTGTAGGGTCCATGCGCGGAACTTCACCGCTGGCCCAGAACCACTGGCTTATCTGCAACCTCAGGCATCAAGTTGCGCCATCGGCTGTCTCGGTGGGAATGTAATACTAAACTGTAGTTCTGGCCGTCTGAGATGCGCTAACCGTGTCTGACTGCCCTGTCTCCCACTATTCTCTAACTCTTGAGCTTGAACAACACAATCTCACTTGGAACTACCCTGAACGATGATACCTTTAGTCTTTCTCTGATGTCTATGGAAGTCGAGCTTTTGCTGTAGCTGAACCTTGTATATTACGGTATATGCACATAAGCAACACATTTTGTATCGCATGTCTCCATAAAGATGCCTCTTCGGTGACATACTATCATTGCTTTCCATCATTGTTGCCTCTAGCTCAAGGAGTGTACCGCTTTTACACGAAAGTAGGGTGCGTGTCTTTAGGCAAAGTACAAGGTGCTGCTCCACCTGACTAGGCAGAATTAAAATCATTCAATAAGTATGCACATGCGACTACACTCAGACTAATTTTAAATATCGTGGTAAAAGCAAGCTGAATAGTGCCTAACGCTTAACAGCAAATATAAACTTAAAGGATAACTATTGTGCAGCTAAGTTGTGAGTGGAAATTTCGGAAACCTTTATAAGCACTTAAATATGTTCACTTTGTTGGTAAATACTGATTTCAAAAAAATAATTTTCTTGCTCCGCCGCGGTGGTCTAGTGGCTAAGGTACTCGGCTGCTGACCCGAAGGTCGCGGGACCGAATGCCGGCTGCGGCGGCTGCATTTTCGATGGAGGCGGAAATGTTGTAGGTCCGTGTGCTCAGATTTGGGTGCACGTTAAAGAACCCCAGGTGGTCAAAATTTCCGGAGCTCTCCACTACGGCATCTCTCATAATCATATGGTAGTTTTGGGGCGTTAAACTACACATATCAATCAAATAAAAAAATTAATTTATATACCCCAACAGACATAGTTTGCATCACCGTATAAGAAAACGTAACTGACTAGTGGTAACGAATGTCGAATCAGTAGTTGGTAAACTTTGCGCTCCTCTTTAGTTTCATTTGGCCGCTTTCTGCCACTTTCTGCCACTTTATGCAAAACGTACATTTGAGCACTGCATAAAACTGCCAAGGAAGCACTTGTTGCCTTAACGTTGACGATCATTGAAGCGCAGGAAACCTAAAAGACGGAAAGTTGCCACGCGGCAACAAAGGGAACCCTTTGTAAGTAAATACTGAGGTGAGAGCCTTAGATAGCACATCAAACGCGAAAATTGACTTCGTTGGCGTCCACCACGAACGATGCAAAAGATCACGATTGTGGGATGACGTTCCCATATGAAATAATCATGGCGTTCCAAGTTTGCAGAAGTAATGCCGCCATTACGATGTCACAGTGACGTCGTGTAACGTCACTTTGACAATGCCAGCATTAGCCTGTTCTTTTTTCTTCATTATTGAAAACCACAAGCTTTTATCGAGAACTCCCGATAATAGCGATTTTAGTCCCCTATTCAGCGCCCGCGAATCAAGTCTACCCACCCATTCGTAAGCAATCTGTTCAAACGAAGGTCTGGATGGTCAAAAGCCCTTCTTGTTTTATTTTTTGTGAAAAAAGAAGGAGGCATTCCAGTCGCATAGCGTGGTGGTCATCGAAGAATGCATCAGTATTGCAGCTATAGGCCTAGGTAATCGTGTTGCGCAAAGCCAGCATAAAATGGCGCCTTTTACGAGTAGCAAAGCACTCGTTGTGCGTTTCTTTTTAAAGAACGACGACACATAGTGGCAAATCAACGCGTGTATGAAAACTGTGCCACACAATCAGCCACGTGCCATGAGCCATAAATAAAACGCCGTGGTGCCCTTTGACGTGTGAGTACGGCGTCCGATGGCCTCTGCAATGCCCAATGAAATGTAAAGTTGCCTATCTGAATAGGTTCCTTATGGGGGTCAAGCGTAATCCGGTTGCGCTCGCTCTTGTCACTCGTGCAACCGTAAGAGGCCCTTCACGCAATCCCGGGTTCTGCTGAAGAAAGTGTGAGAACCATAACCATGATGGTTACGGTGCCAGACTAATGACCTGATTGTGGCGGGTTCAAACCCAGCCACTGCGGGCGTCTTCCGGATAAGGGTGAAACTGCTGGTACCCATGTAATACACTCTTAAAACAAAGGCAGTGCTACTCACTAGCTTTGAGGTAGTAAATTGTTGTCACAACAGTCACTATCTAAGTAGTAATTGCAGGCAGTAGACAGCAGACGTTCACTGCCTTAGAAGCAACCAGAGGTAGTAAATGTCTCTGGTCTACTACCTACAGTTACTACTTAGGTAGTGAATGTTGTGATAACAATTTACTACCTCAAAGATAGTAAGTAGCACTGCCTCTTTTCTGAGAGTGTAGGGTTTAGGTGCACGTTAAAGAAACACAGGAGGTGAAAATTTCTGGACCCATCAACTACGGCGTCCCTCAATATCTTATCATGGTGTTGGTTTGATAACCCCCCCAATTATTATGAACACCAGGTTGTCGAAGATTTTGGAGCTATTCACTATCTTGCCTCATAATCATATCGCGTTGTGGCAAGCTAGTACCCCTGGAAATCAACAAGTGAGGAGGCAGTCTTCAACACTCTCTTTGATCTGCGCGCTCTCCAACCAGACGTTTAGAATGACGTAATAGTGGACGTCTTCCCGTTGGAAGTCGTTTAAACATGCATCAACCACAATTGTAACATTTAGTAATCTTGATTCTTCACTTACACTGCAGTACCAATCATTTATAAAAGGTGGGTTTCTTAATAATTGCGAAGCATTTTTTAGCAAACTTCAGCGACTTTGAGCGTATCTATCTACCTGTCTATCTAGCCGCTTAAGTTTGAGTGCTCTCGTGGTCACCCCCTTAACTTGGCGTGAACCAAAATTAGCACGGGATGGTAAGATGGTTTGACGAATATGACGCGCTGGTCAAGACATGAATAATGTCACAATTCCTTCGTGCACGTCGTCAAACACTTCCAGTAAGGCAGTGGCACATACCCATGGGTTGGTATGTGCCGCTAATATGTGGGTATGTGCCACTGGTGATTGACACTTAGTAGCTACCTGGAACGACGAGGACACACATTGGCAATTTTAACGCGTGAGCGTTAAAAAAATTGCCCGCAGCTTCCCTCGGGGGAACACTGAGGAGGATGCGGACCATATAATTGGTTAACGGGGTGTTAAAGTGCGACTTACTTGGGTCGATGGCTAAATTGGTTAACGTGGTTGTGAAATGGGGTGTTAAATTGCGACTTACTTGGGTCGATGGCTAAATTGGTTAACGTGGTTGTAGGAGGGGGTGTTAAATGAGTGAACACGTACACACGTATGCGAAAGGGCGGCGCTGGTCGAAGGGACGTCGATCATTGTGTTTGTGGATTCGTTGGAATTCATTTCACCGCGACCTTGGACGTCGACGCGCCGTACAAACCAACCGACGAGCGGCAACTGAGCGAGCGAGCGCCGACCTTGAGTATATATACAGCACGACGGCGCATGCACTGTCAGCTGTTGAATGTTCTCGAAGCGCGACGCCACATGCGCGTCCACTGGAGAATCAGGAGAATTGTAGATGTCGAACGCGGTGTGTAGAGGAGGAAGGGTGCACAGATGGTGGAGGAGTGAAGCGCGCGCGGTGTGTAGAGGAGGAAGGGATGCGCAGATGGTGGAAGAGTGGGCGACGGCGCGACGGCGCATGCGCGCGCGTCAGCTGTCGAATGTTCGAGAAGTGGTGTGGACGGCGCGGACGACGCGGACGGCGCACTACAAGGCGCGAGTATAAGATGCTCCGCATCTAAAATACCATACATAGATAGCGTCAACCCAACGAAGGCATGGAATAAATATCAGGGTTCCAGCTGAAATCACACCAAAGCATTCTGCGTGGCAATGAAGCATTCTACCACAGAGCAACACCAGCTCTCGGAATTACTTTTCAAATAGACGCTAATCTTCGTGAATCGTCAATAGTGGTTGCAATGCTGCCTACGCAATTTTATAAACATTACATATGTGCGCTTTTCATACAGCTTGCACATCGGGTTAACGTCATTTGTGGTTAGGTGCCATGCGCTGAAGTTGATTTATGTAGCGGTGTTTAGAGCCAGCATCTTCGCGAGCATCACTGCATCGTATATCACCTTCTGGTGTTGCAAATACGTATGTACCTATTGGCATCGTTGTGCAAGTGCTAACAACTGGTTATGTAAACATCTGCAACTCTTCAAAATATGTCTTGCGTTCAACATTTGATTGATTTGTGGGGTTTAGCGTCTCAAAACCACCATAAGATTATGAGAGACGCCGTAGTGGAGGGCTCCGCAAATTTCGACCACCTGGGGTTCTTTAACGTGCACCCAAATCTGAGCACACGGGCCTCCAACATTTTCTCCTCCATCGGAAATGCAACCGCCGCAGCCGGGATTTGAACCCGCGACCTGCGGGTCAGCAGCCGAGTACCTTAGTCACCAGACCACCACGGCGGGGCGTGCGTGCAACATTTGTACATATGTTTAGCGTCACTCCATGACATGTCGCTCAACTGCAGCACGGTCACCTTCTCTACACATGCTTCTCATAACGTCGATTCCCAGGTACGTGGGATCTGCCGAATTTTTATAAACAATCAATTGAAACTCCGTACTCAAACCGTGGTATTTGTTTCTTTTTCATCCTTGTACTGATCTTACTTTTTTTATTACTGTTCTTTATGACTATTTTGAAGAAAGTGGGCATGCTTCACAGTCTATTTTGAAGAAAGTGCGCAGGTTGTGGTGTGCGGAAGCCATGAAATCCTCGTCTGGCTTGATAGCGTCATGTGGTGCGCATTGGCGATGCTTATGGTCTATTGCGTGTGGATAGAAAGTGGGTGCCAGATTGAGCCTATAGTGGGAGAGAATCACCTGATGCACATTAGAGTTCCTGTATATGCCACATTTAGGCAGCATATGGAGTATCTACAGTTATTGCAAATATAGAAACTCTGGTCCCTATATATCCTCTTCGAGCTAGAGTTACTGTACATGCTACAATTAGGTAGAATATGCAGATACGTTACCTCCAACACTAACTATGTTCCCTTTTGCGATTGGCTGAAGTTGTCTAAGCATATTTTTAGCGTAAGGTGTTTTTTTGAGTATGAATTACCGTTCGCTACCGTATCCCAAGGGCGAGGAAAAGGCAAAGTAGAAGAAAAAGAGGAACAAGCTGCCTAGCAAACAAAAAATAATCAAATTTGACTCGGCCACCAAATGCTCATGCAAATTTCACTTGATGTTGCCTGATGCTAACATTGCGAGAAAAAAGGAACGAGTCACAGGAGAGACCGGATTGCACAGCAGGCTGATCGTTAATGTGGGTAAGAAAAAGCATGCGCTTTTGACACGAATCGGGTCTGCACTTGATAAATGGTCGTCGACAAGGCGCGATCGTTAACGAGGTTTCCAGAGAGGGCTAATTGCAGGATCAGCAAGCGATGCTGTAGACTCATCGGTGAGTCCTCGTGAAGAAAGAGGGCAAGAAAAAAGATCATGTTGTAATTCTCGTTCAAGCAATTTGATGGTGTGAAATCTAGAATCTAGGTCATCTCTTTCTAGGGGCCTCATTTTTATGTTTACTATTGCGATTATTCATTACTCTAAGACGTGTGTCGACAGCAAGTGGCCCCTTTGCTGTAAATATACACAATGTACAACAAGGATTTTCATCAAACTCTTTAGAACGCAGAGTCGGTAATTTTCTGTTCATCACCTGTTTTCTTAGTTTTCTTGTTTATTACGAAGACGGTGTTTTCGTTTATTGTTATTGAAATATCCCGTGAGTGCCACGGGTGACAAAAGTCTGGTTTTTTCTGAAAGAGTCAATTTCCTTTGAGTACATTTTATTAAATCCGACAAGGCCACAGACATTACAGAGGAGTAGCTGTAAAAGAAACAAGCACAAATAAAAAAAAAACAAGTAAGGGCCGCCTGCCTTCAAAATGCTCAAAACATTCATGAACTACTGTTGCTGCTGAATCTCAGCTGAAAACAACACAGCTCTCTTGTTATTTCTTTTGTCTGTCCCTTGTCCTGTGTATGCAATTTATTCGCCATCTGTAACACCGTGGTTTATTATGTTAGGTGGTCAAGATATCACCACTCAGAAACGTGTTTCCCTCTATTGCTGGAGAAGTCTTCATTTATTAAAGTGTGAATTTATGCTTCGGGTTGACAAAATCTTCTTTGGGGTGGGGAAGTTGATCTTGTTTTTCATGTTGGAGGAAGCAGGAAAAAATTTCTGCAAATGATGCTTGAACTACTTGCTTCTATCTTAAGTTAAAGACCTTTGAGGCATTCCTACTATACTTCAAGTGTGTCTATGACCTTCGTAGGATCGCTGTGAAAAGTGAGTGTGTGGCAGTTGATTTATCGTTTCTTTACTTTGTGTGGTAAGCATGGGGAGGCTTGCTAGCCATTCCGCTGCATTTGTTCCGGCACGCACCATTGCTTTGACGGCGCTCATTCGAAGTGTACGATCGGGATCGGCCTTGATCCTAGACACTGCGGTGCCCGCATAGCACTCCGCGTAGTTATGGGGCACCGAGATTACCAAGCTTTCGTGATTTCTTTTCAGCCCAGGACAAAAGAATCAGCCCCCACATCGGCGACAAGGGGTAGGGACAGAAACTCCACTGTGACGACCCCTGATTGCCTCACAGCACTTTCGGCCTGCCCATAAATGGGCCTCTTCCGGGACCCAGTGCGCCAGTATGACCCCTCGCATCGGTTTCGCTTACGGCCCGACCATTTGCTGTTTGCGCGCCGAAAAGTAGTCGCCGAGAGAAGACGACGTGCGCTGCGGCACCGAAAAAACGCCTACGGCTTGTTGTCACTATTCGGCGTGATTCAGGTTCCTCTCGGAAGCGGGCGAGCTTTCGACACGTGGAAGTGTGGTCGCGTCGCGATGAAATGGGTGCCCGGTTGGCACCTTTGATGGATGCTGCCGCAGTGGCATGCCTTCGGCTCTTTCAGCGCTACTCCTTTCAAGCCTGTTCAACAGAACCGAAACGACGAAAGTTTGCAGAATGAGCGCGTAAGTAGAATCGCGTGTGGAGAGCGAGTGGCTCTACTTACAGCGCACAGGGGACAAGCGTATTACTGTCCCGTCAGCAATAAGTTGACGTGTTACCAGGGATGTCTTTCTTATTGCCACAAATTCTCGAACGCGTAACTTTAGGTTTAGATTTTTGTGCGACCACTAAACTTGACCTTGCCACGATGACCTTGATTTAGTTTTGTTTTATTTGTAATTTGTTGTTGTGTTGTTGGGGCAAGGAATATGAGCCCTCCCACGTGCGCGAAAGTAGAATCCTCGAGATGGGTGTTTGACTTGAAAAGTGCACTGTCCTGACACAGGACCAACAAGTACCGATTCACAGAGATTTGTGTAAAGGTGGAACATCGAGTAAATATGAAGTGGTTCTGGTGTTTTGCCAAGTGTTCTAAATTGGGCTTAAGGTAATTAGCACTGTCAGCTCTGCCGAATCCCGTAGGATCACCCTAAGGACAGTTCATTTCCACAGTGCTTTCTTTTTTGGTTACTTGTGTGTTTGTAACTATGTATTAAGTTTCATACAGTCTGTAAATATAGGTTTTTCTCAGCCTTACTAAAACTTTTACAGCATTTGCTTCCTCTCTAAGTGACAAGCAAGTAAATCACCACTATTTGCTTAGCGGCAGTACGTTACTTTTTCCCAATTTTCTATACCTCCTCGTGTGTTGCATCTCGGGCGCCGACTGATGAGAGCTGTTTTCACATCAAAAAAAAAAAAAAAAACCTGAATTTTACTGCTTTTTTTCATACTTGTCCTCTACTTTTGCTTTTTTACGCAGGTACTTCTTTTTTGGCCAATAGGGCTGTGCATTCAGGTTTTTATGTTATTTGAATAATTTTTTGCTGGCTCTGTTGTTTTTTGTGTACTACATTTTCTCATTGATTTCAATTACTCTTTCACTTATTGCACATCGTATCATAAGTCCACCTACAGAGTCTTGATTACAAAAGTCTTAGTTTCAGTAACATTTTTTCCCTCCCTAAACGTGTGGCTATATTACAGTGAAAGTTATGAGATCCCAACAAGGGTCGAGTGTGTCATAGTTGTCCGTCCCCGCTACCGCCGGCGTCCATATTTTTTATGCTTAAAATAAGAAAAAAATTAGTAAATAAGAACACCAAGGGCCCAACCGGATTAAAACCCGGTTCGCCTGAGTGCCAGCCTAGTGTTATATCGCAGAACGACGCCAGTGCTTGACGCTTCATTGCAAGCTGGCCTTAGGCAGACGTAACACAACGTGCTTGATTGCTTAGATTTATTACAAAAGCTTGAGGCATATTTTTTTTATCGCCGTAAACCACACCATGAAAAATTGCACGAAATTCCTTTTAGGAAGTTTTGAACGTTTTTAACGTTTTTAAATTTTTAAAGTTTTTAACGGGCACCGCACTTCTCCAATAAATGACGAAAGGTGGCGTAGTGCATTCCTTCTTTCCACAAAATAAAAATATGTAGGGGGTACCCTGCAAGTGCGCTTGTAGCAGTTACCCAAAAAAATGTATAAAAAAAGGCTCCTAAAGGTTGCTCTTCTAGCTTTTCCTGTGACTGTGCTGCGAGTTACGAGCAAGGCTGGTGGTTTTTTATGCTATTAATAAACAACCCTAAATAAGACATGTCACCTCCACAAAAATAGAGAGAAATACTCTGTGTGAGTCAGGGAAAGAATAAAAACGTGAACCTTTTATAACAACTGAAGTGTTCACTACGGAGTGAAAATTAAGTTTGTTCACAGTTAGGGTTTTCACAAACGAGTAGTGTAAGTACGTAAGTTGTCAACATTTTTACGCATTCATGCTTTGAAAAGCTTTTCGCACAAAAAAGATATCCACTCTTTATATCCTGTTTGGCAAACGACATAATTCTTACGGGAAGGAACTGTCCTTTTTCTGCAGCAATATAAACCTCTCTCATGGAAATAAGACTCTATCTAGGAAGAAAGTATTCGTTTCGTTGGAACAAGCATTTCCTTGTCAAATATACTAATGTTTGTATATATCTAGCACATACATTAAAAGGGCCATCTTATTTTATTTTACGTACAATCAGCCAGTTTGTATTTACGTACAACATCACGATTGGTGATCTACATGTGGGGTTTAACATCCCGAAACCACCATATGAAAGACGGCGTTGTGGAGGGATCTGATAATTTCGACCACCTGGGGTTCTTAAACGTCCACCCAAATCTCAGCACACGGGTCTACAGCGTTTTCGCCCCAATCGAAAATGCAGCCGCCGCAGCCAGGATTCGATCCCTGGAGCTGCGGGTCAGCAGCCGAGAACCTTAGCCGCTAGACAACTGCGGCTGAGCTTATGTACTACATCAAAAAATATAAGTGTACAAAACAGTTATTCATAAGGAGGTCGCGTGGCACCTATTGAAAAGGAGCTCATTCTGTATTACTTCACATATGTAGCTTAAATTTTTGTATATAATTTTTGTTTCACTTATCTCCAGTTGCATTGTATTGGCGTATTGCCCAATATAAAAAATAATTAAATACCTGCAAAAAAGCTGCAGGAAAATTAAGGGTCATAACATGCTATAAAGTGTCCGGCACATCGTTATGCTTCAAATTGCTTACACAAAGTCACCGCAAGGTCAGGTCATTATCACCAAAAATATTGTTCGCAGAATATTTTCTCTATGAAACCGCAAGATTTGAGAAATAAACCAATGTGAAAGCCTGATTAACTAGATTGACTTGTCTGCAGAACTACTTCCCTATCTGTAGATATGCATGGCTCTGATTACAAAAGAGAGACAAAAAAGAGTGAAAATACTTGATTTTTGTCGGTATGTGACACTCGGAGGCTCTGTGGTAAAACTCAATATACATTAGCAAAAAAAAAACATAGCTGGCTTTTTGGATTTTCCTTTGCTGTATTTTTCAGCGTAAACTATTAGCGCAAAAGAGTGTCTTCTATGTCTGTTGGGTATGCTCGAAAAGTTTTTTTTTACTCGTGTGCTAGTTGTAACACTGTTACCTTGTGTCACTGTGGAATGGCATTCGAAAGATGAGATAATGCGTTATCAAGTTGTACTTTCATTTGAACTTTACTTCGATAAATTTTGTCTCTCTCTGTTTGTGTAAAGGTACTTGAATACAGAATGTTGCAGTAAATGCAAATTGAATCACACTACATTCTGATGCTTTCATTCCATAGGTATTACGAACGTTGGGCGACTTAGACATCCCTAAGATATTTTATAATTTTAATTTATTCCCCATTAGGGCTTACTATGTATACCTTCATCTGCTTTAGTAGTATTTCACGCTGCTCACTCCTTGTTTTATTTTTATGTATTCGAGTTTTACCCACAGTACTTCTCAGCGACGCCCTGCTCAAACCACGCCGCAATTTTTGCGAAGCTTCACAATTTTCCTATATAATGACGTCAAGATTCCGCACAAGACACGCAAAGTTAAGTTTTTTTAACTGAACATCACGCGCCCATGATAACACTAGAACCTGCGATGACGCATGTATGAATACCAATGAGCCTTGCCGCAGATCGAATTATCGATGACTCATACTCCGTTCGGAGCTAGTAGTACAGTGTGTATTGCTGTAGTTTCACTCCATTTTCCTGTTACAAGTCCGACCAAATTAAACATTTGGATCTGGGAGAAACCGACTGCTGCCTTTGTCGACGTGACAACTCTGTGAGAATATTTATGTAAAGGTTTTATACTTGCCTTACGCTCATATGACATGGTGTGGTTGTTTATGTCCTTGATATGACACGCTTAAAAAACATGATTCATGCATTCACTGAAGACTCGTAACTTGTTTGCCACTGTGCTCCAACGAGCAATTGCAGATAGGAGTGGTCGTCAAGAAATCATTGTTTACGCGTTGGAGGTTGAGACACCTCCAAATGCAACAGTCTTGAAATCATGCAACATACACTGGAGTTTCGGGATTGCTCTCAGAACAAACTGTTAAAGACTAATGCCCATCGAATGGTACCAATGCATCCAATTCATTTCAAGTTTATGGTTCCACTCATCAATACAAGTGGAGATTATGTCCCCAGCTCCTCCCTCACAATAGTCATATATACGTTGCCGTTTGCCGTGTTTATTCTACCTTTGTGAAGTGGTTATAAACGTCACTTAAAGTGTTTGCTTATCAAGCCAAAACCAAGTAACATGTTTAGTGTCCCATGAGTAATAAATACACACACACACCACACACACATATATATATATATATATATATATATATATATATATATATATATATATATATATATATATATATATATATATATAGGCAGGCATGGTGGTTGAGTTGCCGTAGCGTTGCATTATGTATGTGTATATATATATATATATATATATATATATATATATATATATATATATATAGCATAGTGTTGCCTTTTCCTTCTCTTGTTCTCCGGAGGTACCCATCTGTATAAAGCACCCATGGTGGACGCTGATGATTGGCTGTAATACTCGATCGTCCTAACTCAGGAACAGATTATCTCGTACGTCCTCCCATACCCTCTTAATATTTTTTTGCCTGGTCGGCGTAATGTGAGCAAAGGACAAAGGGAATAAAAAGAGAAGGTTGCTGTTGCGCTAGCAGATGACAATGAATTTGCTATGTAAGCTCGAACAACAAAAGCGCGTGGCATTACTTGCATCTTCAAAGCAGACCTCTTTCTGATATATTTACGGTAAGCGCATCGTTTTACCTATAGGCAAAAATAGCGTTTCGGCAGACGCTGCAACTAGAAACGTATGCTACAACACAAAATTTCTTACTCGATTTCTTTGGCACAAAGCGTGGAGCTCAGTTGCACAGCCCCAGCTTACGTAAGCTTCACGCTGTTACCCTCTATGATTTGATTATGCTTGTTCTCTTTTTTGCTTTGTTTTCTCAGTGTTCTTTAGACCCTATTTATTCATTTTTAACCGCTCTTTGTAAATTATATGCCTGGAACAAAGCGGCTCGTGTTCACACACGAGCCGTCATTTTCTTGTTAGCGTTGACGTATCAATACGCAAAAGAGAAATAGTCGTTCATGTGGAAAGTTTGCTTTGCGTGAAAGTAACGTCTGGTAACAGGTTACACGAAGTCCATAGAGTTGAAGTCGTTTGATTATTTTATGTCTTTGGTTGGCGGAAGCGGTAGCACCAAGGTTACCAACACGAGACACTCTTTGCAACGCTTCATTATTAGCCTTTGCAGCGGGAACTTATCTGTGAAACTGAAGCTGTTGTTGGCGTTTATGAGTACAGAGGGAACGTAATAGCAGGATTCAGTGCAATCACTACAAAAATGCGGGAAAACTGCCAAAATGAGGCCACATAGTTAGCGAAGACGATCGAAAACTGCAAAATAACACGCTAAAGCAAAAATTTTCAGTTTTAATAAGTGTAATTGACTGCATAGAATGGGTTCACTATTTGTTTGATGCGTATATCAGCTCTATAAGAGAATGTATGCTTCCGCTATACATGTGCATTTCGCATAGCTCTTTGATAGAGGTTTATATCATTTTGAAATCACAAAGATGGTGCCCGAGGCTTATGCCATGCAAATACCACCTTTGCACACAGTTCATATAAATTACATCTGAAGTGAAGGAATATGCAAGATGTCAAAGAGTTACCTGCAGATGTTTTCCGCAGACATTCTGTAGATTTTTTGTTGCGAGTGACACCAGCGCACAGACAAGCTGAATAGGTGATAGATTGATGATCATGGTCACTATGACACACGCGCATATGAATGCGTTATGGCAGTTATTGTACTAAAATCATATACGCGGGAACGCCTACAATTTTCTAGTGTCCCCATACGCAGAGACCAGTTATGGGCATTTCAATCTTCTCTGTAATTTTTATATATATCGCTCTCCTCGCTACACTTCAGCCCTTAATGTAGCGTAGTGAACCAAATATATCTTGCTACGAACTTTCTTTCTTGCCCTTTCTGTCTTCTTCTTGTCCGATGCTCCTAGTTAATGTGCGTAACTAATTTCAGATACAGGATGATTAAGACCTCACGCATGGGAGGTATTGTTTTTAAGTGAAATCGTGTTAAGTGTCGAGTTTAACCTTAATGCATGGTCAAAACTAACCGACAAGCTTCGAATATGGCACTTTTGGTGGCTCCTTTGTTTCTCAAGGCGCCTTAGCAAAAGTTGAGTTAATCGCTCGGTTAGTTATTTTACCACTAATTGACAATAATTACGTGATGAGCATTTTGCGGATTCAGTGATTATGTTTTCGTTTCCCAACTTTTGCAGCAGAATTGGGGAATAAACTCGACAAATGATATATTTCTCCACTACTGCAATGTTCCTTGTATTTGCTCTTCTAGGTTTCCAAATGACAGGGCTGATTGATTGATATGTGGGGTTTAACGTCCCAAAACCACCATATGATTATGAGAGACGCCGTAGTGGAGGGCTCCGCAAATTTCGACCACCTGGGGTTCTTTAACGTGCACCCAAATCTGAGCACACGGGCCTACAACATTTCCGCCTCCATCGGAAATGCAGCCGCCGCAGCCGGGATTTGAACCCGCGACCTGCGGGCCAAATGACAGGGCTGAAAGCACTGGATCAGCTACCGCTATTCAAATCTACCAATTTTACGCCCTCAAACTTCATTGGCATCAATTCTTCGAGCAACGTCACACATCGGATTTCGTGAAGATGAAAAGAGTCTTGCCCGCATTGAACTTCAGAAAGATCCCGCTCCAAATATTTGCCTGGATTCGCACTGTGGGGCCTTGTCAAACAGAGTGTCCTAGATCTAAGAGCAGCCGCCAGACCTCTCGCTGCTGCCGCTGCTGCATTACTTATTGCATTTGGGTTTCACCGGCCACGATGGCATTCGTAATCATGCCCATACCACTTGTTTACATCCAGAAAGAAAATTACTTAAACTCTGTTTCGGAAATATCTATATTTCTGCCTCTAATTTCGTGTCAGCATCGTCTCGCTCTTTTTTTTTTTTTGGCGTAAACAGTGGTTCGTACAGCTTGTACTAGTTTTACTGAATAATGGAGGTTCTTTTCAAATAATTACGAATGTGCACTATTTCTGACGCCTGAAACGCACTGCTGGAAAATAAAAGAAAACCACAACCAGGTTATATAGCTCCGGATTCCCTGAATACTTTGACATTACTCATTTATTTTGAGGTTAAGTAAGATGCATCTAAATATAGGTCATTTTTTGTCACAACCACGCGTCTTCACTGTATTAGCGGTCTTGTTTAATAGTATGCAAAATACTGCAGCACTATATCCACCGCGTTATGCTGTTTAAAAGTCACTCTCGTACATTGTCGCAATGCCATGTCGAATGTAGTGACAAGTCTCGTGATTGCTAAACACACTTGATCTTCACAGACCCCCTTATGCTATTATCTTATGTAAAAAGCATAGCATCACGGTGCCGAGGCAATAACACTAATAACAAACACTTTACCAACTGCGCAAGTTTCTCGAACACAATGATAAACCTTGCTACCACTAGTTAATGTTTCATGCTTCTTCATTCAGGCTTTATGTAAGGCTGGCCAATAAAACCCTACATAGTAACATGTAGCCTACGGCGTTACAGTGTTATGCCTAAGGTTGCGAGCTCAATTTCGAATCATAGTCATTGTAGTTCTATGATAGTTCACTTAAATCTGGGTATCCGTTGAGTATAAGATCACATAATGGAGACATTGAGCCGAAGCTTTTTTTACAGTGCGTCTCATAGCCATATTCCCACAGGGTCCTCACACAGACGAAGGAAGCAGACTGAGTGTTTAGGTTAAACTGTTTATTATGCCGAACTTGCTGCCTCGTAAAAGGAAAGACTGATTGCAGCAAGGCACTGATAAACCGATCAATCTATTAACCAACAAACGCTGAAGCCTGTCGACATTTATATACGTGTGCCATCGAATATTCCAGTGCTATCGGTAGAAGCAATGTCGGTTCCAAAATAATTGACAGCCCTGACGCTTCTCGAACACTGCACGCGCAGTTTGCACTGAGCCTTACAGTGAAACCGGGCGATGACAAAACTTGTAGAAGGAATGTGGAAATATCACGGTTTTGACGCATGAAACTTGAGAGTTTATTACTCTTTGGCAACAGAAACCTATCGACGAGAGCACTATTGACGAGAGCAGTGACGTGGTGGCCGTCGAATATTACGTCGAGGTCGCTAGTGCATCGTTTCCCGTTGCAGTTGGGTCATGGCGTCGGATCACGGCTGCGGTGGTTTGTACCACTGCTTTGAAGTTGCGTCATAAAGTCGTATTCTGGCCGCGAATTGTCGGCGTCGGAACTACGTTGACGTTTCGGCGGGTTCTTGTGGTTTCATCGTGGCGTTGTCGTCGGCGGTGGAGGACCTTCAGCAGTTCGTCGTACAACTGCTCCTCCAACGGCTGTTGCCCTTAGTTTTCCGAGTACGAGCTAGCGTCTGGCTTCAGGTTGGAACCTATCTTCACTAGAAGCTCCCAATAAAGCACGAAATTAATTTCCTCATTCAACAAGTATCACGCAGGCTTAATTTGGGACGTGGGAGTAGTGGTGTTACATTAGGGTGGGAACACTATGAGCGTTCAGGAGCTTTGTCGTCGAGCAATATTTATATACAAAACCTTACAAACTTTTTTACCATCAGGGTTTCTACTTTTAAACATTACAAATGTAGGTTTGGAAAAAAGACAGTTGTAGGAGGCAAGAATCAGAAATAACTTCTAATAACGACGAGGCACCAACGGAAGGTCTTGGTTACGCGAAGAACACAGACAAACTTCAAAAGAACGGAATTGATATATGGACATAGTTGTAGTAGGTGGAGGAGAGGGAGGATGAACAACAAGAGAGAAGGCAGGGAGGTTAACCAGGCACATGCTCGGTTTGCTACCCTACGCTGGGGGAATGGGAAGGGAGCATAAAAATGAGAGAGAGGGGAAAGAGAAGAGAAAGAGAGAGGAAAAAAAAAAGGATTGTCAATCAGCTGGCGCGTATGCAGCGGTGGCACTACACAAAAGTTAAAGGTTGTCACGTAGGCCTGTAGTCCTCAAAAAATGGCAGCATATCCACGGAGTGAATGATGGAGAGTGGGGCGAAGCATTCGTCCGTCCATGCGTCCGTCTGTGTGACCGTCCATGCGTCTCTTTGTGCGCCCGTCCCTGCGTTCTTTCATGCATCCGCCCCTGCGTCCGTTCATGCGTCCATCCATGCATCTGTTTGTGTGTCCGTTTGTTCATCTATTCAACACTCCAAGTCCCACCATCTCGCATCTTTTTATCATATATTCCCCATATAGAAGCACCGCCATCCAGCGGACATTCCAAGGACTAAACGAGAGGTGGCACACGCACACTTTCTTACGGCCTGTGCTTTGGGTCCACTTCCCACCTTTAACCCCCTCGAGTTCATGGTTTTTTTTTTTTGGCGTGTGTGTGTACTTTTTGTTGGTTGCATGATTCTGCAGTAGTTGTCTTTCAAATCTTCAGCGCGGTGCAAAAGTGCCGCCTCAAATGCGTCATGTGCTGTTCTGCGCGTATGTATTGCATCGCATGTGTGTTCCATTTATGTATGCTATGTATAACTTCGAGTTGCTGGTCACAATAATACCGAGAAATTATCTCGAGACCTGTACGGTACTTCTTTTTTCAAATAATTGTTTGTACTTCCACCCTGTAACGGCCCACTTCTGGGCTAACAGTATAAATAAATGAAATGAAATGAAATATTCTAGTTCACTGTATTCATGGCACTGCGACCAAACGCTCGCTAAACCTTTCGAAAACCAAGGAGGTTACGCCCAGCGAGTATAACGTAGCAACCTTTCCCTGTCAGACAGGGCTCAATTTACATGCAATGTCTGCTAATGAGAAATGAGAGACAGGAGAATTCGGCTTTTTCTTTCTTACGGCTTGCGCTTCGTATCTACTTCTCATGTTTAACCACCTTGAGTTCATTCATGGTATATACAAGTCCATTGTATTCATGGCACTGCGGCTCAACGCTCGCTAAACCTTTCTAAAGCTAAGGAGGTTACACCCAGTGAGTATAATGTAGCATTCCTTTCTTGTCCGATAGTGCTCAATGTACATGCCAATGGCTGCTAATGGGGATCGCAGCGTGCGCGTTGACTAAAAGCCGAATGCTCATGTCTCTCATTCCCCATTAGCAGCCATTGGCATGTACATTGAGCACTATTTTTTATTGTTAAACAATGCACAGAAGAAATCTCTCACTGGCACCACCTTGGAGGTCAAGTGTTATACCCATTTCGGGTATGTGCCACTGGTGGTTACATACGAGGGACGCCCAAGCCACGCCATAAGGAGCTTCGCCCCTAAAAGCACAAGACAGCTTTGACTACTTTCTGAGCCGACGAAAGGCGAGGACGGTGTTCCAGTAGCATCTGCATAGAGAGTGGCCGATCGTCCCATTGTCGCAATGCGTCCGAAAGCTTCTGTCTTTCGGAGGAATATCGAGGGCAATGGCATATCAGATGGTCCATGTCATCTTTGGCGTAGCAGACGTCGCATTTCGCATTGTCAGTCAATCCGATGAGGGTTCTATAAGCTTTTGTGAAGGCAACCCCCAACGAAAGGCGACAAAGAAGCGAAGCTTCACGTCGACGAAGTCCGGATGGAGGTCGAAGTTCCAGTCGAGGGTTTATTTGGTAGAGTCTGGTATGTCCTATGCTTGGGGTGTTCCGCTCCTGCAGACATAGACTACGTGCCAGGTGACGAAGTTGCTTTGCAGCGTCAGTCCTCTTCTTGGTGCGATGTGCGAGCCGCGTTGTCTGCAGAATCATTGCCACTGATCCCACAATGGCCAGCAAGCCACTGAAACTTGACCTCGTGGCCTGTTTCTGTGACGTGGTGAAGAAGCTTGACAAATTTGTAAGTTAACTGTTCATGGCAACCTTGTCGAAGGACTGACTGCATGTTCTGTAGGGCCGGTTTCGAGTCAGAAAACACAGCCCATTTACTCGGTCTCTGAGATTTGATGTACTCTAGGGCGCCACACAAAGCCTCAAGTTCGGCCGCCGTAGACGTAGTGGCGTGTGACAGCTTGATTCGCAGAGTGATTCCTCTAGCTTGAATCGCCACCACACCGCCAGAACCAGACGCTGTGTTTCAGCCATCGGTGTATATGTGCACATGGTTATTGTACATTTCGTGCATAAGGTTCGAGCTCAATTGTTTTAGGGCTGATGAAGGCAAATTTTGTAGTAGGTGCGTTGCTTATAAATGTACCGTGCTTGCAATCAGCCAAGACATTTTGAAACTGTTGCTTTATTGTTAAATTTTGCATGTCGTTTACTATTGTGTGCAGCGTGAAAAGCAGCACGTAGACAAAAACGTGTGCCATTTTCAAAACAATTCGCAAGTCGATTCTCATTCCATTCTGAGCAAAATGTGCTTAATTCTATTCCCATTCCATTCCTTCAAAAGTTATCTTTCTTCTATTCCCATTCCTATTCGAGGTCGTGAAAACGTGGAATGATTCCAGAATCATACCGATTCCGGAATGGCAACTCCGAAATACTGGTCTCTTGTACGTTGAAATCATGGTGCTAATATTAGGCAAGAAGTATTATATGGATGCGCACACGTTTTGAGTAGCTGACGTCTTTAACGTGCCTTTGTCTAAGACTTAGCTCTTGTATTCCAGTAATGTTAATGCGAAGATAGAGCACCCCCACCTCTTGTTTGGTAGCTCAATGCTGATTGGTGCTTAATGCTGTAATGGAGGCAGATACGAATAGAAAAGTGGGGGGACAAATTTTATTGACTCTATTTCGTGAATTAGTTTGCCATGCGGGCTTATGAACGTACGCGATGTGACTCCTGTTTCGTGGTCGGTATATGATACGAAGTTTAGGGATGCGTATTTTTACGTCATTGCAATGGCCAACATAGTGGCATGCTACTTATGCTGTGATGAAAGGACAATTAGGCACGTATTGTGCCTGTGCTCAATCTGCACCTAAAGGCGTGTTCTAAGAAAAAAAACTCAAAGTCCTTGATGGAACCCTATATAGTATATACAGAGTGGTCAGTGAACAATAGGGCCGTGCTAGCAGTTGGTTTTTCAATCAAGAGGCTCGCGAGCAGACCCTGCCTGCGTCAGCGTTACTAGGCGAGAGAGTGGGGAGCGTAGGCGAGGAGAGAGAGAGATGGGGCACGTGCATGTGCCATGGGGCTTTAAACGTCACTGGGAGAGATGCCTAAAGGAGAGAGAGAGGAAGGGAGCATAAGAGATAACAGAAGCGAGGAACACGCATGCGCAGTAAGTATGGTTACGCCACACACCAGATTGAGCTAGACTATGAGCGGCTTCACTTCTAATACAAGATCCTGGGGCCTTGGCCCACACTTTCATGAATGCACAAGGCCATGAAAACCCTTTTAAGCTAGTTGAAGATCACTAAACTCTACGATCGTCTGCTAACTACAAGCATGAGCTGATGTGGCCTTTCCTTTTATTCTTTTCTCCCTCTATTTTATCTAATATTCTCCTTTCTTTCGCAAAATGTACATAGTATCCAAACGAGCCAATGTTTCGTCAACCTCTAAGATTTTGCTTGCCTTCAGATAAGTTTTCGTGTTTTCTCATGATTATTCTCGAAGCCAACGAGTTTTAAAAATGAAAATAAAAGCACAGCCCAAATTTTACCGTTTCCTTCTTCTCAAGAACATTCAAAAGAAGGCAGAGGGCAAAAAATAATGCAGGTTAAAGTCTTTTGTAATGTTCCGGCTGGTGCTCCCGCATAGCGAATGGTAGCAATCAATGCCATAAAGAGGTCGACAAAGCTTTCCAACTGTTTCATTTCTTTTTCATGTTCCGTGCTCTAGAACAGCATAAACTGTATTTAAGCCTAAGGGCGCAGAAAAAAGAGTTTAATTCTTCAAAGGACAAGTAGGAAGTAATGGAGAACTTAGAGAGAGGAGGAAAAAGAAGAGAATGAGTTTGAGTGTACGCTCCTAGACATGCTGTATGTCGTGCGACGCGTAGCGCAACAGTGACGGCCACAAAACTTCTCTGAGAGGCTGCTTGAAAAGCTACACTTTGTGAAATAAAAATAAGCTTCAAGCCAAACGCCGAGGAAGTTGCAGTGTGTCTGAAACTTTGCAAAGGTAATTAGACAAGAAATCACACATTGAAAGAATAGAATTGAATGAGCGTTGGACAGCACAGACTGCTGGGCGAGTTAATAATCCATCTTAACTGAGTTGCGCGAAAAATTGAAGTAGAAATTGAAGTGCGCTGTGTCCAGGTGTCTACCTTTTGTACTTCAGTGTCTCGCGCAGCTCAGTTGAGCTAAGTGTTGGGCCCTCGCAAAGCGCATAGCATTGTCATTCTTCTGAAGGTCTGCGATTGGTGAAAATAACACAGATGATTAAAAGAGGTTAAAGTATTTCTGAAACTGTCCCAGGATTTTGTCACGCATGAATATGCGAGAATTCTAGGGGAAAGTAAAGCAAACTTTGCTAATTGAGAAGCAATCACGTCAATTATATTGTCACAGGGTCGTAACGTGGACAAAGGGAGCAGACTGCAGGACGGATAATAGCCCCGCCACGGTGGCCTTCGCGGGGACATCCCCACTGATGACGGAATAGTCGGTTCTAGTATCGGCGAGAGCAGTGACAAGGTGGCCGTCGAATATTACGTCGAGGTCGCTAGTTCGTCGTCTCGCGTTGCAGTTGGGTCGTGGCATCAGATCACGGCTGTGGCGGTTTGTACCGCTGCTTCGACGTTGCGTCATCAAGTCGTATTATGGCCGCGAATTATTGGCGTCGGAACTATGTTGACGTTGCGGCGGGTTCTTGTGGTTTCGTCGAGGTGTCATCGTCGGCAGTGGAGGATCTTCGGTAATTAGTCGTACAACAACCGCTCCTCCTTCGACTGCGGCCCTTAGTTTTCCGAGTACGAGCTAGGCGACCAGCCCCTGGTTGCACCAGTGTATGGTTGGCGGTGAGGTGAAATGTAGCGGCCCGGTGACGACGAACAGCAAAATCTTCGGGGTGTCCATTGCTCTGCTGCGAGGTAGTCGGCGATGCCGCGTGGTGTTTCCCTCCACAGTAGACGCGGCGCGTCTATTTCGAAACCAAGCAGTCCAATCTGGCAGTACTAGCAGCGGCGGTAAGTGGGGCCAGCTTCGCCGCAGTGGTAGCAGAGAGGTCGGTGGTCGGGAGCACACCACACGTCCGTTTTTCTCGGAGCATTGCGCTGGCCAGTGGGCGGACGGTATGGCGTCGATGATGGCGGTGGCGGGCAGCGGAACTACGACGGTGCGGCCTCTTGACGTGAGCGTGAAGGGGGAGCGTAGCGTCAGGCTGCAGCAGCGTAGCTCATCGCTTGCGGCTGAGGCTGCGGTGTTTCAGAAACTCCAAGCGATTGCCGAACTTCTACGTGAACAATGTCGGTGCTCGAGTCCACTTGAGGCTGCGCTGAGGGTAACAGCTTGCGCAGCTCCTGCCGAACTATCGCTCGCATAGTCTTGCGCAGCTCGTCGGAGCAGAGTGATTGCCTTTCTGCGTACTCTGGCGTAAAGCGGTGATTGAATTGTCGGATGTGCATCTCCAGCGTCTTTTCAATAATTGTGGCTTCGGAGATGAATGCCTTGACAGTGCACGTTAGGTTTCGCAAGAGACTCGTGAACAGCTCCTGCTTTACTCCTCGCACACTGAAGCGCAACTTTTTGTCTTCAGGCATATCGGGGTCAGCGTGCTGGAGGAGTTTGGTCATCTTTTCCGTGAACAGCATCACGTTTTCGTTTGGAAGCTTCTAATTGGTTTCCAGCAGCGATTCGGCTCTCTCCTTGCGTATGACGCTCGTAAATGAAACGAGAAACTTTGTGCGGAATGGGTCTCATGTTGTCAGGGTTCGCTCCTGGTTCTCGAACCATGTACGAGTGGCATCTTGTAAGGCATTTTGTACGCATGACGAAGCTTATCTTCGCTGGCCCATGCATTGAAAATGACCAGTTAGTCGTATGCCTCTCTCAAACTTTTCGGGTCTTCAAAGGCTGAATCGTGGAAAATCGGCGGCTCCTTGGGTTGCCGGAGCAGGATCGATGCCGACTGCACAGTGTCTGTAATCGTTGCTGTGGCCGTGGTTCGGGTATTGGTCTGCCGGGTCTTCTCAGGTAGAGGCCCGAACTCTGGCGGTAAACCTTGTTGCCTGTGGCTTGTTCGCTGCTCGGGGTTTTCATCGATGTCTTTACTTCACGGCTTGACGGGGGCGTCCGGTAAATGGAAGAGGCAGCACCTTTACCAGATGTCACGGAATCATAACGTGAATGAAGGGAGCAGACTGCAAGTCGGATAATAAACTGCGTATTCAGGCGTAACTTGTGGCTGCGTAAAAGAAAAGTCAGACTATAGCAAAACACCTGCACTGATAGCGGCGAGCAGGGCATCGGCCGTCCATCAACTGACAAGCGGTGAAGCGCGTCGGCATTTATACACTACCCATGGAATGTTCTAGCGTTATCACTAGCAGCGCCTTAAATTCCGGAATAATCTGTATTGTTCACGAAGTGGGCGTTATCTTAGCAAAACAATAAGCTACAGCATCGAAGCTTTTCGAACATCGAAGGCGTGATTTGCGCTGAACGTAGTGTAACAGGGTGATAACAAAACTTGAGGAAATGAACGTGGCAATATTATCAGAGCCCATTACATGTCATTGTAATGCATACATTTATGTATAGGTTGAGGTAAAATCACTTTACTGAACAATTGAGGCGCATTCACTGCATTTTGCGTTGAAGCATACCGACAGCCGTGTAAATATAGAATATTTTCATCTGCTTCAACTTAAGACAATAATTATCTGATTGTTTTTAAATTGAACAATCTCGTAAACGTATCGCTTTACGACGGCCTCCGAAGCATACGAGTAGAGTCAGTCAAATGCAATAATATAATGCATTGCATCTGCCATTGCTGGTGCATGCAAATGAATTGTATAGCAGTAGTTATGACAAAGATGATACCAGCCGTTCAAACAAGAAAACACACTTCGCACTATTCTGATAGTTGAGACAGTATATGTGAGCTCTATTTTAGCATTCCATTGTGTCCTGTATTCGGGGTGAATCAGCATTACCTAGTGGTTCATTTTCGTCTATTAACCTCCGAGACAAATTCACATAATGAAAACAGCAATTCAAACAACAGTTAAAGCAAGAGAGCGCTTATTTTCCTTGCAGACCCGCGCTCTACGATTACTAAAGGCAATAACTATCGTCCTTCCGATTCAAGCTGGAAGGGGAAAAAAACTAAAACAAAGATTTCTTCACAAGGAAAGCTCCCACAATACACAAACAACACTCCTGGTTTTCAGTATTTTCAGGTTACGTTTTCAACTATCGCTATTTTACATACTTTAATGGAGATTTTACACCATAAATTTGGGGTTCTTCAATTTAAAATAAAACACTGGAACAGATGTCCCAAAACTTGTAAAAAATGTTGTTGGGTGTTTTCTTCGCTGCTTTTGACCGGTACTTTTTTTCTTGGGAACGCAATTGCACACCTATTTTCTGACTGCATTGTTTCCTGTCATAACAACTCGGAATGTACTAATGACATTATTCTCATCCGCAATCGCGTTGACAAGTTCTTATGGTCAGCTTTTACGCCAGCGCCATTCTGTATACCAGATACGTTAGAGCTGATCACATAGATAAATAGCACCTCAGGCAGGAGTATTTATGCATGAAATCGCAGATAACAAAATAGAACTGCACTAAAACCGGAGTGTTCATGTTAAAGGACGCATATGCGTGCTTAACAACACGTACACGAGTTCGGCCCATATGCACAGATATGGTGCTGGTGTCCAAATATGAAGCATTCTGTGCACATATATGAAGCATGGTTTCCATTTCATTTTTTAATTATTATTTAAGAAGGAAAACAAATGTAGCACATGCAATAAGCTTTTATATCGCTGTAGCTTGATCTAGTTTCTGAAGCTCGCTGCATACGCCTACAAATTCAATAAACCTGATTTAGATTATGAGGGAAAGACTTCCTGCCACACGATTGCAGCAGAAAGTCCTAGTTGTCATCATGCGTTTGAGGTAGAAACCCTGTAAAGTTTTCAGAAGTACAAAAATAGGCACACTAGCCATTTTTCTAACCATCAGAGTCAAGCAGAAAATATTGTTACAGTTAACTAAAAAGGGTACAAGGAGTTATTGAGGTCCAAACGGTAAACTATACCAAGAAGTATGTTTTATTGCGTCAAAATTTCAAAAAAACATTGCCTGTATAAACTAAGTATTCATGGTAAAAGACAGTAGGCGTACAAACACAGATACAAGAAATAATTAAGGAAAGTAACGCTGTTGTCCCTTATGTACGTGTTTGACTACGAAATGTAATTTGGCGCAAACGTTGGTGAATCTCGGTTTCCTTGCAAGACACTGCTCACAGTGCTACTGTTTCTAGACGCCATCATCCGGGCAGTGTTTTTGCTCATAAGGAAACTAGGATTGCCACAACAGACATAATTTTGTTCATATTTTCCCTAAACGCAAATATTTACATACAATTTACACCGATGACACAAGGTCAATTAAAGTTCAAAGCCAAATTTAAAAAAAAGTCGAGCTAAATTTACTGAATTTTTTGTTTCTGAACAAAGTGTGGACGCCGCACGCAGAAGGTGCTCTGCATAAGTGAGTTAGGCCATGCCTTCATGTCGTAATGAAAATAATTGTCTTTTTTTAGTTGCAAATAGTTTATTGGAGGTCATGCTAGGTAGATGGCACAAGTAGTTACACCATACGTGCTACGTGATTCCTATACAAATATGTCAAAATATATGAGCATCGATGCAGTTTATTCCACTGCACCAAGAAAGAGTCCGTTGTGCATATAATACGTGAGTTCAAGAAAGCGTACTCGAGCCCAAAAACTTGTCATTTAGACCTTGCGGCACTGACTATATAACGACGCACCAATATTATCATATTCAAAGTTAACAAGTTTGAAGGTGTGTTGCATTATGTTGATAAAACGCCGCCAAAGAGTCCACCACATTAGATACTTCGAATAACAGCGCAAGCGGGAAGATGCGCGTCTGCTGTTCATGACAAGCATGAAAAAATTAAACTGAAAAACATGACGCGTTATTTGGTTAGTCCAAGCTGTTTTTTGCTTCTATGTGCGCTAGGAAACTCGTATTCAACGTTTTTGTTTTGTGAAAATATTTACATTTATTTTGAAACCCTTTCCTCAAGTGGGGATCTTTTGTTACGAGAGTGCACTGACCGCTCAAATGAAAAGCTTTCAACTTTCAACTTTTTGTTTAAATGGCAGCGTGTGATAAATTCAGTACGCTCATGCGTATGCGACTAGCGTATGCGACTAGCACTCTCAACCACGCAATTTCTCAAGAGAGGCTGACATCACGCCCCTCATTATTATGACAAACGATTCCATGTCCGAAAAAAAACTGCAGGCTAGCCTATATGGCAAAACAGCGAAAAGCATTATTAAACTGTGGGCACTGATACTATTGTGATTGTGTAGGATTCAACTCGTGGTGTGCTTCTGCCCTATGAATTGCGAATCTGCATGAAATATTTTCCCAGCCATAACCACAGCTAACCAAGTCCTGACTGTACAAATAAAACTGAATGGCCCTGAAGCTGCTGTTTGTTATTCTTAGTCTAAATAAAAGAAACTGAAATCAGGACAAGTAATATTACAACATGATAGAAAACTTGAACGTGCTGGAAGAAGTCATCAAGAAGGCCTCTGGAATACGGCAATAATTTAGTCGCAGATATCGTACGTTACTTTGGTCCTATACTATCCAAAAAAATTGGGAAGATGAGAAACATGTAAAGAACGTGTTTGACTTCTAGTATTGGGACGTCTGTGGCGCGGCGAAAAATGCAGTGTTTTGAGAGATATTTGTGTGATGAAGCGCTTGTTGTGCCAAGCCTGCAACCGGGCACGTATTGAAACATGTTTGCGCTCCACTAACATCGTCGAAAAATTGCTCCGGAAAGCTGCTCACCCTAACATACCTCTTGCTCTTCATCTACTTCTTCTTATTCCTATTATTATTATTATTATTATTATTATTATTATTATTATTATTATTATTATTATTATTATTATTATTATTATTATTATTATTATTATTATATAATACTAATACTACTACTACTACTACTACTACTAATAATAATAATAATAATAATAATAATAATAATAATAATATATTTGGGACAGGCCCGGTCTCACTTTTTTAGCGCATGTAGAAAAAGGCTATCTCCTCCACTAACGTCAGCATCTCTTGAGCGGACCCTATAGCCTTCTTCATTTTGAGCGTACCGATAACGGGTAGTGGTATTTACTTAACTTTTCATGGGGCGTACTCGCTTTTGCGGGACTACAATATAAACCGTGATGACAGGAGTCACTGACATTGCAGATCCCGTTAGGTGATTTGCACCTAATGAGTGCATGAAATGAGCAGCAGGTAAAACATAGATTCCTAGCGAAACTTTTGCATATTACACAACTTTTACAGCACATATTGTACACATGATGGTCAGAGTTTTATTATGATTAGTTAGTGGTTATTAGTTAGTGTTTTATTAGGGAGGTTAGTGTTTTATTATGATACACTCAAAGAAGGGTCACCGGTACGAAGGTTCTACAGAAGCACTACAACTGAGAGCGACGTTTTAGTCTAAGTGGTGGTGCCGTTCCTTGGTGTGCAGTTAGCATCTATTCAAGCACTTGCTCCCGTTCCAAATGGTACCCTATTGGCCCCCATCCAGATATTGTCGTTCCAGTGGGATACGAGAAAGACCGAACGGGGAGCCATATGGAAGAAACATCTGTGCACACAACCATTAAAACCATTCAGACCTTTTTTTTCATATGTTTTTCCTTGTTCTCTAGAAACGTACGAAGACACCACATATACAAATATAAATATGCTGTGATTGTTTCTCGAAGAAATAGCTGGGTGGCGCGAGTTAAATAAATAAGCCTATATAAACGACTACATTCGTGGTGGAGTCGTGTGTAATGCATTCCATATGCGGTGCCCAGCCTCCAGTCTGTTATGGCGCTGACAGGCTATCACACTACATAAGTATTTTTAAAGTCGGCATGGAAATCCCGCTTCAGAAGTTTGCTTTAAAAGTTTCGGCTTGCCCTCTTAACGTTGACTTTGCCTGGTTCGCGTACGGAAACATTTATTGGCTATTTTACACAATACTTGTCTCACTAAAGTTGAACAGAATCGGAAAATAACGTTGAGAAAACACAGCTCGTGATCATTATTCAAATGAATATTGCAGTAATTGAATTGAAATTCTGCCAAGGTTAACTAATTATACTTTGAATGTATGAGGTGGTGAGACACAAAGAATGTGAGAAGCATCTTCTCCTAAAACACATGTATAGAGAAGACTGTACCTTCTCTGTACATCCGTGGAGAAGAGAACATTGGTACTGGTGTTGCGTGAAAATAATCAGGCAGCGTTAACGTGTCTTTAATTTCCGTCACTTCATGACTGGTACTCTCGCAGCTCACCCAACATGTTGTCGTTTGCTTGGCTTGCGAGAGCAAATCGAGCTGGCATAGCTTGGTTTGAAAAAGCCATGACTGTCAGGACGGTCATTAGGTTGCTATAGGCGCTTAATTGCAATATTTTGTGTTGTGAGACAAAAAAAAAAACTACTTGCTTGGCAATGCGTGTGCTCGATGTTAGGAATTATGTGTCTCAGAGAAACTTGAATTTCGAGAAAATTAACTCTTTTAACCCCCGTTTACTTAGAAACTCGATTGACTTTTTGTTCGGCCGTTCTACAGGCTGTGGAATGCTGGAAAGAAGATGAATGACACCGCGCGGATTCCTCGCGAGAACATGGTTCCTGGAAGAACTTTTTCCCACAAACTAACAAACAAACAAACAAACAAACTAACTAACTAACCAAGCAAATAACTAACTAATTGACTGACTGATTAAATCAATAAATAAATAAAGAAAAGAAGAAACCAAAAAAGAAAGAAAGAATAAAAGAAAGAAAGCAGAACGTTAGGCACGTCTTTGCCGTGCTTAGTTTGCCCCCTTTTCTTAATTAGATAAGGACTCTTTAATTTCTCCTCTGCCACAAGACCCCTTTTCGAAGTTTCACTTACGCTGTCAATTACTTCCAAGCTTTCATGTGCGTCTGGGTTAAGAAATTTGTTCTTTATATAAAGAATTCGTATAGTGGTTCTCCATGTTATATGTCGGCGTCTATATATCATCTCATCAGTTCACAGTTTGACTTCATGTTCACGTACCCACCAGGAACTCTGTTCAATCTCTTCAGAGAGCGGCAAGTTTTTACTACCAATCAAGAAGCAATACACACACTTATGGTGGCTGACATGATTAGGACGGTAAAAAACTGCCTTCAGTTATCTGCATTATATATATATATATCTAAATGTCACTTTTAGAGCCCAATCTGGTAAAGATCGGGCTTATAAATCTGCATTCCCGGTAATAAAAGAGCTTGTGTGAAATGAAGATGAACGATTCAGCACAAACGTTCAAACATTTTTTTTGCCACTTCGCAGTATCTATTAATTTCTGAGGGCTCACATATGATGTGCCACTTTGGCTACATTAATTCATGCTGCATATAAAAGAACTTGGGTTCAAACAAATGAGCTCAAGGCACCCATCACGTTTAGGCTGAAAATAACTACTCATTAAAAGAAAGCCCGGCGAAACATTTATACGTAATTTATTTTTGCCCAGATGCTGCTTCATGCTGTTGCGAATTTTGTCCCACAATTGAGACTCAAGATACACGCAGAAACTCATACACCAAACTTGCAAGCTAGCATACAAAAACCTAAATCTTTGCTCGCTTTACTTCTGTGTAAATTTCTTTGATTGTTTGAAAATAGATAGAATTCACATTTCGCTTCAAAATAAGAGTGTCCTCTATATACTGCAATCAATCAACATTCTTTAGGCTTATTATAACTTCTTCTTTCTGATAGTTAAAATGTAACATTTCAATTTGTGAGGAATTATTTGGTGTTTCAAATGAAAAATCAGCTTCCTTCAGTTACCAAACTTTTTGTTTCTGTCTCTAATGTTCAAAGTGGTCGACCACTTTAATGCATGTGAAACACAGTGAAAAATGCAGTGTTTCACTGCACTGAAGTATGAAAGTTTGACACATTTATGTGAACGAACAAACATACAAACGCAATCACAAGCATAAATAAAGTATGGGTGAACCCCTTCCTGAAAAACGTTTCATGGATGTTTCAATGTTTCACCAGTATTTCTGCTTCCTCTTAAGTTTGATATAAACAGTTGCTGTATACTTTGAACCTGTAAAGCATGCTTTGCCTAGTTCGAACATAAGATGTTAGAAAAAAACACTGCATATCCACGAAGCGAATTATGATGAGCCAGTCCGTTTATGCATCCAAGCGTGCAATCACGTTCTAGAACTGCAGATGGCGCGTGGGTGACACCGACGAGACGCGAGCCAAGAGAGCCGAGCCCAAGCGTTTTCAAACGCGCCCATCACTTTCCTACGTCCATGCTTCATAAATGATCCGCCACGTATGACGACTATCCAGAAGACTGAGAGAGGCACTAGTTTTCCGCGTACCTAAACACAACCTGTGGAGCAGCCAATTAGAGAGTAGCGGTACAGCGCCATCTAGAATATGCTCACTCATCTGCAGTTTGTATATGCACTTTTATGAGACAGCGCCGTCTACTATAATGTTCAGAAGATACTGCTTTCTTTTCTTTTTCATCCCTGCTCCCCTCATTTATGCGTGACGCATCACAATGTTAAACCAAGAAAAGATTTGCTCATAAAAAAATTACGGCATATTCACGGGGTGAATGATGATGAATGGGCGAAGCTCCGGAGGGATTCATCGGTAAACTGTGAATCTTCCGTGTAATTCGCCCAGTCGATCATCATGTATAGACGTGAGAAACGCTGTATGTGTATATACACAAATCAACTTCTATTTGTTCTTAGACGATGGATGGCTTGCGATGTCCCTTGCCTCGCGCGCTCGCACATCGGAATTCTGTCTGCGAGCGCGCGCTGCTGCCACCTTGCGCTCTCTCCGCTGTGCAGCGCTATCCATCCGGCGACTCTGAGCGCGCGCCAACCGCGAACGGATTTTATTACAACGCTCTCCCTAGCGTCGCCGCACTAAATCGAACGATTGCCTTCAACCATGACACGGATCATCTTTCCGAAGATCATCTTTCCGAAACTATGGATCATCTTTCCTGATGAGATACCAAGCAGCAGCTGTGCGCATGTCGTAGACCCGGTTGAAAAGGGCGTTGACGGGGGCGCTGTAGGAACGATTTGAAGCGACACATGGTGTAGCGTTTACTCGAGTAAACGTTAGTTTTAAACGCAAGGACACGGGAGGCGGGACACGTTGAAGACGCTTGCGCTCGACTTCCTTGTTCCGCCTCTCGTCGGTGTTATCCGTGCGCCGTTTGTATTTTCGAACGCGAACGGTATTATTTACTCGCACCTTATCGGTATCGCTGGTCTTCTATTGCCGACGCTTAAGTTCGGATTGCCTAGCTCACACCTCGTCGGTGTTGACGTCGCCATTCGCGAACACGATTGGCTTCGCTAACCTTCGCAACGCCAGTGACAGCTTGGAAAGGTACGTGCACACTAGCGGAAAGCATGCCGCTATGACATCCCGCCCTTCGGCGGGATAACATGACAAGCAGTGGTGCGCCGTCCACATTGTCAGTGCGGCGAGACCCTCGAGGTGTGCGCTGCGCACGCACCCGCCAGCCTACGGCTTCTCCTCGCCGACATATTCGAAAGAGGAGGTGTGGGTGAAATGATGCCCACGTTAGGATTGTGCTCGAGCGTTGTGAGTGCTAGCGAGGGTGAAGTGAGAGAGCTGAAACACGGTGAACGTGCGCCAGGTGACGGAGAGAGACGTCGCCACGCACTGCTAGGAGAGCATGACCTACTTGGCACTGCACCAACCCCTCCAGTGTTGGTGCGGTGTGGATGGAAGGACAGCGTTACACAGGCTAGTCAAATAGCTGCTTCACATTTTAAACGAGCTTTATAAACCATCCCTCTCTGCGAGTGCACGCGTTCCTGTGTGCATGTGTGTGTGCGTGCGTTCGTGTGTGTGTATGTGTGTGTGCGTGCGTTCGTGTGTGTGTATGTGTGTGCGTGCGTTCGCGTGTGTGTGTGTGCGTGCGTGCGTGCGTGCGTGTGTATGTGTGTATGTGTGTGTGCGTGCGTGCGCACACACACATACACACGCACACACACATACACACGTGCGTGCGCACACACACATACACATACACACACGTGTGTGTGTGTGTGTGTGTGTCTTTGTTTGCGTACGGGTGAACCGTTCGCTGCAAAACATTTGACAGACTCTGCTTCCTCTTTGGTTCGAAATGAAAAATTTGTCAACTTTGTACCTGTAAAGCGTGCTTTGCCTGACTTGACACATCTGTGGTTAGAAGAAACAAACTTTACAAACCCTTTCCCTTGCGCGCGCGTTGGTGTGTGTGTGTGTGTGCTTATGCGTACGGGTGAACCATTCCCTGCAAAACATTTCATGGATTCTTCAACGTTTCAGCAGTATTGCTCTTTCCTCTTTGGTTTGAAATAAGCAACTTATGCCAACTTCGTACCTCTAAAGTGTGCTTTGCTCGGTTGGCATATAAGTTGTCAGAAGAAACAAACTCTACAAACCCTTTCTCTGCGCGTGCGTGCGCGCGCGATTGTGTGTGTGTGTGTGTGTGTGTGTTATTTGGTTTAATTTCACATACATCAGCCTGGTTACAGGGCTATTGCAGGAGTGGGTATATAGCAAAAAATACAAAAAGTGACTGAGAATAATTGAAATAAGTACAAACAATGACAGAATAAATAATTACGAAAAATGCTCTTAAGGTATTTATATAAACATTGCAAACCAAGAAGTCATAATTAAAAGAGTTGGCAATGACCTGCGGCGCACTAGTGGGAGTTTCGCCAAAAATGATTCTATTAGTGGTCGAATGATGAGGAGAAGTAGAGCTCCGAAATTTTCTGGAGTTATTCTTAACCATGTTTGATAAAGTAATTGTGTAGAAAAAGTTTCTGGCAGCACTTATTTTACTGCGAACCTCTTGCTTCACTGCATTAAACTCGGCTCTCCGCAGAACATTGCCATTAAGACTTTCACGTGTTAGTCTTGCTAGACGATGCTTCAAATGGAGTATTTCTCTTGTTATGCAAGGAAGTTCAATGTTTTTTTCTTTTTAGTTTTTATTGCAACATACGCTTCAAAACATATTTAAGAAGATTTCCAAAATATTACTCCGAGCTATTTACATCACCAGTAAAGCTAATTTGAAAAAAAATATATCAAATTCGCTACTTAAGGTGTCAGTTATGAACACATCATTAGCCATGCTATAGTTAAGGTTACTTATGTATTCTTACCGACGTTTTGTAATTGTGTGGTTAAGACATATAATACGCCTTTTTGATCAGAAATACTTTTACTGACTCCAGATGTAAAGCCCCTTGTATAAAGTAACGCACTCAGAAAAACACAGTCTCGGATACCATTGTCTCTTATGACACCAATCACAATTTGTTTTAGCCCTAAGTTTAATAAAGAATTGACCAACTTCCTACAAAGTGGCAAATCAGTACCCAGGATGGACAATGATTGCCATGAGATGCCGGGCACTTTGTAGTCACTCTTGCAAATTAGGTTCCCTGAAGAAAACTCTTCTTGGTTTGTGAAACTGCTGTGTACCGTTGATCCGGTGATGAGCCAGGGGGACGATAGAATACACCGACAATTAGAAAGGTACTCGCGATATGGACCTAACACCAAAAAGTTTTGATGTCTGGAGGTGACTTCAGCATAGAAAAACTCAAATCAGACCCCAAGGAGATGATCATGCCCCCACTGCGACCATGTTGTCTTTCAGCATGAACAACATTGAACCTTGGTGGAGTAACTTCCGACTCGTAAATGTCAGCGTGAAGCCAAGTTTCCGTGACACCACTAATGTGGGGACAATAAGTTGCAAGGAAGTGTAAAAAATCAGAAGGTTCATTAATTAGGCTTGTGGCATTAATATTAAGTAGGCAGATGTTACCATTTGCCTCAGTATGTAGTCATGTCGTACGATTACATGGAACATTAGAACTCTTGATAGACTGTTTCAAGAACTTCGGTAGCAAATATAAAATGCAATCCTAGTCATACCTTTCACTGTCAACATATATATGGTCATACCTTAAATCTACAATGGAACCATTGTTCCTGAAAGAAGCAGTAGCGTTCTATAATTTTTGACGAATAAATGGTGCATGCTCCGAGAAGTCTTCAGTAACCATAGTCGAACCGTTAAGCTTGAAGCCATTCTTTAACACTTGATCTTTTTGGGGAAATCAAGAAGCCCAAGAATAACAGGGCGGGATTTACAACCGTGGTATGTACCAATCCTGGGGAACCGTGTGGTCTGCGGAAAATCAACCTCAAGTGTTTCTGAAAAGAAGCTCTTTAAGCTGACCTGTAAAGAATCGTCATTTTCATCTTCTGATTCTTGTTGTTTTTGTGTGATTGATTTTTTTAAATCGTGATTTCTAGAAGAATGCTTGTTGACTGTACAAGACAAGTTCTCAATTTGGCAGCGCAGGTTGTCGTGAAGTGTAGCATTAGGCAAAGGTGGTGCTTGTTAAAGAACTGCCAATCGCGATTCGATGGCCTCGAATCGGTAGTTTTACAAAGCTACGCAATTCCGTGACATCTTGCTCTATTTTCTTTTGACCAGATAGAATTTGGACAAACATTTTGAAACGGAGCATTGATTACCCGAATCGGTGGTTGAAGTATGACTACCTTCCATTTGATTAGGAGCTGTTCCAGGGGAAGCTGTTCTTGATGAAAGGCTTGAGTCAGTGGTATTAGTGCCTGTTCACCTTTGAGCAGGCCCCGGGTTCAACACAACATCACCGCTTAGTAAGTGACTACACAAACAATGACTAACATTGATTTACAAAGAAGTAAACACCAGTGAGCATGAGGGGGGGCAAGGTACCAGCAGCAAACATGAAATTTTGGCGGCGCTTTTATATCCTTTTTCATTGACGTGTGTGTGTGAGGGGGGGGGGGTCTCGCATTTGGGGAAAGAGCACCACGCCACGCTCTTGGAGTGGAAGGACACAGCAGACGCGGTCGGTACACACCAAACAATAACACACATTTACTTAACCAATTTTAGAACGACAATATCGTCTGCCGAATCGATACATCAATCATTATAAACACACTAAGACATCCTTCCACAATATTACCATACACTCCATGACAAACACAATAACACGACAAACACACAATAACATGACAAACACAATAACACAACCAAGGCGGCGTCGCCAACGCTTAACTTACCACTAGGGCCTACCGGCGCGCAGCGCGCGGTGCCGAGAACCAGGAACCACGCTGGAGACAACTGTTCCTGGCAACCGCCACGCTCAGAAGAGACTCGCTCAACTCTCGCCCCCCACCAAGGCTTGCCTTCCGCCCGGGCTCATCACTCGCGCTACCACTGTAGCAACCATGATGATGATGATAGCGGTGATCAACGCGAACATGATGCCACCTACCGCCTGGTGGTTGTAACCCAAGGAGGAAGAAGGAGGAAGAAAATTGAAGCGGAAAGACAGGGAGGTTAGCCAGTTCTTAGACTGGCTGGCTACCCTGTGCTGGTGAAAGGGGTGAGGCGAATGAAAGATGTTAAAAAGAAATGTTGCGAAGAGAGAGAGAAATAACAAAAAAAATTTGACAGAGGAAGGGCAATATTAAAGAGTATAAGACACTAAAGTCTGTCTCTGAGGCCAGTTGTCCGCAAAAAGCGCAGCAAAGCTTTCAAAGCCTTCTGGGCTGAGGATGGGCTCGGCCAATGACCCAGAATCCTTTGTTCCGACAAAGGCCGATCGTCTAGTCTATCCAGAGCTGCAGTGAGTTCTTGTCTTTGCGCGTTGAAATGGGTGCACTCACACAGAAGGTGCGCGATAGTTTCTTCGCAACTGCAGTAAGTGCATGTAGGAGAGCTGGCCATTCCAATGAGAAAAGAGTATGCGTTCGTGAAGGCCACTCCAAGCCACAGGCGGCATAGAAAGGTCTCCTCAGCTCGAGATATCCTTGGGGGAAGACGAAGCCGCAGATCGGGATCCAAGTTATGCAGGCGCGCGTTTGTGAAGTCTGTTGAGTTCCACTGTACCAGTGTGAGGTCACGTGCAAGCGAACGAAGTCTTGTAGCTGCGTCGGTTCTTCAGAAAAGGATGGCTGTGTATTGGGTACCATCGTGTGCAGATTTAGCGGCCTCATCTGCGCGGTCATTGCCATATATAATGCAATGACCTGGTATCCACTGATACACTATGCTGTGCTGTTTTTCGATTGCTTGGGGATGAAGAAGCCTTATTTCAGCTACTAACTGTTGATTAGGTCCATGGCGAAAGGGTGACATAAGACATTGAAGAGATGCCTTCGAGTCCGAGAAGATAGACAAAATTCCCGAAGGTTCTATCACTATAAACTCCAGAGCTGCACGTATGGCCACAAGTTCTGCAGCTGTCGACGACGTCAAATGCGATGTCATGAATTTAATTGTGATGTGCCTCGCGGGAATAACCACCGCCCCTGCAGAGCTTACTGAAGACACCGAGCCATCCGTGTAAATGTGAAGGCGTCCGTTGTGCTTCTCTTGCAGGAAAAGTAATGTGGCCTGTTTCAGGGCTAGATGCGAGGACTTTTTCTTATTTTGGATGCCAGGAATTGTAAGAAGGGCTTTGAGTGGGTGTAGGCACCATAATGGTATCGGCGGCTATGCTGCATGCGTGAAGTACAATGGAAGCACTGAGCAATGCTGAGCTACAGTTGCGCTGAACGCCGAGTGGGGCCTGGAAGTTCGAAGTGAGGCGAGGTGATGAGATGGAAGCCGAGCGAAATGTCTTATGTGCATTCTCAAAGCGTCTATGCGGATGTATGCGTTGACTGGATAATCACGCGCAATGATAACTGTCGCTGCTGTAGACGCGCATCTCGAGAGACCAAGGCATATTCTCAGGGCTTGGGCTTGGATCGACTGGAGGACGCGCAAGTTTGTTCTTCAAATCCCACAAAGCACGGATAAGCTGAATCGCATATAACGGAGGAACAGAACAGTGTAGAGTTGGAGCATTGCTCGTACCGATGAACCCCACGTTTTTCCACAAAATGCGCCTTTTGGGCGAGACACGTGCTTCACGCAGCGCAAACAACTTTACAGAGGGTGTCAGCACTTCCCATTTTGTGTGTATGTGTGTGTGTGTGTGTGTGGTGTGTGTGTGTGTGTGTGTGTGTGTGTGCGTATGTGTGTGTGTGTGTGTGTGTGTGTGTGCGTGCGTGCGTGTTTGCGTACGGATGAACCCTTGACTGCAAAATCTTGAAGGATTCTACAATGTTTCAGCAGTATTTCTGCTTCCACTTCGGTTAAAAAATATTGTTTGCGTATCTGCATGTTTCGCTGCAAATGTCGTCGAAAGAAGATATTTTTGCATCTTTATATAGTGAACAAAACCATTATTTGATGTTCTGTGCCAGAAAATTGGTGAATTGTGTTTAGGAGGTGCTGCATTAATGTGCCTTTATGCGTGCTTCGGAGGCAAACAACCGTATCGAGGACATGAGCGCCATCCAGAATGTTATCTTCCGCGCTTGCTTGGTAGGCGATAAGGTTTAGAATACAAAGCGACTGGTAAGTGTGTGTGTGTGTGTGTGCGTGTGTGTGCGTGTGTGTGTGTGTGTGTGTGTGTGTGTGTGTTCGACAGTTCTGGAGTTGTTGAATCGGTTCAACCACTCCAACCTACTGTGAAACGGAGAATCAGAAGGAGTAGACGTACGCTTATTAAGAGAAAGAGCATTCAATTCGGTTCCGAGTTTACATTTTGGCAAGCCTACAAAACGGCCAGTATCTCTACGCGCAGTAGCATCATAACTTCTACTTCAGTAATTTGTGATTTCAAGTTAACGTGACGGATGACTCATGGCCACGTTTGTCAACATTAAATGATCTCACTTTCTCAAAAGTAAGGAATGTATCTATCTGGTCACCTACCACAGGGCACTCTAGTATTTTCTCTTTAGGTTTTTGTGGGTCGTAAATTATATGCGAAGGTAATGTGGCTTGACAAGTACGACTGTCTGGACCTGAGAGCTGTGATGTGCAGGTATGCGTGACACGTGGATGACAGTCTATATCTGCTAAAGAACGGTGAAAACAAGCATTTACAATTCAAATTCGGCAGCTTAAAAAAACCTATATTGGTGGCATCGACATGAGGAATGGAAATAATAAAATTTAGAACCCCATCACAAATCAAAAGAAAACATTCCGGGCAGCAGTCAGGTAGCCTGCCATAGAGCAACGACGGGCTTTTAAACTACTCTGAAAAAATTTTTATGCAGGCACAATGTCAGTGCAACGTCGTGTGCAGTTTGAGGTGTTGGCTCTTTGCGTCACCACTTACTCGTCAGGTGCAGTAGAGTCGACCTTCTTTGTTAATTTATAATGTGCACGCAACTACTACGCTGGCCCATCCCATATACAACAGATTTAGCAGAGCCAACTACTGGCCAGCTGCTTTACATGGAAGCAGTTCCCCCAAAGCGTAAGACCTGTCAATTCATTGTGTGGTTGGATTGAGCTGGCTGTACTGGCTGAAACCATTATCAAAGAACAGAACAGAATATTGTGGCAATCACCCATGTCCCCAATATTTTCACCCAATATTTTCGTAATTCATGATTGAAGCTTTAGGTCCTTATAGTATATATATATATATATATATATATATATATATATATATATATATATAAATATATATTGTGGCAAAGACTTCGAACAGTGGGTCGTCCTCTCCAGTGCCTTCTAGTGGGTCGCCCTTTTCATAAGAAGAAGAGCAGCTTGTGCAGAGAGGTCGGTCCCCGCATTGTCTGTCACCGTCATGCATCATCGACAAGTGTCCGCCAATAAACGTCATAACGATTTGGTGGAGAGTGCTGAGAGTGCTGTGCCCTTCAAACATCTTCGGTTCGCATTCGATGCCCTTGGAGCTTCGATCCCGTACCGTGCCTTCTACCATGCACCAAGACGCCGCTCAGCAGACGCTGAGCAAACAACTGGTTATATGAGCATCTGCAACTCTTCAACTAATGTGTGTGCTTGCAAGATTTGTACATATATTTAACGTCAATTCATGATGTATCGCTCAATAAAAAAATTGCAACACGGCCACCTTCCCTCCGTATGCTTCGGATAACGTCGACTCTCAGGTACGCGGGATCTGCCGAATTTTCATAATGCGACATTATCAAAGACCTCGTTTTTCAAGAATTATGTTCTTGGTGTCGGCAGCAGTGTCGGCTTAATAGGCATTTGCGTGAGTAGACAACTTGTTCAGACATGCAACAGTGAAATTGGCAGTCAAGAAATATTGTTTAGAGTCACAGCAATCGCTAGTCACATTTTGAAAAGCCCAACCCACAGAGCACCGTACCCAAAGCAGAAGGATCACAAGAACAGTAACTTATTGACCTAAAATCAGTTTACCTGAAGCAAGCTCATATGACCTATGTGTGCGAGATATTCTCACGTGCAGAAAGATGGTCTCCAGGCAAGAATTCCACCGTTATTAGAGAGGGTGATGCAGGTCTCCTAAGTATAGATGTAAATACTGATTCACATCGACATCAGGATATTTGCCAATAAGGTGAAAGCTAAAAAAATGCATAAAATATAAAACAGAGAATGATTTTTCATTTTGTACAACAATAAAGCTTCTTGGAAATTATTCTTGTGACAGTAAAAAGAAAACGGGTCGAATTTCTCCTTATTGAATAAATACTAGATGAAAAATATAGAAGAAATTTTCCTGAAGCCTACTTTGCCTAACAATGAAGCTTTGTAACCGTGGTTATGGCGTAAATCTTCTTGACATTTCTATAAATTCTTGAAGGGCCTCGCATACTTTGCCGTTGCTTTGCGCAAGTGTAGGTGCACCTAGGAATAGTAAATTTGAAGTTGCTAAGTCTAAGCCAGTGATGCACACGGGCATTTCTAGATATGTTTTACGTAACGCTGAAAACTTTCATCTAGATGCCAGGAAACGATCAATTTCTTGTTACCTTCAAAAGAACAAAGCGAGAAGTATGCCATGCCACCTTTGCGTAATTGAAAAAAAAATAGTCATAAAGTACGACAACTTGACGTTATAATTTCAACTACAAGACCTCTGTTATGACGTCAGGTACTTTTCCAGCGTGTAAATACATGATTAAAGTTCGATGAACTCCTCAAAGATGAAATTGAATATTCCAGTAGCTATATTTGCCAACGAAATTTAGTCGTTAATTCAAAAGCGCACCTGCCCCGAGAAAAAAAAAAGAAATGGTTAGGGCAGAATTCATCGAACGAAAAATTCATAGGGAGTTTGCACCTTCATCGAAATAGTTATATTTTTTATGTAAGAGATGGTGAATGAGTTTTGCAATCTTCCAGAAACTGTGGCTGTGACTTCACTGACCTTTGTAGTAGCGGCGTCACAGTCCATAGGCAGCATAATTTGATCTAAAAATTGTTGTCCCGTTGGTTGATTTAAAGCTGCGCGAAAGTAAAGTCTAAATTTTTAAACTCTGGCAAGAGCGCAGTATAATTTCCTAAACATCAAGATCATTTCTTTGAGATGAAGACGTAAGCAGACCAGTGCACCTTTACGTATCTGAAATCTAGGCCAAAGCCGCAGTTATTAAGACAAACTGAAGAAATCTTACTGCGATAACGTGTGTACCGAAGAGTGCGCCTTCTATGCAGTGTGATACGGTGCTGGAAATCATATCGGTGTTTTGCTTTGTCTGGGCCGTTCTAAATGTAAAATAGTTTCCAAACTGTTAATACAAATATATTTTCCGTACGTGCGTAGCAGACACACGACAATGACGCGTCCGTCGCATAGACTCGAGAATAAATTGATTAACTTATCAAGATAAACATTCAGTTGTATATAGACATGTATTTCCTGCAAAGTGATAAGGTAAACATATTCAATTAAAAAATATATTGGTTAACTTTCATACAATAACTTGCAATCAGTTGAATTTTTTCGCAATATAATATTTATGAGTGTTAGCGCTTTCGTATAGCACCGGCTACCACTTTCCACAGATATTAGGGTATGTGAAAAGGATGGCGAGGTAGAGTTCATACAAGCCCGTTTCCACAGCAGCAGGAACGCTACAGAATGTTCAATATCACAGCAGCATTCTCATTGAGAATGTTGTGACATAGTGAGGCCGAATGAGTTCGCACATGAATGAGAGGGCTACACGGTCAGGTCCGATCATACACTCTTCTATCATATTTCATTCTCCTACCCCTTTCCCAAGCACAGGGTAGCCTGCTAATCTGATAACCAGTTAACCATCCTGTTCTTCCATTTTTATCCTCTTGCTCCTCCTCCCAGTCTAAACAGAGTTTCTTGTTGAAATGAAAAGCTTCGTTATGGAAATATCAGTACTGCGGAGAAGTTACATATCCTAGTTTCCGAAATGTGAGGCTACATGTTCTGTCGTATTTCTGGAGAACTAACAGACAGAAATAACAAAACACAAGTCATACTAATCACAACAACTTTCCTACACCAACCTCAAGCATATTATTTTGCAAGGCAAAACGGTTGAGCGAAAGTTCCCGAAGCAGCTTAACTAGTCTTTTTTTTTACATCGTTGGCCAGAGATGCCCTCATAAGATATTGAAACAGTTTTAGAACTGAGAAAATTGGGCAGAATATTACAAATAAACAACAAGAACAATTGAAATATGAGTGACGCTGAGAAGCTTTGTGTGAGACGTTGTTGCATTGTCAAATAGGTCAGTTTTTTTTGTGTGGAAATACATCAGTGCGCAACGTAGAAGAGAGAAGGCACCTGGCAAGCAAGTCACTCAACTTGCAACAGTTGTAAGTTGAGCGTGTTTCCTTTCAATGGCTTCCTTGCTTCTATGTAGTGCGCTTATATACTTCCTCATTATGTTGCACCAACTGGCACAGCATTCCACTATTTTGGATATTTCTTTTGAAATTTGAACCGTGCTCTATTACAAAGTGAAGAAGCCCGCATTACTGTGACTTCGCGATGCTATCATCAATCATTCAGTTTAGTGTCTTTTGCCCTCAAAAGAGACGAAGATGAGTGGGTTATCTATTTCTTCCTGTTGCTTTATTCATCGCCCCTTCAACCTTCTTATACATCGCAAAAGAAAACTTCTTTCTTTTATCCTATGTGGTGCTCGAGGGAACGTATGCAACAAGAAACACTTAGGTTTGCTTGTTTACAGATACGCGAAGATTCTTCCAACGCCTTGTCTCCTTAACAAACGTTTCTTTCAGCGTGCCCTTATGCTGTGAGGATAAGAGACCAAGCCACTCAATTCGTTTGGCATTCAGAGTGCGTGGCAAGCAATCCTGTCGCGTGTGCTAGGGAATTATGCTGAAAAGGTAGACCACCATCCAGTCACTCACTTGCTTGTTTGTTGCTTGAGAAGTATTTTGTTTTTTATATTTCTCTACGTTCTTCAACAAGCAGCGGAAATTTTGCAAAAAGAATCAAAGAAAGATGTAGTGCACATCAGTATGGAAAGCCAGGTTACCTATTTATACTCTTTGCGCAAATAGCGCTCACGCTAAGCGGTGTCTAGTTCTGTATTTAGGAATTACAGAACATTATTGAACGCAGGAAAGTTAAGGTCCCTAGATGAAACAAGTTTCCAAGGTAGCGACACCCTCCCTTTTCCTCCTCGCTTATTTGCCTGAAGCGCCCCCTAGAAGGTTCAAAACTTTCATCCAAAAGCGAATGTTTGGGTTCTGTTGCTACGGCGAATAGATGTAAATGAAACAAAATGGAACGAAATAAGACGTAGAATGAACAGTTACCTTTATGAACATAAACGGCACAACACAAGAGCGAGCGGGATGTGCGTTACTCAACCGGCAACGTTGTGCAGTTCTATACTTTACACCACTAGCCATGGCATCTCGCGTAGTACATTTTAGTTCCACGGCCGCGGTATTTCGTCCAGTTCTAACTAGTCCACTTCTCCGATTGTGTTTTGTTCGTGTTGTGACACTGTGAACGTTCTTCTTGCTGGATCCTGTAAGTGGCCAAGGGCGTGACGCCGTGACGATTGATTACAACCGGCTTGTGCACACGCAAGAAAAAAAACTACGACCAGACTGGTACGAACACTCGTCCAGCAGCACTGCGATGACGTTTTTTTTAAATGTGCCCATTTGGACAATCGTGATGCCAAGTGATTCTGATGCGGTGCTGGGAAGTTCCTGAAAAGTGAGAGTTCTACTGGTGAGGTGTCTCGAAGCAGCGCGTTTCGGCTCTAGCGGGAACTGGTCAAGAGTGAAATGTTTCTGAAGGTGCGTTGATTACAACCTACAGCTGCTCTGTATACGTGCATACCCACATGTATTTTTACCAACTGGCATGCACTAGACACGTATTAGACGCGCGCCTGGAGTTTCAATAAAAATCGACAAGTGAACTCGCTTTGCAGATCCGCGTCGACATACGTTGACGGAGTTGCACGAAAGCATTCGCGTGAAATGGTTCATAGTTGCACTTCATGGTGCGCTTCATCTCGGAAAGCACGAGGTAAGTTGAAGAGAGCGAAACCATTTTCTGTTGTTTACGGCAACGCAGCATTGCTGAAAAACGCAGATGTTGCATTGAACGAGCATGGCGAAACAATCTTGGTCGACTTAGCGCACACCGAAACGCTCCTCCTCTTCAGTTTATGTTCTGGCTACGATTTTGTCTTCTGGTCACGGCGAGAATCCGGCTGGAGCCATATGCGCATGCGTACTCGTTTTGAACCTTTTGCATAATGATAAATAACACCACCAGCCATTTGCAAGATCACGTGCAAGTAATACACCAATTACAGACGCGGATGGCAGAGAAAAAGAGGAGTAATCGAGAGAGTGAGGAGGACGGCTCGAGAACAATGAGTGACGCTACCTTGTTTCATCTAGGGACCTTAAGGAAAGTGATATTGCACCTCCACCTATGCCACCTGGAGCCCAAGGATCTTGTCCCAATTTTTCGACGGGGCTTCGATGACAGGAACATTTCTTTTTTGACGTGGTCAGTTTTGTCTTTGTCGGGGTCAGCTTTGACAAGGGTAGGAGTCAGCCCTTAGCACTGATCGAGGTATGCAATAGCACTAGGCTAGATGGTTTGTCTCAGTTTGTGACTGCATTAGTTCTTTGTCTACGTGCGCAGTGTAAAAGTGATAACCTCGATTATGCAAGAGTTGTTTATCAATTACCAATCACAGTGGCAAGTGTTAAAATAGAATTGGTTTGATCGGGTACATTGAAGTAACCACAATCTAAAGTTCTGGAGTTCCATAAAATAAAAGTAGCCACGCATTGGTTGAAGTGTATACGCACTATGGACATGATATCGTTGTCGCGTTCAACTGTTAAAGGAGCAGTGACAACAACATTGAAACTCAAGATGTGGAATTCATCCGAGCACAAAGAACGTCCAATGCTCATCAGCACGTTTCCGGTCATGAGACATCGACAGTATTTTGACGTGTTCAGCAAGTTCCGGGCAACGCCTCAGGCGCCAAGTGACAATGAGCGAGCAGTGATGACTTCGACAATTTTAGTGTTGTCACCGCAGTGTCTACATGGCGTACCGTCTGGCAGCGATTCCCGATTTCCTTACAACAGCTTGCTTTACTTTATTTGTTTTTGTTTTATGCAACGAGTTAATGTGTGTTATGCGTTTTCGTTGGGCTACTTCAGTTGATTTGCATAAATTCGTGAGCGCGAATGTGATTATTTGAATTTACTGTCATCGCGAATAAGTAATACTCACGCAGCGTTCATAATACATGTTTTGCCAGCCTGCTTAGCCAAAAGCGTGTGTTTTCAGCAGCTTCATCGCTCTTCGGTTAGGAGTGGATTTAAGACTCACTGCTCAAAAGATGATTGAATCAAAAATAATTCACCACAGCGTGAAATGCTGCAACTCCATAGCACTTAGTGTCTTCATCGTCGCTTCTAGACACTGAAGACGGCGGTGACGACGATAGGTCCCGCGAAGACATGCCATGCACGTGCGCGCCGAGCCACTGAAAGGCCTACTAAAGCTCGCGTGACCATTTCGAGTGGCCATGTGTTTAGATGGGGTGGTACCGTTGGGTGTGACCGTTTGGCAGCGCTGGCAGCGTTAAAGTTGGCGGGTTTTGCCCCGTTTTGGATTGGGTGTATGTTGAAGTTGAAGGGCGTTCCCTTCGTCGTCGCGTTTTTAAAGAGTTTGCTGATACTGAAGCGAAGTTGCGCATTGACTTGCGCACCGAAACGCCATCTGCCCTGATGCAAGCTTGGCAGCATGAACTACGTGAACGCTTCCAGCGCTTGATTCCCGCCTCGTCTCTGCATGGCGTTGTAGGCACAACCTTTTTGCACACCCTGAGGTGCTACGCTATGTGAGGCAATCGTGTTTTCGGTACTCACAATCACCTGTTTTTATGGCTTCGCAGACAACAACTACACAGCCGCTTCCTACGCGGGATCGATCTCTTTTTTTGGCGCATTTCGAGGAGATGTGATGTTCGACCATGCGGACAAACTTTGATATAATACCGCCTATGCTCAGAGATTTGCCTCGCGTTTTTAAACAAGATGCTGAGTCTCTGCACGTCCCTGCATCACCAGAAGAAGTAAAAGCAGTACTACATTCTATCAAAATGGGGGACGGCCCCTGGGCCAGACGCTTTTCCAGTTGAATTTTACTTGTCATGTTGGAATGAGCTTGGTACTGCCTTAACCGCAGTTTTCCGGCGATGTTTTGAGGATGGTGTCTTTCTACAGAGTTCTTGAGATGGCCGAATTATACTGATACCGAAAGCTGACGCTTCCTCTGTTAGTCCTAAAGATTGGAGACCTATCATGCTTCTTAACGTGGACTGTAAAGTATTCGTGACGGCGATCGTTCAACGTTGGAGGGCTCTGTTGAACTCCCTGATGGGTCATCACCAGGCTTCATCAATGCCTGGACGAGAAATACACAGCTAGTTCTTTACCACCCGGGACTTGTTAGAAAACTTGCCTTAGACAGGCTTGATGTCGGGAAAGAAATCTCATTATTACGACTTATAAAGCAAAACAGCGAAAGAACAAGCAGTCATCGCACAGCGCGAATAGCGTAACGAATGGGTCATCAAATGCTCTAACCCATTAAAAAGCTTCTTTTTGTTCAGGTAATAACTGTGGCGCATACCAACTTGAGGCATAATTACTCATCGTCGTCAGCTACTGCATGAACAATTGGCAAAAATCTCCTCGCAATAGTTTAGCGGATAGCATGCTTCTCAAAAGAATGACAAAAAATAGCATAGCGAATGCCGACCTACTATCCTAAAATGTCTATTATAAATGTCGTAGTGGGAATGAAGCAAGTGTGCTTGCATAGTTACCCAATGAATGTTTAGAAAAGCCTCTCAAAGGCTGCTCTTCTAGCCTGCGCTGTGACTGTTCAATGCCTTCCACGCAGGCTTGGCGTTTTTTTTTGCTTCTTCACTATGACAAGTTGTGGTATTGAGCGATATTTTTCGTGGCAGGGGCGCTTTTCAACACGGTAATACAGAGTTGTCTGCTACTGATTACGGCAACGAGGTGAGAACCGACCTTTTTTCTGTAAAGTAGCGATTTGGGCTTGTTAGAACATACTTCTCGTATGTTGTAGCAGTAGCCACTTCTAGTAGTTTTAAGAGCTGCTCACTAGATAGCGTAAGTGGTTTTTATGTATTAAAAACTTGAGATCACATCCGCTGACTGAAGATTGAAGAGTTTAAAAGTTTTTTTCGCACTTACGAGTTGCTATACGTGCTATTGAAGTGCTTTTCTTCATTTTTACCCGTACAGCTTCCTCTTAAAAATGTGCAGTTTGAAAAAGAGAAGCATTGAATTATTTTGGAAAGCGTAGCCCGTGAAGTATTAAGTTTTTCTTGTCCTTCGATCAGGAAAACTTTTTTTTTCAGGAAAGATGAAATCGAGCTTCCTTCATGGGCAAATATTACATGTGTTGTGAGCATGCCCAGTACCCACATCTGCCACTCGAGGCCTAATGTAGCGAGTGGATGTTTAACGAATATTTGGTAGCTTTTTTTCTGATAGTGAGTACGCATTTGCAGGCTCTGTTTTTTGTTGACTGTAAGGCAGCACCAAGTCTGCTTAAAAATAAACGTAATTTTTTTTTGTCTGAAATGAGTGTCTTTCATCGGGCAGTAGGACACATGTGTACACTTTTTTACATACGGTCATAGAGCAGTGGGAATATATCTCACTTTTTCTCAAAAAAACTCATCAATAGAAAGGTCCTTTTTTTGCATATTGTAGGAAGTTCATACAAACAATAAAGCCGCCCTCATTGGAGTGCGCTGTTCATGACACGAGGGCTCAATAAAAGTTTTAACAATCGTTTGATATACCTGTCACATCAATTCTCTTCTCTGGATGCGTCCTGGTGTTTGATGACGTAATAAGTTCTTAGGACGATTCTCATGATTTTCGGTAAGCGTTATTAACGACTTCCAATGATTTCAGAGTGGAGCTCTTAGGCGACTGTTCCTGCATTGAGCACTTTCATAATCACCGTTGGTTGCTTAACATATGAACATGTAAAGGTAACCCATAGACCAAAAATAAGTTAAGAAAATAAGTAGCAATGACTGAATGGAGTAACAACCCGTGTATTCTATCAACTGCTAACGCCGATAATTGAAACCTATATGCAAAAACATACATCTTACGAATATGTCATGTCGGGCGAAGAATTGCGTTGGTCTATGTAAATTAGTGCGGCAGAAGAGTAAACTAAGAGGCGATTATCGCACAATTTTAATTGCGCAACGAGTGTCTGGTTTAATGCGTTCCACCCATTTCTAAGGGCTTTGCCATAATTACTCACCAGCCAGATGCAATTAAAAATTGCATGCAACACCATACAGATGCGTATTGGGTACCTCGTTTATCCGCAGAAGGGCGAATAATGAGGTAATGGGTACTGTCCCACTTCGTAAAAACTATAATTTATGGCGCAGGCCAGACCTTTCGGGAAGTTAAAACTTCAGACAGTTAGCTTGCCCCATCACGAAGCTGCATTGAAAATGGGGATTAAGCCGTAATCGTCGTTTAAACATGAATGCTTATTCGTGTCATTGAGCAAGCCGTTATCACAGTTTTTCCTTTTCCAGAATAATTATCAAACTATTTGACACATATGAATAAAATACATACACATTTACTGTGACAATCGATCATTTAACGCCAACAATATTATTTAAAGAGCAAACGTACTGCAATCCTCTCGTTCATATTTTTAGATATTTGGAAACTAGCCTTGTATAACCGAGTTTACTGAGAGGAATTTTCCATAGCCAAGCATATTTCTTGCTTAGACGTTGGGTAGTGCCTGGGATGTTCCTTGGCCGTAATTAAGAAACCCTGGCCAAGCGACACTTGCAGTTCTCGCTATCTCAGCACCGCAAAAACTCCGTAATACGTTTTCACACAACTGTCCTCTCTGATGCTTTTTAATTAGTATACGTATCTGTTAGTACGCTTGATATATGTGTTCCATGTGCGATAATTATCTAGTGCATGCGCTCATAAAGAGGTTAATGTGTCCCAGTAGAACCATTGTTCCCGGTAACCTAATCATTATGTATGCGTAGTTCCCAACCTGCGCTTTCTGATTACGTTGCTTAGTAGTTTGCGGCGTTGAGAGCAAGCACCAAATATGTTCCTCACCAATAAGTCTATTTAGTGAACGTTGAGGTGGTGTGGGTGCTGATTTAGCTGAGCACTCATTTTTTTTTAAACTTCGGAAGCATGCATTTATGCGGAAACTCTTAAAAAAGAGTCAATTGGTCACGTTCATTTCCCCAGTTATACACTTATTAAAAATGCAATTTAGGCAATCTGCACCTTGTTTTCTATGCTGGGTCCTTCTATGTCAAATTATCCAGCGTTTTTAATCAATCACGAATATTATTAAAAAAGTTTCAAATGTTTCTAGAAGTCTGAAACTCGTCCTAGTCACCTATTTCAGACGCAGAAAAATTTTCCTCCCTAATCATGGTAGTCTGTTGTGTGCCGCCGACTGAGCTAATGTGCATTAAACAACAATTTTGTCAAAAGAACATATTGGGATGCACTCAATGAAATGGTATTTGCAGCAGGGTAATGAAGTGATCTAACTGTAAACATGAGAGATGACTTGAGTATGTCAATTCATTGATAGCTTTTCCCGCGAGCAATACTGAATAATGTTGCCAAATTTGAGATTTTTTTCTGGGAACGTTGCAACCTCCAATGACACAAATAAAGTATGTGTTGGTGGCCTCTTAGACATGCTACAAATTAAATATAGTTTGTGCACTGATGTCATGACAGATAGTCTGAAAAACATTGTGAATTAAGCTTTTTGTTAAAAGCTCTGTACTCAAAATAAAACACTTGCCTTGGTGCTCGGACTTTTTGCACAATATCTCACTTGAAAGCTTTATGTATTAGCAACAAATATGTGACGTTACTGTAGCAGGTATTATTTTTTAAACTTTAGAAATATTTTTTAATTAAGCCTCTTCACAAGTTTTTCGCGTCTGTAAGTCAAGTGGCATGACACACTCGAAAGGGCAATCTTCAACAGAATCCCACTGACCTGGGATTCAAATATAGCCTGATGAAGCTGTATAGAAGAGATTTTCTTACAGTTATTCAATCAAATATTTTCACTAGAGACCAGATTATAGACAAATGTCTATTTTGTAATTTGCGTTTCTATCGTGCTATTTTGATATATGAGCATGAATTAAAGGTTAAGAAGGGCTTTTAGGGTGTTTTGATAGTGCCTTTCAATGCCTATTTTGGGTGTTTGTGCTTAAATGTCTATAAGAGCTTATAAATGACAATTTTCCAAACTAGTGCCTAAACGAGTGCTATTCAAGGCCAGATTTTGTTTTCAAGCGTCGTGTGAAAGCGTTATTCATGTAAAAAAGACAACATTGATATTTCCAAACACTATAGGGTTCAACAAAGACAAAGCTGACATACTGCAAGCGATTAGAGAAGAAGCATGTGGAGTGGAAAAGACGCTATTTCTGCAGACCTAAGTGGAAGCACGTCTCAGCGTCTGCAGGGGAAGGAGGAGAGAGAATTAAAGAGGGGGTAAGAAAATAAAAGTGACGTCCATGGCCGAGGACAGCTATTCAGTGCCCTGAAGGAACTGAACCTGGGTGTTGCGGTGGGAAAGGAAGAGCAGGTTTTTTTCTGGGTAGTTGCGGGTAGCTGGAGAACGAATGAAAAACCATGGAGGGCCACTCATGGAACGCACTTGCTGATTCAGTGGTGGCGAAGGTCACCAAATCATTGTACTTTGCACAGCGAAGCCTGAGACAGGTGCCAGCATGTTTACAATCAATGGTGTATTTAGCATACATTCACCATATGCTTGAATACGCTTGTTCTGTATGAAATCTCTTGTCATATGTCTTTGGGTGACAAACAGGAAAACATACGGAACAGAGCTTCAAGGTTAGTCCTAAGCCATTACTGAGAAATGACAGCCGTAACAATATGAAAAATGAACTAGGATGGGAATTACCATCATCGCGGTAAATTAAACTGCGGTTAAAGCTTCTATGTCAAGCATTTCATGGTAAAACTCGCATTCCAGAATGAATATACCTAAACAGTCCTCTTCGCGCAATGGTAATTAACATTTTAGAATGTCGTATCAGATATAATTTTTCTATTCATCTTTTGTTAGTTTCATGACAGAATGAAATGACCTATAAAGAGAACAAAGTATGTTGTGTGAATGATGGCCTGTTTTCGTTGACATTGTAACCCATCTGCTGCAGCGCCTTTGGGTAAAAAATAAGATGTGCACGTGGCTTTTGTTTTGTTTGTAATTTACTTTTTAAGCGTCTCTCCCGAGGTGACACATTAAGTTGTAGTTAGACACTAGAAGTTTTTACGCGCCCAAAGAAAAGCGTACTACCACGGTGATTTTTAAAATTGGTTCACTACGAGCCACCTTAGCATGATGCGAAAAAGCAGACTGGAATCCCTTGCCTCTCGTCGCATGTAGCCATCGGGAGGCGCATCCCTTCCCTGTTATCTTTGGTATCGGTGCTGGAGAATCTCATGACGCATACCCACCAAGAACAACATGCGTAAGCAAGGTCACGCACGCATGATGTGCCCCAGCCTACTTGTGCACGCACGTACGCCATCGATGTGTCGTCTCGGCGTTCTCTGTTGTGTATCACCAGTTTCCGTGGGATGGATCAGTCAGTGCGTGTACTTTATGAGAGGCTGACAAAGATAATGTATTGTGCCGCGATACACCACGTCTCTCCGATGAAACTGCGTTCAGAGGCGACGCACCAAACACGAGCTAAGCGTTGTCAGGGTTGGCGAAGGCACGATGTAGGAACGACGAGAACACGAACGCAAGCGAACGGGGACGGTAGTATTAGAAGTCTCAATAGTAGTAGTAGTAATAGTATAGTAGCAAAAGCAGTGGTAGTATGTGTGGTTTGGCGTAAAAAAACACGATATAAATATGAGAGATGCCGTAGTAGAGGTATCCGCAAATTTTGATCATCTGCTGTTGTTTAACGTACAGTGACATCACAGACTACACTGGCATCTACTTTTCCGCCTCGGTCTAGATGTGACTGCCACGGCCACAATGAAACCCGCGGCATTCGGGTCAGCAGTGGAACACCCTACAGCGACTGGTCCACCAAGGTGGACGCGAAAGGAGGGCCGATTAGTGAATACCATCTCGAGACTAGTAAACAAAAAATAATAACCTGAGATTATGTTGGCATGTTTTATTATTTTTCTCAGCTTTCATTCAATATACTGATGTTGAAAGGGCATTGCTAATACAGAGAGGAAAAAAAGACAGAGACAAAGAGCACGGTCTTTATTTTCCCTTTGTCCTAGCCCTTTCCTTTGAAAATGATATGAAGCCGCTAGCCCAAACCAAAGTACTCATCATTCATGTTGCACAACAGAACACACAAATTGCACATTCCAAGTAGAGTATAATGTCACGTGCAACGCTCTTAATTAGGTACCGCTTAAAAGGCAGAATATAATCAGGAGGCGGGAAATTTTTCATCTGTTTTTTTAGATATAGCTAGCATTTAACGAAGTTCCGATGAAGAGCGTACGGTATGTGACGTCAGCCCACCAATGTCAACGTAAAGGAGCACGTAAAACCAGGACCATTCCTTGCTGTACGTCACTCCCCAGATCTTGGGGCGCACGCCCGCGAGAAGGGAAAGTGGCATTCATTAAAAATTGAGCGTTTTTCCGCGACATGTCATTTTGCAAATCTTAACAAAAATGATCCGGAGTGCCCAGTGCACCATTACGCTTGTCAGCTCGAAATGCCTTTAGGGGCTCTTTTGGGTGTTCACCGATAGGGGATAAATCGTCCTACGTGATTAGACGTAGCATTTCTCTGTTCTGGGGTACTAGTGGTCTGTTTTTTTTTTTTGCTCCTGCGCTGCTCTTTTCGCCACAAAGAAGCAAAAGAGACCCATGAGAGTGGTAATTGAATGTTGGACACTTGACGCACAATGCTAGACGATAAAACGAAAGACCAAATACTGCGAATCACGCAGGAAATGCATGCCAATTTTCTATCTTTAGTACAGTTCTGCAATCTTAAACAGTATACTTTCTTTGCTTCTTGCCGTAGATGCAAGTCACCGACGTCGTTGTTTTGGGATATTTAAATTTTTGTAGAAACATATTGTGCCTATCATTATGATTTTTAGGGCCTTAAATGGTATTTTACCTGCCTGTCATCGGCGCTTATGACGCTCTTATTTAGTGCCCAAAAATCCGGCCTCCGATTATCCTACATTTGATTCACTCATTAAATCAGTTAAATAACTCAATTTTATGGTAAAGTTTGGAGGTGTATGCCATTGCATCTGCTTTCAACCGAAACTCTCAACCTGAACCACACACTAAACTGGTTACCTCTTTGTAAAACGAATGAGACAGCAAACGCAAATGTTACAGCGAGAAATCAGTATTTTGCATGCTTGAATAGAGAAGCAGAATAGGGGCAAAACATGTTGGAATGAAAAAGCATTGCTTTAGTAATCTCATGCTGCCCCCGAAAATTATTATTTAATTATCTATTTATTTATTAATTTATTTATTTATTTTATTTCAGTAGAATTAAGGTCTTGACGCCTTATTTAGGCATCTTACGGCTTGCAGCTGGAGCCGTATTATCACGCTTCACACAGTAGCTCATAAACACCTCACTTTATTTTTCTGTACGATGTGCAACTCATGAGTTACTGTAAAAAAATCAAAGCTATCAGGACTTTCTGAATTCTCTCTTATGTAACCACTCAATCGCACAACTTTTTTGCGACATAATCACGTGCATATCGCAGTGGTGCTTTTGTATACATTTTAATTGAAATGCTTGTTTTATTTTTTGTGATAGTTCAGGTGTCATTGCTATATTTTTCACCAATCATGCCCAAACTTGCACGTTTCAAGTTTATTTCAGCCTGTCAAATAGTTCCAGCCCCATCCATTAGCACTCGGCATTGTCTTTGTGCTTTTCGCGAACAGCCTCGTGAAATTGGGTGCGTGTCGACACCTTCCGGATGAGGCTTGGGCGGGCAAATTGTGATTAGTTGGGGGCCCCGGCATTTCTCAAGAAAGCAGTGGGTCGAGAATCTAATCGGCAGGTAAATTCTTTCAATTTCTTCGAACAGTAATCGCCATAGAGCTTTAGTGGAAGAGTGAGACGAAGCTCGCGGTGTGACTGCATTGCATTTTCTGCGGCAACTTAGTGCATTGTGTTTGTCAGTTTACGCATTCCCGGTGACAAATCTAAGATTCGTGAGAGAGTGAAAATACAGGAAAGGCGGGAAGAGTATCTAGACTATGTATGGTTTGTTACCTTGTACATGAAGAATGGATTTGATATGTGGGGTGTAACCTCCCAAAACCACCATCTGATTATGAGAGACGCCATAGTGGAGGGCTCCGGAAATGTCGACCACCTGGGGTTCTTTAACGTGCACCCAAACCTGAGCACACGGGCCTACAACAGTTCCGCCTCCTTCGGAAATGCAGACGGGATACATGAAGAATGGAATGGCGGGTATATATAACGAGAGAAAGAGGTACAGAGAAAGGAAAAATGTGTGTACACTAGTCACGGTAAAGGTTTTAATTGCATGGAAGGGGAACCTTGGGTAGGAATGTAGGTGGAGAATGGCATGGCGGGTTTATATAAAAAGAGAAAGAGGTACAGAAAAAGATAAAATATGTGTACACTAGTCACGGTAAAGGTTTTAGTTGCATGGAGCGGGAACGTTGGTTAGGAATGTAGTTGGAGAATTGAATGGTGGGTTTAAATAAAGAGAGAAAGAGGGATGGAGAAAGATAAAATGTGTGTAAATTAGTCACGGTAAAGGTTTTAGTAGCATGGAGGGGAAACATTGTCTAGAAATGTTGTGGAGAACTTATTCAAAAATAAATACTTCAGAAAAAAAGCACAGAAGCGATACCTTTTTTTTGACGACCTCAAATATGTCTTCTCGTGGACCCAGACCAAAAAACGCTGCCGTTATTTTGTGATGTTTGCAGGAGTGACCTAAACAAAATATGTTGGAGATTAACCAGTTAGATAGGCAATAATAAACATTGAGGCTCAGAACAGTTTCCCAAAAATGACTTTCAAAGCTGCGGCTATTGCTTTTTTGTGAGCTGGACACTTCTTTAGCATAATAAAAGACGAATGCCATACTTTGTCAGAATGCGGCAACATGATCACGAGTGTGACCATCCCTAGCTTAAGGTGTACTTATCGTAAAATAAAATGTCAGCAAAGGCGAAAATTTGCACATTCTGTTCATATGATTCAGTGACCTGATTATGTTGGGGATCCAAATATATTGAGATGAGGGAAAAATCAGCGCACCACCACACGAATCATTTTCATTTAAGCATCATGATGTTTGCTTCACAAGTCGGTGAAATCGAGCGTGTGATAACAATAAGGATGTTCCTCTTGAGCCTGACTGAATGCTTCTTTTTTTGAAATAGAAAATAGCCTGTCGCATGACACCTGCGCTCTTGGGCTTCCCTTCAGATTGAAAGATTTGCCTTATCACCGGCAGAAAAGAGGTGGACGGAGGACTGCGCACACTTAACACAACGTAAAAATTTCATTATTTATTCTGAAACAAACTGAAAGTTTCACAATTCGTTACTGTATTAGGATGTATGGAGCATCACATATAGTTTATTTACTGTATTGTTTTTACTACTTTTTATATGATAATAGTGTGTACATGCTACTTTAATGACATGTACATTTTATATTGATATATTATTAGAGTCTGTCTGTGGCCAAATGCTGACCGAAGCCCAAGATACACGGGGTGAGAGCTTTGTCAAGCTGCCTAAAAGCAGCTTGTTCTCTCAATCTTCACGATCTGGATCACTCATGAAATAACTTCTACAAACCTAAATCACAAATTTAGAATGCAGCGAGAATTCTGCTGTGATTCCTGAGGAAAACTTGCTGGAAAGAAGGGAAAATATCAATTGCTTTTGTTCTTTGTTAGACACAATGTTAATGAGAAGTAACAGGCAACACTGCCAAGGAAAGTATAGAGGATTTATTAACGGTTAATATTTTGTAAATATGTATAAACGAATGTGAACGAAAAGATGGCATCCTGTGGGCAGGGATCAAGCCTCATACATTAAACCATCCGAGTATCAGACGCGTTATTCGAAAATCGCAGCTTTGGCCCCGGCTGGTGGCAACTTATTTTTCGCCAACTTTTCTTTCTCCGTATTTACATTACATTTTTTGCTACTAACATCTCTTATACAACGTCTGGTAGTGTTCTCTGATAGTTCCTAATAATTCAGTGTCTAACACAAGGCAACTAATATGACCGACACCCATTTTAATTGATCACATATCAAGTGCCCTATAAGACTTGTTTGCATTTATTTCATCATTGACCCATCTATATGGTCTTTCGTGTCCGGATTGATTTGAAATGATAAGTTTTTGTCGGTGTCTTGTAGAGTTTGACAAAAAGTAAACGTTGTGCTAACTACGGAAAAAACTAGAATGGTCATAAAGAAAGAAAGTATCCCTCTTCTGCAACGCCCAACAGTTCGTGATGCTATAAAGAACCGAGCTCCGAGCACACTGCATTTGGAACAAACGTGATCTTTGCAGGTGTCGAAACTGTTGCTTGAATCACACATGTGGAGCGGATTGAGGATTCTCCTTTTCCACAAGCAGATAAAAGTGCACCACGAACTGTCACAGATTGCGAAAGGCTTGACGCCGAAGTACCGTTGGAGCGCAAAGAGCCACCAACCCTTTATATATATTCCTGCTCACGACAAGTTATTTTTTCGCCCACTTTTCTTTCCTCTTATTTACATTACATTGGTTCTAATAACTTCCTCTATACATTCCTTGGCATTCTTGTCTTTTAGATCTCATTATATATGTATATATATATATATATATATATATATATATATATATATATATATATATATATATATATATATATATATATATATATATATATATATATATATATATGATTGGGTTGCCCATCACTGACCACTGACCAAAGGCTGATTCCTGGAAGTTCAAGCTGTGTCTCAGTTACTTGATGTGGCAGCGATTAAAGGATCGGAACCCAAAAGTGCAAGCTGAGCTATTCTTTTGATTGTTATGATTGATGTGTGGGGTTTAACGTCACAAAACGACCATATGATTATGAGAGCTGCCGTAGTGTAGGGCTTCGGAAATTTCGATCACCTGGGGTTCTTTACGCGCACCCAAATTTGAGCACATGGGCCTACAACATTTCTGCCTCCATCGGAAACACAGCCGCCGCAGCCGGGATTCAAACCCGCGACCTGCGGGTCAGCAGCCGAGTACTTTAGCCACTAGACAACCGTGGCGAGGTTGAGCCATGCTGTCGAACGGTGGTAGTAACAGACAAAATGTATCCCTGCTTCCGGATAACGCCAGAATTTGAGCAAGCATTACGGTTTTTCTACGGATTGCCAGGAAACGCCCCTACGCCGCCAATGTGCACCTGAATAATCCACGCTGGTCAAACGCAGACTGCTGAGTGCTTTTACCTTGTAGAATGTCGCACTTGGGAAAGCTAAGCGAGTTTGACCCAAGAATTCTGAGCTTTGAGACAACGCTTTGAGCTTTTCATTACTTGCAACACGCTCGCTGCCTAGCCACTATCGGATGACTTTGCCCCCCTAGATCAGACGGGAACAAAGCATGTCACTGGTCTGAATGTCGACTAGCACTTTGATCATAACATTGTCCCAGAAGAGAATCAGTCGAATAAAATGGAAAGCTGCAAAGTTATGTCATAAATAAAGTAAAGCAAATGAAGTAGCAATGTCACAAAGTAGATAGGAAAATGAATTTGAAGTGATTATAAACTCTTCTGATTTTTTGAAAAGTTCCTGCCTGCACTTTTAAATACTATTTGACATCGAAGTTTTGGAATGTTTGAATATAAATGTAACCTAGCCTTGTCGAAAACGAAATCCTAAATGCGAAGCATTGCTTGGTGGACTGCACCCGCTTTAAGCGTTTCCATCCATCCATCCGTCCGTCTGTCCGTCCGTCCGTCCGTCCGTCCGTCCGTCCGTCCGTCCGTCCATCTATCTATCTATCTATCTATCTATCTATCTATCTATCTATCTATCTATCTATCTATCTATCTATCTATCTATCTATCTATCTATCTATCTATCTATCTATCTATCTATCTATCTATCTATCTATCTATCTATCTATCTATCTATCTATCTATCTATCTATCTATCTATCTATCTATCTATCTATCTAGCAAGCAGAATTATTCAATTGTAAGAGTTGCGATACTGCGTTCCGAAATCTGAACACGCAGTTGACCTAAGTTTTCGGGAGTTAGCTGAGGATCGTGGCACCTGGCAATGGCAACACAAAACACATATAAAGCGTTTTTAGTGGGCATGCGGATCAACAACAGCGCGACTATCTGCTCACTCCCGATGGAGTTGAGTGTGGGTGGTAATGACGTGTCTGGATTTTGATACATGCAGCCTATGGGAAGTTTCACAACTCATATTATTGAATAAATCAGTTCGCCAACGTCTGAGTGCTCTCGTGATCGCCTGCATAGGTTTGGCTGAACCAAAATTAGTAAGGAAGAGCTACATATATTCACAAATACTTCTGGGTGGTCGAGGCATGAATAACGTGAAAATGTCGTGGCGTACGTGATGAACCTCTTCTCTCCGCACACGGGTCGCGCATACCTGAATACCCTAAGTCACGGTATGAGGGTATATGCGCTAGAGGTGAGTGACAGTTTATATCTACCTATGAACAACCATAACATGCATTCACGTTTCAAATATGAGAGCGAAAATAAAAACTGATACCTTCAGCGTTGGCCCGACGTGTGCAAAAAAAAAAAATAAATGTCAGGGTTTTAGTGGGGTTCGAACGCAACAATTTCGCGCGGACAGTAAATGTTTTACCACATTGCCATGACAACCCTCGATACTCTGGAGCAAGACTTTATGTAGTAAACGTGTTTGCAAAATATCACTTTTGTATGCGCTGATTGCTATGTAAATTCATGAACATTACTTGTGTACCCCTATGATACTTGCATCACGTCAGGTTAACCTCATCCACTGAAGTTGGTCAACGTAGCACTATTCAGGGCTACCATACTCACAACAAGCGTAACATATCAGCTTACCACTGCTATAGTGTTGGTAATATTCATGCCGCGACTGGCGTCGTTACACATCTGTGACATCTGTTACACCTTGCATCTAGTGCCAAGGGACAATACCTTTCATCGGTTACTTGGCACTCTACTGTATAAATTAGATTATTCTAGAGTGCCATGGAGGTGAAAATAACTGTCAGCCACTGTCTCTCAGAAATTCATATTGAAGTGCGTTTTGTTTGAATGTGTATTCCATAGAATATATACTGTGCATTTTCTACTGAATACACCTATTTTAAAAGTATTCACGAAATTCATCAACAGGAACTTCAAAGACCAAAAACGCAAGGGAAAAGAAAGGGCGTATCTAGAGGTCAGGCATTCATGGTAATCAGCTCGGCTGGTTGGCCTTTGTTAAGGTTCAAATTTGTTATGGTAAAAAGTAGAATGAAGAAATGTAACACAAAAAGGCCCACTAAGGGTTGAGAAAGCAAAGCTAGTTCCAGAGGCACGCACTGACCTACATGTGCCTCCGCAACACGAAAAGCAGTAATGAGTGCACCCAACAAACAAAAAAGAAGCAATGCCATGTCCTCTTTCTCTAATTTCACCTACATACACGGGGTAATTAGATTTTTCTCATAGTTCACAAATACAGGTGGAGCCAAGGAACATCACTGTTCTATATTGGAATATACAATGTGCACGTTGAGGGATGCAAGTGGCTCTGAAGTGGCTGCATGGGCATAGTGGCGTTTGCCGGCATCAAAAGTGCGGCCGGGAATGGTCTCAAATGGTGTATAATACAACAAGGAAGAGCGCCCTGCTATGCCAGTTCCTGTATCATGCACTGTATCCTTGCTACTGAATACAGAAGCACATTTGATACTGGCTTTCCTGTAAGCTATAAAACAACCGGACACTTCTGAGACTGTAAACATTACCTATATTCCATTGAGAGCTCTCTTAGTTCAAGGTCGCTGCCACGGGTACCACCGTAGGAGTAGAGTACACAATGGGGACTTCACAAGAGGCCCGTACTACTTGACCAAAGACTACGCACGTGACTTGGAGGCACATGAAGTGCGCGTTCTCGACTTCGGCCTCGTAAACATCACGGCCACGGCCGCTTTCGAAAACACCCTGGGGCCACGATGACGATTTGAACAAAAAAAAAAAGATACTCTTTCATTGCCTTATCTTTTTTTTTATGATATGCTGACTACTTCACCACTTCTTTTTTTCAATTTCTTTTTTTTTCAGTTTCGTAGGGGGCGTAACATAAGCGCTGACATCTAGCTTGTGCGTGCAAGACGAACGCATCTCTCTTATGTTCAGCGCATGTGCAGTCTCGCTTTCACTCACCCGTTGCGTGCACAAGGCCGTTGCGCATGCTTAACTAGGCTTATGCGGCTGTTACATATGCTCGTACGTAAAACATTCACTCATATTTCTAGCGTTATTTCGTATGTTTAGCATAACACAAACTACTGTAGTACGTCGTATCTGCCGAATTACAAATGTGGAGCATGTCTTTGCTTACTGCAAGCGCTTTTGGAGTCTACCTGCGTATCTTTCTATGAGTCCATCTCGTTGCCTGCGTCTGGGAGCTCTCGTGGTCACTGTTAGGTTTGGCCTGGAGATTCATCTCTCAATCCCTTCGGCGCCCAGTCTGCCAGACGCTGTCGAAGATTTGAGCAATTGTCCAGACCAAGCAGCAACCAAAGGCGAGTTCCCGTCGTTCAAATGCGGACCCTTTTGTCGTCCCTTCAAGCAGAAGCGGTGACTAATGAACTCGGCGACTCATCGGGCAATAGAAAAGCTGGCGTGACCGGCGCCAGAGCTGACGGCGGAGCGGCGCTTCTTTAATCCTCAGTCAAGTAGCCGACCGGCCGACTGCCTATGCCCGCCAGGCATTGTCCCTGCTGGCCGGAGGATGAGACGTCGTGTCGCCGCGACGCCACAGAGAGGACAACAGGGACGGCGTCTTCCTGGGGGGAGACCGCGACGGACACCGCAGATCGCCCCGCTAATTGGGTGAGCTGTGCGGTGGACCTTTTGAAGTATGCAGCCAGGATCGTGGGAACTCTCGACTGAAGGCGCACACACGGCGGGGAAGAGCCCTGCTGGCGCCACCACAGTGCAGTGTTCACGTGGACCTTGTATGCTCGCCCCCCCTCACCTGTGTGTGCGTGATTGGTGTTCGACTCGGAGAGGAGGAGACCGACAGGGCATAAAACGACGCCGCAGAGTGCTGGACGTCGCTCTGAACTATGTAACGTTCAACCACCACGCTCGTGGTTTGTGAAACCACTAACTTTTCCTTTCTGTAAATATGTGTAAATAGTGTCATTAAACCCTGTTTTGTTTCTCGTATCCTCCAACGACCTGCTTCCTCCTTCGTCAACCTTAACAACTGGTGGCAGCGGTGGGATGCCATCTTCAGCGTCCTTTCTTTCTCCAACCTAACATCACCCGCTTAACATGGGGTTACTTATGGCAGCGTAAGATGGTTTGACGAATACGACTCGCTGGTAAGGGAATGAACAATTTTACAGTCACATCGTGGACGTCGTGAAACCCTTAACGCCAGAGAGCGGCACATACCCGCGGGTGGGTGTGTGTGTGAATCTGGTATGCGGGTATGCGCCGCATGGGAATGACACTTGTCATCTTCCCAGGAACAGCGAGACCAAATATGGGTAATTTTAATGCATTAGCGTTAAGAAAAAAACTGCCATTGGCAGCGTTGACCCGACGAATGCATAGAATTAATGTGCAGATCCGAGCAGGACTCACATTTCAGCATTCTGCGTGGCAATAAAGGATTCTAACAAAAAGTCCCACCAGGTATCGTAGCTCTTTTTCTAATAGAGCCTAATGTTCATGAAACATCAAGTGTGGAAGGGCTGGCTAACAAATTTTATCAACAGTACATATGCACTCTCATGATACAGCCATGATATTGTGTCACGTCATAGTAGTTCGGTGCCATGCTCTGAAGTTCATTTACGCAGCAGTGTCCTTGTACCATCCTTGAAAGCACCAGCGCTTCGTATCAGCTTATCGCTTCTGGTATATCTAATACTCTTGGTTCTGTTGGCACCATTGTCCAATAGCAAACAGCTGTATATATAAACATCTGGAACTGTTAAACATATGTTAGTGCGGGCCACATTTGGGCATATATATAGCGTTCCTTTTTACCATGCCGCTCATAAACAAATTACAACATGATCACCTTTCCTCCGCATGCTTCGCACAACCTCATTTCGCAAGGTACACGAGATCTGAAAAATTTTTAAATTGAGAATAGAAGATTTCTGAGCTATGTGTCTTTATGTTGCGCACATTTCTTTTTGTTATGTGCATTCACACTCAGAAAAGCATGATGAAGCTTCACTTTAGGGACGACTGAAGGGTGTGCAAAACTGGGAGGGCTTCAATGTTGGTTTTCATTTTTTTTCTTCGTTCCTTACTTTTTTTCTCTTCTTTCTGTTTTTCTATGTTCTGTCTCTGTTTATCCTTAATTAATTATTTACTTTTCTATCTCAATAAAGTTTAGTACGGACATACCTCGCTAACTTTTTATTTATTTATCTCTCTTCCTAATATTGTTATCTCTTTATCTCTCCACTTTTTGGTATATTTCCTTGATTGCTTCTCTTTCTTTCACTTTGATTCATTGTCCATCAAGCCTTTCTTTTTTCCCCTCCCACTATCTCTTCTCCTGACCATAACCGACCTGTTTCACATTTTTTATACTATACTATACTACGTAATGCAACGCGTGCCTGGATTGACGAGCGGTGAAGATGGTCGCCTTAGGATCATTGGTACGTGGTCATGGTGTTTGAATCCAACCTCGTGAAAGTGCTTTCTACTTCTCTTCCTCCTGCTTTCTTGCTCTATCTCGGTATTCGTTCTCTTGCCTATTAGATAAAGTGCTTAGAGCAGATCGGGCCTTTGGACGACTGTCTAACTGATTATTCTGCACACTGCAGGGGTGAGAACGACAGCGATTACCTGGCTCATCATATCTACGGTGAACTAGGGCCGTCAAGTGGGCAACGCGCCGACGCATCACTACCTGGGTTCTTGCACCTAACGACTGCTCAGACCACGTGATGTCGGCTACAGCACCACAGAGAGCATAGTGACGCCCTCTTCGACTATATAAGCAAGCGAGCACCGACTGTCACCACTCAGAGCAGATCGGGCAGCCGCCTTTGGACGACTGTCTAACTGATTATTCTGCACACTACAGGGGTGAGAACGACAGCGATTACCTGGCTCATCATATCTACGGTGAACTAGGGCCGTCAAGTGGGCAACGCGCCGACGCATCACTACCTGGGTTCTTGCACCTAACGACTGCTCAGACCACGTGATGTCGGCTACAGCACCACGGACGCATGGTGACGCCCTCTTCGACTATATAAGCAAGCGAGCACCGACTGTCACCACTCAGAGCAGATCAGGCAGTCGCCTTTGGACGACTGTCTAACTGATTATTCTGCACACTGCAGGGGTGAGAACGACAGCGATTACCTGGCTCATCATATCTACGGTGAACTAGGGCCGTCAAGTGGGCAACGCGCCGACGCATCACTACCTGGGTTCTTGCACCTAACGACTGCTTAGACCACGTGATGTCGGCTACAGCACCACGGAGAGCATGGTGACGCCCTCTTCGACTATATAAGCAAGCGAGCACCGACTGTCACCACTCAGAGCAGATCGGGCAGCCGCCTTTGGACGACTAACTGATTATTCTGCACACTACAGGGGTGAGAACGACAGCGATTACCTGGCTCATCATATCTACGGTGAACTAGGGCCGTCAAGTGGGCAACGCGCCGACGCATCACTACCTGGGTTCTTGCACCTAACGACTGCTCAGACCACGTGATGTCGGCTACAGCACCACGGACGCATGGTGACGCCCTCTTCGACTATATAAGCAAGCGAGCACCGACTGTCACCACTCAGAGCAGATCAGGCAGTCGCCTTTGGACGACTGTCTAACTGATTATTCTGCACACTGCAGGGGTGAGAACGACAGCGATTACCTGGCTCATCATATCTACGGTGAACTAGGGCCGTCAAGTGGGGCAACGCGCCGACGCATCACTACCTGGGTTCTTGCACCTAACGACTGCTTAGACCACGTGATGTCGGCTACAGCACCACGGAGAGCATGGTGACGCCCTCTTCGACTATATAAGCAAGCGAGCACCGACTGTCACCACTCAGAGCAGATCGGGCAGCCGCCTTTGGACGACTAACTGATTATTCTGCACACTACAGGGGTGAGAACGACAGCGATTACCTGGCTCATCATATCTACGGTGAACTAGGGCCGTCAAGTGGGCAATGCGCCGACGCATCACTACCTGGGTTCTTGCACCTAACGACTGCTCAGACCATGTGATGTCGGCTACAGCACCACGGAGAGCATGGTGACGCCCTCTTCGACTATATTGTCACGGGGTCGTGACGTGGCCGAAGACAGAAGACTTCGTGTTGGGATTTAACTGTTGATTTGGGCGAACCTGTGCCCGGTAAACGGAAAGTCCAATTACAGCAGTAGTCTTGCACAGATAGCAGTCTCGGACTGATAGCGGCGAACGGAGCGTCGGCCTTCGATCAACAACTGACAAGCGGCGAAGCGCGTCGGCATTTATACTCTTGCCGTCGAATGTTCTAGCGTTATCGCTGGCGGTGGTGTAGGTTCCAGAACAATCTGTAGCGTTCGCACAGTGGGCGTGATCTTATCGAAATGATCTACTACAGTCCGGAACCTTCTCGAAAACTGCAGGCGCGGTTTGCGCTGAGAATCGTGTGGTGTTTTCGGACGATAACGAAAACTTGGGAAATGGAACGTGGCATTGCCCCCCTCTCAAAAAAGGCATCGTCCCGATGCTTTAACTAAAGATGAAGGTACAATAATAATGCAAGAAAGTACAATGAATAAATTACGATGAAACAATAATACAAAAAAACACTGTTTCAGTTTGTTAACGCGCATGAAACGGCTTGAGGCGCGCGACATGCACGACTTCAGGTCGCGATCGGCGTCGTTGAGAGTTCGTGATGCCGTCGGGGACAACCTCGTAATCAAGTGGGCCGAGACGTCGAACCACCCTGTACGGTCCGAAGTATCGTCGCAGAAGCTTTTCACTTAGTCCACGTCGGCGTATCGGCGTCCACACCCAAACACGTTCACCGGGCTGGTATTCCACGAAGCGTCGTCGAAGGTTGTAACGGTGGCTGTCTGTCGTCTGTTGATTCTTGATACGGAGACGCGGAAGTTGTCGGGCTTCTTCGGCTCGTTGAAGGTACTCGCTCACATCGAGGCTTTCTTCGTCGGTGACGTTGGGTAACATGGCATCGAGCGTCGTTGCCGGGCTGCTTCCGTAGACCAATTTGTATGGAGATATCTGCGTCGTCTCCTGCACCGCCGTGTTGTATGCGAAGGTCACATACGGAAGAATGGCGTTCCACGTCTTGTGTTCGACATCGACGTACATTGACAGCATGTCGGCGATCGTCTTGTTAAGCCGCTCGGTGAGGCCGTTGGTCTGTGGGTGGTACGCTGTCGTCCGGCGGTGGTTTGTTTGGCTGTATGCCAAGATCGCTTGAGTTAAGTCGGCAGTGAATGCCGTTCCTCTGTCGGTGATAAGGACCTCCGGGGCGCCGTGATGTAGGACGATATTTTCGACGAAGAACTTAGCTACCTCGGATGCACTGCCTTTTGGCAGGGCTTTTGTCTCGGCGTAGCGGGTGAGGTAGTCGGTAGCTACCACGATCCACTTGTTTCCGAAAGCCGACGTCGGGAACGGCCCTAGTAGGTCCATACCAATCTGCTGGAAAGGTCGACAAGGTGGATCAATTGGCTGCAGAAGTCCCGCTGGCCTTGTCGGCGGTGTCTTGCGTCGCTGACAGTCCCGGTATGTCCTCACATAACGAGTGACGTCGGTGGTAAGACGTGGCCAGTAGTACCTTTCTTGTATCCTCGCGAGCGGGCGAGAAACACCGAGGTGCCCTGCCGTCGGATCGTCGTGCAGGGCCTGCAGGAGTTCTGGTCGCAGAGCTGAAGGCACCACAAGGAGGTACTTAGCTCGAAGCGGTGAAAAGTTTTTCTTTTGTAGGAGACCGTTTCGTAGGAAGAACGACGCAAGTGCGCGCTTGAATACCTTCGGGACTTCGGCGGTCCTGCCTTCGAGGTATTCTATTAGGGCCTTAAGTTCCGGGTCGGCCCTCTGTCGTTCAGTGAAGTCGTCGGTAGTTATCGTTCCTAAGAAGTAGTCGTCATCCGGGTCGTCGGGTAGCGGTTGGTCGACAGGCGCACGAGAGAGACAGTCGGCGTCGGAATGTTTTTTGCCGGACTTGTAAATGACAGTAATGTCATATTCTTGAAGTCTCAGGCTCCATCGTGCAAGGCGACCTGAAGGGTCCTTCAAGGTGGCTAGCCAACACAATGCGTGGTGGTCGCTCACAACTTTGAAGGGCCTGCCGTAGAGGTAGGGGCGAAATTTCGACGTAGCCCAGATGATGGCGAGGCACTCCTTTTCTGTTGTGGGATAATTTGCTTCTGCTTTGGATAGCGATCGGCTGGCGTAACTAATAACCCTTTCAAGTCCGTCAGCCCTCTGCACAAGAACGGTGCCAAGACCTACGCTGCTTGCGTCAGTATGTATTTCTGTCTCGGCGAATTCGTCGAAATGGGCAAGTAACGGAGGCGTCTGGAGGCGATGTTTAAGCTCCTGGAAAGTGTGTTCCTGTGGCATGTCCCACTTGAATTCCACGTCGGCCTTGGTAAGGTTAGTGAGAGGATCGGCGATGCGGGCGAAGTTTTTCACGAACCGCCTATAATAGGCGCACAGGCACAGAAATCGGCGCACGGCCTTCTTGTCAGTGGGCGGCGGGAAGTCGGCGATGGCGGTGGTTTTCCGTGGATCGGGACGAACTCCAGATTTGCTGATAACGTGCCCCAGAAACAAGAGCTCTTCATATGCGAATCTGCACTTTTCTGGCTTCAGTTTGAGTCCGGACGTCTTGATGGCTTGAAGTACAGCTTCAAGGCGCCGCAGATGCTCGTCGAAACTTGAGGAAAACGCGACGACGTCGTCCAAGTACACAAGGCAAGTCTGCCACTTCAATCCTGCCAGTACTGTATCCATAACGCGTTGAAAAGTTGCAGGCGCTGAGCAAAGGCCGAAGGGCATCACCTTAAACTCGAAGAGGCCGTCCGGTGTTATAAACGCTGTCTTCTCTCGGTCTCTTTCGTCGACTTCGATTTGCCAATAGCCAGTCTTGATGTCCATTGACGAAAAGTACTTGGCGTTGTGGAGCCGATCAAGTGCGTCGTCTATTCGTGGGAGAGGATACACGTCCTTTCTTGTGATTTTGTTCAGGCGGCGATAATCGACGCAGGAACGTAGGGTCCCATCCTTTTTCTTCACTAACACCACGGGGGATGCCCATGGGCTCTTGGACGGCTGGATAATGTCATCCCGCAGCATTTCATCAACTTGTCTCTTCATGGCCTCACGTTCTCGCGTCGAAACCCTGTACGGACTCTGACGGAGTGGTCTGGCATTTTCTTCGGTTATGATGCGATGTTTCGTGATTGGGGTCTGCCGAATTTTCGATGACGACGAAAAGCAATCTTCGTATTGCAGGAGCAGGGCCTTGAGCTGTTTTTGCTTATCGTTCGGAAGTCTGGGATTGACGTCGAAAGCTATGGGAGGGGCTTGGTTCCTCTGAGCAGGTTCCGCATAATCGGTGAGGGCGAAAGCACTGGTGGCTTCGACAATTTCTTCGATGTATGCGACCGTTGTTCCTTTGTTCACATGTTTGTACTCATTGCTGAAATTCGTGAGCATAACCGTTGCTTTGCCTCCCCGCAGCTCTGCAATTCCTCTTGCGACGCAAATATTTCGGGTGACCAACAGATGCTGACTGCCTTCAACGACGCCTTCGAAGTCAGGTGATTTAGGAGCGCCGGCTGAAATAATGACGCTTGAGCGAGGCGGGATGGTGACTTGTTCTTCCAGCACATTCAAGGCATGGTGTCCTGACGGCGTGCGCGGCGGTAGGGCTGCTTCTGTGGATAACGTTATCGACTTTGTTTTTAGGTTGATGACAGCACCATGGAGGCATAAGAAGTCCATGCCAAGGATGACATCTCTCGAGCAACGCTGTAGGACTACGAAGTCTGTAGGATAAATACGGCCGTTAATGGTGACTAATTATGAAATGGAAGCGCACAACGTAGAAGCAGACGGAAAGACAGGGACAAGCGCTTGTCCCTGTCTTTCCGTCTGCTTCTACGTTGTGCGCTTCCATTTCATAATTAGTCATGTATCACCAACTCGCCCAATCAACCATTTTGTTAATGGTGACTCTCGCTGTGCAGATTCCTGCAGGCGTTACGAGATGACCTCCAGCTGTGCGGATTTCAGGGCCTTTCCAAACTGTCCTAACTTTCTTTAACTTCGTGGCGAACGACCCACTGATGACAAAATAGTCAGCTCCAGTATCGACGAGAGCGGTCACACTGTGGCCGTCGATAAGAACGTCGAGGTCGCTAGTTCGCCGTCTCGCATTACAGTTAGGGCGTGGCGTCGGGTCACGGCTGCGTCGGCTTGTTCCGCTGCTTCCATGTTGCGTCGTCAGACCACCTTCAGTAAGTGAGCTTTCGCCGTCAGGGCTTTGCCTGGTTGGCGTTGTGTTCGGAAAGCTCCGTCGCGGCGTCGTCGTCGTCGGAGGATCTTCGGTAGTTCGTCGCGCAGCAACCGCACCTCCACCGGCTGCTGCCCTTAGTTTCCCGGATACGAGCTAGGAGACCGGCCCCGCGTTGGGCCAGAGTACTGCCGGGGGTGCGGTGACATGCGGCGGCTGGGCGACGTCGAACGGGAAGGACTTCGTGGTGTCCATTGAGTTCCTGTCAGATAGTCGGCGATGTCACGTGGCCGATCTCCTGGCTGCGGACGTGGTGCATCGATGGCGAAGCCACGCAGTCCCATCTGTCGGTACTGGCAACGGCGGTAAGTGTGCCTGGCCTCGCCGCAGTGGTAGCACAGTGGGCGGTGGTCAGGGGTGCGCCAAACGTCGGTTTTCCTCGGCGCACTACGCTGGCCCGCTGGCGACTGGTAGGTCGTCGGTGGGGGGGGTGGCGGCGGTGGTGTCTGGCGACGGAAGTGCGACGGGGCGGCGTTTCGGCGTGGACGGGGAGGAGCGTTGTGGCGCACTGGAGTGGCGTAGCTCAGTTTCTGGCTCGGGCAGCGGTGTTTGGGGAATTCGAAGCGATCGCCGAACTTCTCGCACAATGTCGGCGATCGAATCCACTTGAGGTTGCGCCGAAGGCAACAGTTTGCGCAGCTCTTCCCGCACGATCGCTCGGATCGTTTCACGCAGGTTGTCGGAGTCACTGGCTTGAGCAGCAGCGCACTCTGGAGTCAGGCGACGATTATACTGTCTGGTGCGCATGTCCAGGGTTTTTTCGATGGTGGTCGCCTCGGATACAAATTCTTGGACGGTGTTCGGTGGATTCCTCATTAGTCCCGCGAAGATGTCTTGTTTGACCCCTCGCATGAGGAAACGAACTTTCTTCTCTTCAGGCATGTCTGGGTCAGTGTGACGAAATAGGCGGGTCATCTCCTCTGTAAAAATTCCAACCTTTTCATTTGGTAGCTGAACCCGGGTCTCTAATAAAGCAGCGGCCCTCTCTTTGCGAGCGACGCTCGCGAACGTTTGCAGGAATGCGCCGCAGAAAACATCCCACGTTCGGAGCGTGGACTCTCGATTTTCGAGCCAGGTCCTTGCGGTGTCTTCCAAATAGAAGAACACACGACGCAGCTTTTCGTCATGGTCCCAGTGGTTCAGGGCGGCCACACGGTCGTATGTTTCTAGCCAGGACTCCGAGTCTTCGAACGATGACCCATAGAAAATTGGTGGTTCCCTGGGTTGATGCATGACCATCGTGGGCTGGGACGCTGCGGTTGTCATTGTCGCTGCAGTCGCGGTCATGGCCTTGGTCTTCCGCGCCTTGTCTTGTAGAAGCCCGTACTCCGGTGGTAGCCCTTGCTGTCGGCGGCTTGTTCGCTGCTCCTGGTTGGCGTCGGTGTCTTCTCCGCGACGTGGGCTGGGTTCACGGCTTGACGGGGGCGTCCGGTACATGAACGAAGCAGCACCTCCACCAGATGTCACGGGGTCGTGACGTGGCCGAAGACAGAAGACTTCGTGTTGGGATTTAACTGTTTATTTGGGCGAACCTGTGCCTGGTAAACGGAAAGTCCAATTACAGCAGTAGTCTTGCACAGATAGCAGTCTCGGACTGATAGCGGCGAACGGAGTGTCGGCCTTCGATCAACAACTGACAAGCGGCGAAGCGCGTCGGCATTTATACTCTTGCCGTCGAATGTTCTAGCGTTATCGCTGGCGGTGGTGTAGGTTCCAGAACAATCTGTACCGTTCGCAAAGTGGGCGTGATCTTATCGAAATGATCTACTACAGTCCGGAACCTTCTCGAAAACTGCAGGCGCGGTTTGCGCTGAGAATCGTGTGGTGTTTTCGGACGATAACGAAAACTTGGGAAATGGAACGTGGCAATATAAGCAAGCGAGCACCGACTGTCACCACTCAGAGCAGATCAGGCAGCCGCCTTTGGACGACTGTCTAACTGATTATTCTGCACACTGCAGGGGTGAGAACGACAGCGATTACCTGGCTCATCATATCTACGGTGAACTAGGGCCGTCAAGTGGGCAACGCGCCGACGCATCACTACCTGGGTTCTTGCACCTAACGATTGCTCAGACCACGTGATGTCGGCTACAGCACCACGGAAAGCATGGTGACGCCCTCTTCGACTATATAAGCAAGCGAGCACCGACTGTCACCACTCGGAGCAGATCGGGAAGCCGCCTTTGGACGACTGTCTAACTGATTATTCTGCACACTGCAGGGGTGAGAACGACAGCGATTACCTGGCTCATCATATCTACGGTGAACTAGGGCCGTCAAGTGGGCAACGCGTCGACGCATCACTACCTGGGTTCTTGCACCTAACGATTGCTCAGACCACGTGATGTCGGCTACAGCACCACGGAAAGCATGGTGACGCCCTCTTCGACTATATAAGCAAGCGAGCACCGACTGTCACCACTCGGAGCAGATCGGGCAGCCACCTTTGGACGACTGTCTAACTGATTATTCTGCACACTGCAGGGGTGAGAACGACAGCGATTACCTGGCTCATCATATCTACGGTGAACTAGGGCCGTCAAGTGGGCAACGCGCCGACGCATCACTACCTGGGTTCTTGCACCTAATGACTGCTCAGACCACGTGATGTCGGCTACAGCACCACGGAGAGCATGGTGACGACCTCTTCAACTATATAAGCAAGCGAGCACCGACTGTCACCACTCAGAGCAGATCGGGCAGCCGCCTTTGGACGATGTCTACTTTTATTCTGCACACTACAGGGGTGAGAATGACAGCGATTACCTGGCTCATCATATCTACGGTGAACTAGGGCCGTCAAGTGGGCAACGTGCCGACGCATCACTACCTGGGTTCTTGCACCTAACGACTGCTCAGACCACGTGATGTCGGCTACAGCACCACGGAGAGCATGGTGACGCCCTCTTCGACATATAAGCAAGCGAGCACCGACTGTCACCACTCAGAGCAGATCGGGCAGCCGCCTTTGGACGACTGTCTAACTGATTATTCTGCACACTACAGGGGTGAGAACGACAGCGATTACCTGGCTCATCATATCTACGGTGAACTAGGGCCGTCAATTGGGCAACGTGCCGACGCATCACTACCTGGGTTCTTGCACCCAACGACTGCTCAGACCACGTGATGTCGGCTACAGCACCACGGAGAGCATGGTGACGCCCTCTTCGACTATATAAGCAAGCGAGCACCGACTGTCACCACTCAGAGCAGATCAGGCAGCCGCCTTTGGACGACTGTCTAACTAATTATTCTGCACACTGCAGGTGGGACTTCTTTTTTTTCACTAGTGCGAGCAAGCACAATTCTTCTATTTGCGGCTCCCGATTTGCTCTGAACCTGAATCACCTTATGTAACCACCCTTTTTGATGGTATTGAAGCAATTTTAAATGAAGTGTGTACAAGACGACAGGATGGAAAAAAACTTGATGCCCTGACAGATTTCGCCAACGCTTTGAGCGAAAAAGCGCCCAGTACTGTAAAAGATTTGGGAAAGGTACTGCTTGAGATGACTTCTAAGTTCCTTGATGCTGTTGCTGATATCAAGACTCATGTGGAAAAAGTCAATCCCTTGAAAAATGCTATAAAGGCTGAATTGGCATCTCTCAGGGCATCTGTAAACTTTACAAGTGAGAGTTTCGATGAACTGAACACAGAAATAAAATCGCTGCGCAAAGACCTCAATGATGCAAAAAACCGTTACCTCGAGTTCCAGAAAGAGAACGCGCAAATTAAGAAAGAGCTTTGTGACACAAGAAAACAGCTGATTGACCTGCAGCAATATTCGAGGCGCAACAATATTGAATTGAAAGGTATTCCTTTTGCCGAGAATGAAGACCTAGAAAAAGTTGTGGAAAAGATTGCTAACTGTTTGCGCGTTGAGCTGACCAGTCAAGATTTAGACGTAGTGCACAGAGTACCAACAAAGACAAACAATGTACCAAATATCGTAGTGAAGTTTGTGTCGCGGTCTAAGCGTGATAAGGTCCTAAAATCGGCACGAAAGAACAGGCTGAACACAGCGATGCTTGGTTTCAAGACAAATGTACCCGTGTTCGTGAACGAACACTTGTGTCTCGAGAATAAAGTTTTGCTAAGTAAGACCATACAGAGGAAAAAAGACAAAAACTGGCGATTCGTCTGGGTTTCTGAAGGAAAGGTATTGGCAAGGAAATCGGAGAACTCGAAGGTCATTCACATCTCCTGTGAAGATGACCTCGCGAAACTAGTATAGGTACTTCTGCACATAGACCACCGGAAGCGCCTTTTGTTATAAAATGGCAGTCACGATACCTCAAGTAGATCAACTACTCAGCGATACGTGTACTAATATCTTCCACTGCAATATCCGCAGTATAAGAAAAAACGTGAACTTGCTTTTCGCTTTTCTATCAAAACATGTCCACACTTTTGATGTACTAGCGATCACGGAAACGTGGTTAAAGAAGGGTGAGACAGTGCATGTTCCTGGATATGTAACCGTATCGCATCAGCGTGATTCTTGTTCGTGTGGCGGCGGTGTCGCATTTTTAATGAAAAGTGGCTACGCTTTTACGGAGCTATCATCACTGAATTGCAGCTCCGCTGATATTGAAGCTCTTTTTGTTAGACTACTCTTTTGGTATAATCGGCGTCGTTTATCGACCCCCGAATTCAAACATTGACTGATTTTTAGACAAGATGGAAGAAACGTTTTTTAATCTGTCGGCGAATTATAGCAACCCGGTTGTAATCATTGGAGACATGAATATTGACACCCATTATTCTAAGTATACCAGTTACGCACAGTTACTGAGCTCATTCAGTTTTCGTAACCTAATAAACATACCTACGAGGGTAACTAGTACATTAGCAAAAACAATTGACCATGTTTTGACGAACATAACATCTGGAATGAAGGCTGGCGTTTATGATGAAGCGATATCAGATCACTTTCCTGTTTTTGTTTCCATAAACGACACACGAAAAAGCAGCACACCACGTATCACAACAGAGGGCAAAATAGATTACAATTTACTACGAAGCATCATTCTCGCCATTGACCCTGACAGTCTATGTAACGATGACGTCAATGTTGAACTTCAGAACTTAATAAAATTTCTTATCAGAGCCATTGGAAATAGCCGCTGAAACGTATCTGTGCGCTCATATAAGACCCCGCTATGTCCTTGGATGACAGCAGAAATCCTTGACCTGCTGAAGACGAAAGATTTTTGGTATCATAAATGGAAGAAACATAGAAATAATAAATATTACCTTGGCCAGTTCAAAATTTTCAGGAATAAATCCGTGCTCCTTACGTGGCAGCGAAAGAAGGAATATTACTCTCGCCTAATAGAACAAGCTCAGGGCAACTCTAAAAAAACTTGGGAGATCGTAAACGAAGTTGTTGGCAATCAACCACGACAACGCGTGCTACCTGATTCTATTGATGCACAAACTCTAGATAACTTTGATCATTATTTCACTAATATTGGTCCGACGTTAGCAATGCAGTTTTCTTCCTCCACTCCTCAATGTTTTTCGCCGATAAAGCCAGCGGGATAGATGGGATCACAGCGCGGATAGTAAAAGACAATATTGACGTCTTAGGCCCTATCCTATGCCATATATACAACCCCTCCTTGCGTACGTCAACATACCTATCCTGTCTGAATACTGCTAAAGTAGTACCGGTGTACAAGGAGGGTGATCGCTCTGATCCCTCAAGTTATAGGCCTATATCTGTTTTAAGCATAATAAATAACATATTTGAAAGAATTCTAGCAAAACGGATGCGCGTCTTCTTAGAAAAATATCGTGTAATATGCGCCGAGCAACATGGATTTCGGGCGCACCATTCCACCGCCACTGCTGTACTATCTGTATCACAAAACATTAACGAAGCATTAAATAATAACCTCCTTGTAGCAGTATTTTTTCTTGATTTAAAGAAAGCATTTGATACAGTTGACCATGATATATTACTAATGAAATTAAGACACTACGGTTTACGTGGCAAAATTTTTGACTTATTTTCTAGTTACATGAGCGAACGTCAACAAATGGCGATTATGCATAATCTCACTTCCTCCCTGTTAAATATACACACAGGGGTACCACAAGGCTCCGTTCTTGGACCCTTACTGTTCTCACTGTACGTAAACGACCTACCAAACATATTGACACCGGCGGAGATGCTAATGTACGCCGATGATACAGCCGTTATTGTTACTGCAGACAATATAAGGGATCTCGAGCATAAAAGTAATGTAGAACTAAAAAATGTTTGTCAGTGGTTTATAGCGAACAAAATAACACTGAATGCAAAGAAAACTAAATACACTATTTTCCACTCCCGTTATCGAAATATAAGCAATGAGTCCATTTGAATTACAATAAATAACTGCGTGCTTGAGAAGACGAACGAATTCAAATATCTGGGTGTAATTGTCGATAGCCAGCTAAACTGGCAAAGCCACATTAACTCTGTATGCGCTAAACTGGGATTTGGATGCAGTACATTATTAACCGCTAGAAATTATTTTAAAAGGAATATTCTCCGAATTCTCTATTTCACATTTTTTCATTGTCACCTCGCATATTGCATAGATTCATGGGGATGGACTTTTAAAACATATCTAGAACCCTTACGTATACTACAAAAGCGAGCACTTCGAATAATAAACAATGCTAGATATGATCAACACAGCGCGCCATTGTTTCGTAATATGGAAATCATACCATTCGATAATTTACGACAGCGAAAAAATTGCACTTACCGTCCATAATGTCACTTCTTATAACCTGCCCTTTCATATATCAGTATTTTCATCCTCTTGCCGCCTTACCAGACGTGCCACATTACATAATTTCAATCTTCCGCCTACTAACAATGTTTATGGCAAACGATTGCTACAATTTGCTGGAGTAAAAGTCTGGAATGATATACCATGCCAAATAAAAGAAAGCAAAAGTTTTGCCTGTGCTCTTAAAAAATACTTTCTGCAGAAAAATGAACAGGTACACTAACACACACCTCGTTGTAATCTCCAGTTTGTTATGTATAGATTATATGTCTAACAAAATCATACTTGACATGGCATACGTATCTTTATGTATTTGATGTATTGTATACATACAATCCCTTGTTTGCATGGAACAATGCTGCAAGATACTGCAAATGACTTATCACAAATATGTTTCCTTCTTATATTTTGTTTCGATTTTTTATTTTCTCTTTTTTTCTTGTATGATTGAAGTGTACTTATAGAATATCTGCTTTGTTAACACAATCTGTTCCTTTAAATGCATATTTATTTAGACCCCGTACTAGCCAGTGGCTATGGGTCTAACCAGTGTTGTGTATTTTCATGTAATAAGAGAACTTGAAATAAAATAAAATGAAAAAAAAAACCTCAAGCCCCAAAATTTGGCGCATTCGTTCTGGGAGCCAACACTATATCGAATTTCAGATTGAAAAAAAAATTCCCAGCATATCTACGGAGTAAATGATGATGAGCCAGGTGGAGCATCTGTCAGTCCATACGTCCGACAACAAAACCAAATTGACAACTATACAAAACTACTAATGCCATTTAGTGATTTTGTTTGGAAGGATACACACAACGCCATATATTGAGCAATTCATAAATCAGAGGTGGCTACATACTACTACTACTACTACTACTACTACTACTACTACTACTACAGCGGAGAAGGCGAACCACACTCTAAAGAGCTTCACCCCTAAAAAAAAAGAACGATGAGAGCGGATGCATGTTGATCATAGTGATCATTTTGCTTGACTTATTACGGACAGACGCGTGACCTGAAGGCCACCGCTGTTAAAGGTATAGCTCGGCAGCATACCTGCAGGCTAGATGGCAACTCCATCAGTAGAAGAAGCAAGTCATACTAGTAAGTTTAGGCATTAGGTTATATGAACGTCTGAAGTGTCCGCCGATTCTGTGCTTTCCTGTCACTTCAAACAAAGATTGACCCTACGTGCACAAAAAAAAAAACGAAGCGAAGCAATACCAACTTTGCCAGCAGGTAGCGTTATACTTACTGCGAAATTGTACGTAACAAAGATTGCTCAGTAAGTCTGACGGCCGGGTGCTTGAAGTTCTGTAATTCAGAGCCGCGGGCATTTTTGCTGGCTGTGGCGTAGAGCAGCTCTCTAGTTGAGCTTCTATTTGTTTGCCGAGTCATAGAAGACAAGTGTATCGAAAGAATGAGCCCACTAATATGTCTGGTTCTCATAACAAGGAACTCAGAAGTGAATTGATCAGCGTAGCTCTTTCTCAAATCTTTTAAATCAGAGTTCTAAGCCAAAACAAGGACAGAGCTGCTAACAGGAATGAAAGATTATAAATACAAAAGACAAAAACGGCTGTAACTTGTTGATTATGCTTGTACTGCGCAGGGGCACGTTGCTGCACAGACGAGCAAATTCCTTCACATAAAAATTAAACCGAAGAAATATTTTTTTACCGCAGCTCTAACTTTCCGAAAAAACATTACAAAAACGCTTTAGTTTCGCGCACTATGGAAAACACTCCTGCAGTGTGTGGAGTGTGACATATTGACTTCTTTCAGCCGAAGTGATTTTCGTAGCGTCAGGCTCCTTTTGCCCTCAACTCTGGTCCAACGCTTTGTGATAAGCAATAAAGTGGTTGTCGACTGCAGCTCGAGTGGCATACGCACGCTGCTCACGTCCCAAGTATTGCGGGGCGTTCTCTGATCATGATTCCACCGTAGCTGCTATGAAGCTTTTATAAGTGGAAAATAGACGTAGATTGAAAGTGAGGACACGTAGAATGGTGGGAGCGAAAAGCGATAAAAAATGGTTCCAGTTGCTCAATGATTTCAAAGACAGATTTTGGTTGATATGTGGGGTTTAACGTCCCGAAACCACCATATGATTATGAGAGATGCCGTAGTGGAAGGCTGCGGAAATTTCGACCACCTGTGGTTCTTTAACGCGCCCCCAAATCTGAGCACACGGGCCTACAACATTTCTGTCTCCGACTTTAAAGACAGTGCAACAATGAAACTTTGAAAATGGCAGTGAAAGAAAGTGTACCGCAGCAACGTCTGCACAAGAAGTGTCTTGAAGGGCCACTCGCCACCCAGCGTTTAAAGTCGAGGGGGTAATTTTCTCCTCTCATTCATACATACGATGCATTCTCCTCACCCTTTAGTTCTTGAATGCGCGTGAACATAATCAGCACTAACTGCTAAAGCCGATCAGGATTTTGCGCTTTTCGGCTTCACGCTCTTGTCGCCGCTTGTGCAGTTGTAAACAAAAAAAAATGATGTTTTATCGGTTGATTATGCACGATATTCTTGCGAGACACAAAATAACGAATGGGTGAATGCATGGAAAGGCAGTGCAGGAGAAAAATCGCATCTGATATTTCACGTATATCAAGGGATCGAGAGCTGCTATAGACGTCACGGGAACTACCGTTCACGTCACAGTATTGCGCCAAGAAGGACAAAAAATATCAGGGAAGAATATGATTGATCTGATTCATATGTGGGGTTTAACGTCCCAAAGCCACCATACGATTATGAGAGGCGCCGTAGTAGAGGGCTCGAGAAATTTCAGCCACCTGGGGTTCTTTAACGTGCACTCAAATCTGAGCACACGGGCGCACAACATTTCCGCCTCCATCAGAAATGCAGTCGCCGCAGCCGGAATTCGAACACGCGACCTGCGGGTCAGCAGCCGAGTACCTTAGCCACTAGACTACCGCGGCGGGGCACCAGGAAAGAATATTGCATTCTTTTTTGTATTTTGGTATCCTCGTGAGGGGCCCTTTAAACGTGTTGAAACTTTCTAGAGAATTAGGGAACGCTTTTGGTAACGCAAAACTTCGGCAATGTATAGCAATTGTTAGGCTGTAAAATACGTTTTTCGTTTCATAAAAAATAAAACACACGCATACGTTGATGTGTTTTATTTTTTATGAAACGAAAAACGTACTTTACGAAAAACGTTGATGACGAAAAAAAAATCATTCTGTACCATAGAGTTTATTTCTGCCCTCAAGGCGTGTGGCATTGGCAGATTATGCATCGACAACCTTTTCGAATTGAACTGTTTTCGCGTAAGGTGTACCACAGTGCCTCACCATGCATGGCAGCACTCAATAATAACAAATATATTGAAATCATCGTTAATGAACTCTTTCAATGCCTGATGCTTTTCTCGCATTAGTAGATTCCACGGATTCTTCAGCTTGCGAAAGCCACAACGACGGTTATTAGCTGCATGTGTGCACTGTAGCACCTGATATAACAGAGCATGGCGTGGCATATTTATGCACTTATGCTCCAGCTAGATCCATATGATATTGACTTCCCGTAGATGATAACACGTGTAGAGCAAGGACATTAACGTTATCGTCACAGAGCCGAAAATGGCACGAGAGTTTTATGACGCGGCTTGCACGTGCTTCATTCCTTTTCTCGCAAAACTTTCCTAATCAGATTACTGAGCCAACTGCAGTTCCACTGAATACTTTGCGTGTAAGTACAGTGTGGATACGCGCAATAATGGGTCATGAAAGCCGTAATTATCATTAGTGCGCAATTTCATAAGCTCAATGACGTTCGATGAACGTATGCGATATATAAAGCAATGTTTTAATGTGATGGTCAGGTTGTGGATCCAGTCTTTCATATTGTGAAAGGCATATGTACCTCCAGTTTATTGTCTATGGGATGTGGGCATGGCACAAATAAACCTTTTATAGCGTCACGGTTGCGCTGTTGCCTGGGGCGAACTATGATAATAATTCGGCGCACAGTAGTGTCGCTGCGAGGCTGATCAGAATGGCGAAGCCCCTAAGAAGTAATGCAGTGTCAAGATAGTCGTTTGCATGTATAATGAAGTTTTGTCTACGAGGTGAGCGCACCAAGATAGAATCCATCGTCGGAAGTTATATAGGGGCGTTATAACATTTCGTGCGGTTTGCATAGAAGTAAGGCTGAGTATCAACGTGCATGTACCTTTACGCCAGCCTATTATGCATGCCCGAAAATTAAGAATGTGCGCATGCGAATCAATCGCCAACTACCAGTCGCTTAGATCAGTCGGGCGAAAAAAATCATAGCACTGCGCGGTATTTAACAGGTAAGGTGCGCAATAAAAGAACAAAAAATAAACAACGCTTGAGCTTCACCTTCCAGAGTAGATCTCGACAGCGCAATCGGGTGGTATGTGCATCGCCTTGCGGTCTGCTAGCTTGCCTCGGTCCTCGCCTCAACCGTACTTTTAAAAATGAACGAATGTGCGAGTAACACTAGCTGTTACAAAGTATCATTCAAAGTTTATTGCACGTACAGTAGTTATGTGTCTACTACGCCCCATTTATTCTTTTTACTAATCATCAAAAGGCCCACCACGTGTCCGTAAGAAAGCACGCGAACCTACGCAGCTGTTCAATTTGTTGATGTATCTCTTGCCGCCCCGCCACGGTGGTCCAGTGGCTAAGGTACTCGGCTGCTGACCCACAGGTCGCGGGCTCGAATCTCGGCTGCAGTGGCTGCATTTCCAATGGAGGCGGAAATGTTGTAGGCCCGTGTGCTCAGATTTGGGTGCACGTTAAAGAACCCCAGGTGGTCGAAATTTCAAGCCCTCCACTACAGCGTCTCTCATAATCATATGGTGCTTTTGGGACGTTAAACCCCACATATCCATCATATCGATGTATCTCCTGCTAATGAACAATAAATATGTCTGCGTAGTTTGTGATGGGTACGCTTTTAGCACACCCACTCATTGCTTAATCCTCGTATTTCAGAGCCTCGAGTGATTCTAGACTTCTGATTCGCAACATATGGTGCACTAAGAAGAGCGCTTTCTCTAAATGATATTCATATAGTTCAAATTCGTTCAACCGTATGGGCGCGCAGAAACACAAAACAGACAAGGAAGGGCCGCACACCACGAGCGCTCTTTTTCTTGCGTGTTCTCGCGTTCCCAGTTTGCTGAGCGAATATAGACTACCATTTAGCCCACCTATATATCTTGTTGTAATGTATTCATGTAGTGTTTTTTTTTTTTTTTGCTGAAGGAGTTTCAACTACTATTGCTGTTCTGTGATGAAAAAATCTGCTTCCCAGGTGGACGAAATTTCCGGAGCTCTCAACTACGGCGTCTCTCATAATCAAACGGTGGTTTTGAGACGTTAAACCCCACATATCATCATCATATAGAAAAAATCTGCTTGCTACGCAGTTGACGTGGGTTCTATTCTCACTCTGACCAGGGAACTTTTATTATATATTTTATATGCATGTTTTTCTATTTTCCAATCACTAACAAGATAATGACGTTTTGCTCGCAACCAATGACGACGACGCCGACGTCGGAATTTCTGCAAAACAAACTGTTTCACGCTTTCGCGTTAAAACCTCACCTATTTCATTATGTACAATTCGAAAGACGAAACGAGCTAGTTGTGTTCAATATTTCAAATGACAATTATTTTTCGACAAATGCAAATCAAGCACAATGATGGTTAGAACCTCACGTATTCAATAAATTTTGCTTCTAAACAGCGTACCATAAAACTCAGGTAGCACAGTGTCAACATAAAGCTTTTTTATCAAGTTTCTAAAAAATCAGCATGGGTGCTGCCAGTCCGCCGTACTAATCGCTCATTGGCTCACGAAGAAGTAAAGGCACTCTCGTGCTTCAATAGGCTTGTGTGGATGCTTGTGATTTCTGGTGCCGTTCCGCACAACATTTTTACTGCTGTTTTAAAATGGGAAGCGTGTTATCGTCGAGCTCAGTCCGGTGTGTGGCCTGACCACCCTCACAGAGCATGCGTGCCCCTTACCTCTCCTCTTACGCTCCCCCTCTCTCACCTCACAACACCTACGCAGGCACTGCCTGCTGGCCTACCCTCGCTTCCCCTCTCTCCCCTATAGGCATCCCTCCCCGCCGCGTGTACACCCCCTTGCGCATGCACGTCCCATTTTCCTCTATTTGCTCATTGGTTTTATGTCTCTAAGCTGACGCAGGCAGCGTAGCCCACGCTCGCTTGCCCCTCTCTTTCTTGTTGGCATTCTCCCAGCGGCGTTTAACCAACGCCGACTAAATTTCAAGGCCGAAGGGCTGCCGCAGTGACGTCAGAAGTTAGGGGGCCCAGTTGCCCAACTGAGCATGCTCAGTAAGACTTTTTTTTTTCACATCTTTTATTCGGCCCAATCAAGCCGCAGCAGCTGTGAGAGCGGGAGCGTTGGTTCTCCTAAAACGTGAACGAAACACAGGCGTTCCGCCGAGTTCGCGGCGTAACTGCGCCCCCACCCTCTGACGTCACTGCGGCTGCCCTTCGGCCTTGAAATTTAGTCCGCGTTGGTTTAACACACCATTGCGTACGCGCATCCCCTCCCCCTCTTTTTTCCCTCCCACGCTGCTTTCCTTTTTCGCATCACAACGTCGACGCAGGTAGCGTCTGCAAGTGATTTTATTGATTAATTGAAAAAATCAACTGTTCACTGGCCGTTCAATCAACCATTCACTGGCCACCCTGTGCCCGTGCCTCCACATGTGTAACACAAGTAGCTGCGAAAAGAACGTGCAAGCCACCGCGATGCTTTGCCAGCACGAACGTACGTGGCAGAGGTCTGGGGAGGTTACTCACCTCCCTACAATAGCCTGTGAGCGGGAGGGAGGTAAGGGGGCGGGCACTTCTGTAGCCAACTACGAGGGGGCGGAATCGAAAACAAAGCTCCAGACCACAATAGTAATGTAGCACAAAACAGGACAAGACGGACAC